>CM042750.1:18540527-18558086 GCA_022496165.2 Catalaphyllia jardinei | reverse complement strand
ATCGCCAGACGTTTTTCTAAGGGGCAGAAGGAACACGAAAAGCGAGGTCGAAAAGAGATGACGATAAAGATGAATACGGCGTACTTCGTTGAAAAAGAGGAGCTGCCCTTCAGCAAGTACGAAGGTCTTTTGTATCTACAAAAGAAGAACGGCCTCGTGCGCAAAAATGGTGTCGGTAATTGGAAAAGTGTCCAAGGATGATCTCACAGATGAGGTCACAAGGGCGAATTACAGCGTGATGGCTGACGGTGCGACTGATGCTGGAGGTCTGGAGAATAAGACCGTGTACGCTCGTTTAATTTGTGATTGCAGGCCAGTAAATCGCTTGGTCGGGCATAAAGCAGTTGAACACGTTACTGCACGTTATTGACACGTAACGCTCATATATAGCCGTGCTAAGGAGTCACACGTAAATCAAAAATTTGAAGAGGATCCCGTCAATCGGGAAGTCAATGGGCTTTTCTTGTCGGGCTTTTATACCCTTAACTGAAGAGGCTCAAAACTATTGGAAATACAGATATTTTTCCTAAAAATGACTTTAAGTCTAAGAAATCTGCCTCTCTTTTATTTTCTCTCCTATTCAAATGTAAACAAGTCAATTATTTCCAATTTTATTATTACAACATCGCAACCCAGACGCAATCCATATTTTTTTTAAAAAAAAAATTGTTTATCACCATTTTGTATTGCCTTCATATCAGCTTAAACAATGCAGGACGGTCGCCTTTGCAACAAACATTGCCATTATTGTTAACGTATTTTCGAAAAGTTCCATCAACAACCTTTTCTATGGTCACATACTCCTCTCCAATCTTCCCCATGAAGATCTTCTTATAGTAAAATGTCTCTCCGAAAAGTATTTCGTTGTCTTGGGCGACGAGTTCTTCTTTGAGCTTTGCGGTGAAATTTCGTGCCAAGTAATGCATTTGAACCACTTTCTTTGTGTGCTCTTCAAGAGACTGTCCCAACTCAAGGATATCCTTTTTCGCGTTTTTAAGGTATCGTTTTACGACCCATGTGGACCCTTTGAATTCTCCGCTGCCAGAAGCTTTGGGCGCTTTCCGAAACCCCCAGTCCCAAAAGGCTCGCGTTCGATGTTAAACTTGACAGGCGTTGCTTTTCCCGACCACGCCATTTCCGTCATGTTGAAGTGATGTATGTCTATCACATCGGTAGTTTTGGTGATCAGCTTGCCAAGCCTTAACATCACTGCAACCGAAAGGCTGCTTGGCACAAACTTGCTTGGACTTCCTCGACTTGTACACGGTTCTGACAGAGCAACGGATGGCCCTGGGTTCTTGTCATTTGTATTGTCATTTCTCTTTATTTGCTTTCGTGCTGGACTGTCGTCTCCTACGTCAGCCATGTTGGAAGCCCGGCCCCGTAAACTCAATGAATCGCACATGGATAACCTTTAGGGACGGTAGCTGCTTCATCGATGAGCACGAGGGCCCCTGCTCTCCAGCTAGCACGTCGCAGCACATTGTATCAGGCATTCCGTAATGCTTCATGCAGGCCTTTTTTAAATTCTCAATGGAGATTTCGTTGAATTCGTCAAATGGGACGAATTCACGAGCTCCGCTGTGAGAATATTTCTGCACTCAGTCGCTGGACAACGATCGTCTCTAGATCTTTCAAAGACGTCCCCGAGTCCTTCTTTGTCATATTCTTACAGCGCTTTTCTTTCATTTTGTTTTTGAGCTTATTTCAATCGGACATGGTGTCGCGGTGCTGCCTTCTGATCACACTTCTCTCACCGGGCAAGGCGTTGTGGGTGCAAAGTAATAGTTGCGCGGTCTAAAGGAATTCTGGTCTATAGCGGCGATAGGCCATGGCCGTTTTTTTGTTCAGTAAAAAAAACCTTAAAGCAATGATAGGCCATGGATAATTTTTAAATTCATTTTCCTTTTGAAATATAGCCGAGCGCTATAGAACTTCAAAAATTCTAAACCCTCGAACATTATAATTTCTTCTTAGTAACTCGCGTACAGATATTTAACGACATCTCTAAACTTATCTGAATCATATTTCCGCACGAATCACTCCAAGGTTCGTGAAGTGATGAAATTGCTGACTAAAAGCCTCGTCTGCACGAACAAAGTTTACATCACGCACATCAGAACACCCATGTCTGCCCAAAGGACCATTCAGAGTCCAACCGAACTTGGTTCTCGTAGCGTACGGCCCATTACCACGACGGGACCTGATTTCGGAGGGCTCGAGCGCCTCTGGAACATCTTGACCAATCAGCAACTCCACTTCAGCGTTAATTCTCTCCGGGACTTGAATGCCTGAGAGATGGGACCATCTATTCGCGTCATCCTGACGAGCAACATTGTCAGTAGAAATGTTCAATTTCTCCTTTGTCAGAACTTCGGGTAACTCGATCATGTTAATTTCATCCATGTCCAATATTTCCAGACAAACTCTACGGCATGACATCGGATTGCAATGTTTCTCGATGGTTGACAATGACACTTCAATGCGAGGACCCATTACTCCTAGCTTCTTGGCCAAACTCTCAGTTCACCAGGTCGATGTTGAGCCGTTATCGAGCAAGGCATATGTTGCAATAATCTCGCTACTGCCCCTTCCTTTAACTTTAACAGGTACGATTGGCAAGGCCTTGTACTCATGGCTACTACCGGCAATAGAAACACTACTCTTCATAACAACGTGATCACTTTGGGGCTGCGTAAGATTGGAGCTTGACCCAACACTAGGTCCTTGTTCGCGATTTTCTTCATGTCTTTTGCGAAAGCTAGCCAGTAGGGCATCATGAAGAGAGCCCAGATGTTTACGGGAAATACAGCACTGGTCAACATTACACGCACGTGGACTCTTGCAACCAGAAGCAAAATGCGTATAGGACAAACAGTTTTCACACAGCTTTCTATCTCGCACGAATTTCAACTTCTCCTCACTTGATTTGGCTGAAAACCGTTCACACTTTTCAAGCTTGTGACCACCATTGCATAGGAAGCATTTAAACCGCGCACTCAGTCGTGAGGAAGAACTTCCGCTTGGACCACTAGGATGAGGCTCACGCCCGGCAACTTGTACAGAACTGTCAGGAAACATGGCTGAACCTGCAAAGCTGTCGGTCTTCCTGGGAACGGGTGGCTTGTTTCTAAATTTCTCCTTGTTTCGCACATCTTTAACAGGATCTAAAATTGAGCCAAATACTGGATCATTCTTCTCTTTAGCCGCGCCTCTGATGATTTTCTTAAGATCTTCAAGGTTGGGGTCTCTACCCTCAGCTCTGATTTCTTGCACTCTTTTCTGCCAGCGAGAACGGAGATAGAGGGGAACTCTGCGGAGAATCTTCATCATCTTATCTTCATTGTTAATCTGATTGAGTCTACCTGCAACCGCAAGGGTGATTTCACAGCTTTCCAAATCGTCAGCTAAATCCAGCAAAGCTTCACGATCGTTCTGGCTAATAGGGGGCCCTTCAGATGACCTCTCAATCCAAGCATTTGAGACCACGTACTTTTCTCCGAAACGTTCTTCCAGGAGCTTTCAGTTTTTTTAAGATTCAGTTTCATTTAATTCTTAATGATATTCTTTTTCTTTGATGTTCATTTTTAACCGAGCATGCCTTTATCAAAATTTTTAATTTAAATCAAGTTTTATTGCACGTTTTTTTTTCAATTAAGTATGAAACAATGATTGAAATTAAAATGATCGTTGCGGAAATAGTAAAAGGGAGGGAATTTCCTTATGGCAACCCTAGGTCGCCATACAAGAGGAACCCGAGCGTTATTTCGACTATACAAACTGGCGACTTAAAATTTGCATCTGGCGACTGTATTTCTCAAGTTGGTCGCCAGAAGGCGACCTAACGATATTTTTAATTTCGAGCCCTGGACTTGAGTCCAATTACCTTGTACAAAAGCTGTCCCTCTAGCTGGTAGTATTTTCAAGATCCTACCAGCCAGAGGGAAAGTTCACAGAAAACTGAAAAAATTACTGTATAGTGATTCTAGTGTAGTATGAGAGTAAAGGACAATGTTTTAAACTATTCTACAAATAAAACTGTGCATTGACTTGAGTCCAATTACCTTATACACAAGCTTTCCCTCTGGCCGGTAGTATTTGTCAAGATCCTACCGACCAGAGGGACAAAGCAAAGCGAGTTTGAATTCGGGGATCCAGCGAATCAAGAACTCAAGAAAATAATTCGTTTCAAGGAAAGACGTATTCGAAAATTCTTGTGCCTAAGACCTCTACAATAAGTGTTTATACTAAAAGACGCGACAGTGTTAGCGTACAAAATTTGACGGTTTACGAACTAGACGGGAAGAGACCTAAAGGAATTTACCGCATTTACAGAATAATTCGCTGCTTTAACCTCTACACACTATTCTTAACATGCCAGGGAAATAAAAACGTACTTGTCTCGTTGATCAAAATAGTTTTATCATCGGCAATTTACATATTATGAGAAAGTATAGTCCGCCATATTGGAATAGCCGACAATTTCCGAAAACTCCTCCGCTCGGAAACTCGCTCCTAGTACTCCTCGGTTGTCCTTCTGAGCGGTAGGATTTAGGCACAACCCCATAACACCGCAGTGAATATCAAAAACTGACAAACGGTAACGAACCGTCACCATCCGTCACTGTTGTCACGGGTCATCACGATCCGTCCCGATCGGGACGATCCGCCGACATAATCACATTTTGTAGTATTCCAAAAATACAAAAAACACATTTTGTAGTATTTCATCCTTATCAAAAAAAATTAAATTACTCTATGAAAATTGAAATAGATGGCAAATCATTAAATCAGCATAAAAGTGTTAAGTACCTTGGAATTCTCATAGACTGTCATCTTAATTGGAAAGAACATATCCAACAACTTTCCAAAAAAATATCTAGAGGTATTGGTGTTCTTTGTAAAATAAGGCATTATGTTAATGTGAAAATTTTAGTTCAATTATACCATGCCATTATTCTTCCTTTTTTCTCATACTGCTGTATAGTCTGGGGTAACACCTATGATCATAATATTAAACCACTCCAAAGAATGCAAAAGAAAGCGATCCGACTAATTACCTTTTCTCATTTTGATGCTCATACAAGTCCTTTGTTTTCTGAACTTAAACTTCTAAAACTTCAAGATCATATTAAACTTCAAACTCTGTACTTCATGCACCAATTCTTTACTGGCAAATTACCAAAGATTTTCGACTAATTTTTTATTAAAACTTCAGATAAGCATAATGTCAACACTCGCTTTGCAACTAAAACAACTTTTTATGTTCCAAAAATTCGAACAAACTATGGTAAATTTAATATTCGATACAATGGACCTAAATTGTGGAATGAAACTGATGAGAGATTCAAAATTCTAACTCCTCATTTATTCAAAAAAGAATTAACCAAGCATTTCATTAAGTTCTATTACGTTTTACTACTACTGGTATATTTTGGTGTTTCTGTTATTTATTTACTTATTTATTTATTTATTTATTTTTACTTTATTATTGTAAACTTGTTTAAGAATTATTTGTCCTGTAATCTAATTAAGTGTGTAAAAAGTAAAATGTAAAATACCTCTTTTCTGACCTTATATCTATTTTCAATTAATAAATGATGGTCACTCAACTAGTTTAGCTCTTTAGTTATTTTGGGTGACCAGCAACTGTATGTATTTTTAATTTATTTCTTGTTCAATTAGTTTTTTAGTTAATGTTACAGTTCAATTAAATCGTGTTTCTCCATAACACCGCCGTGATTATTTTCTAAGTCCATCAAAAACTAACAAATGATCACGAATCGTCACCATTCGTCACTGTTGTGACGGGTCGACACGATCCGTCCCGATCGGGACGATCGGCCAACATTTTCCTACACACCACTACAACGCCATGATAAACGCGAACTGACATGATCGCGAACTGACAAACGGTCACCAACCGTCACCATCCGTCACAGTTGTGACGGGTCATCACGATCGGGACGATCCGCCGACATTTTCACCACACACCATAACACCGCCATGAATATTTTATAACTTTATCGCGAACTGACAAACAGTCACGACCCGTCACCATCCGTCACAGTTGTGACGGGTCGTCGCGATCCGTCCCGATCAGGACGATCCGCCAATATTTTTTTACAAACATCATCACACAAAAACTAACAAGGGGTTACGAAACGTAACACAAAGAGACGATCCGTCACGATCCGTCACGGATCGACACCAGTTTTGCGACCCGTTACAGATCGGGTGTATTGGACAACCCTCACTTTTACATCGGAGAGCGGAAATGTCATGTGAAAGTTGCTCTGTCCTCGTCGGGTGAAAAAATTGGTGGAATTCCGAGTGTTGTAATAACTCGAAAAAGCGCAGGAAAACCGGACGTGGAATGGCTTTAGTAAAATCCAATCAGGAAAAGTCGTCAGGTAGCCTAAATTGCCTTTCTTTCCTCACCGGGCCCGGATTAAAGCAAAATGAACAAGCAGTAAGTCCGCCATTTTGATTTGCTTGTCTGCTTTTTCATCGGATAAACGAGTTTATCCACCTCGCTAGGTGTGTTAAATTTAACCCTTACTTTAATCCTTGGATAGTGCTAATCGAGCTTCGAGGAACAGAATTCAATCGAAGAATAAATTTATTCCGTGGATTAGGGCGATTCAACCGTGGGTTAGCGCTAATCGGCTTTCGAACAACCGGGGCCTGGTGCTTAAGGTCTCTAGTTTCTAACTTCCGAACGTAGCCCTTCTTGGCATTCGCAATCATTGCTTCTTTGTAACGTCTCACAACTTCTGGCTTCTAGAGGAGATATTTCCCTAAAGAAAACCAACTTTTATCTGCTTCTTCTTTATTATCAGGTACGGATGGGAACTCATCCTTCCACGGATGGTCCCCAATACATCTTTTGACTTTTCGGCCTTTGACATAGCTAAGATCTCCTCCTGATTCAACTGATTGTTTTCTGAATTTCCAAGAGAGTAGATCTCCCACATTCCTCGAGTCGGGTTTCGTACAAGGTCTAGATCCGAAATGTTCTGGCGTAGTCAATCCTTTTAGCTGTACAACGGGCGGGTAAACGTCCAACACAGGTCCACCCCATAGACACTTTTCTTGCTACTGCCACTCCAGTTGGACCGTAACATTCTGTGAAAACTAGCGTGAGTTCAAGATGGTCTAATCCGATCAAAATGTCAACACACTTGGGTGTGCACGTGGGCTCTCTAGTAACGTTGTGAACTGCTCCATCTACACGCTTGTGTTTCTTTGACTATTATCTTCCCTCTTTTTCTTTGTTCTCTCCTTAATGTCTTCGAAGTCCATATGATAAACGGCTTGCTTCTGTAACCATTTAAACAATACGCATTGCCGATCCTTCCTGGGCGTTCTGTGCTACCACTCCTAGTAAGCGATAAGAAAAGACTATGGTGACTTATTTTGTACCCAATATGAAGTGCGGGTACTCCTGCTAGCTCTTGATGTTGGTGTCCATCCTCAAGCTTAACTACAACGTCATTTAAACGATGCGAGAAAATCTCCAACCCCGTTAGGTTAGTCTCCTTGACAGGAGACACGACCAAAATGACTTCCACGTGACTTTGCAAAAGTCGTTTTCACCTCCATATTTCTGATCAAGTTTCTCAAAGGCAGTTTATTGTTGTCTAGATGCGTACCCTAAGTCGCTCAATAACACAACAACTCGTAATGGCTTGCCAGATACCCAAGGCTAAGCCTACCCCTTGGGCTAAAGGTTGCAGATGTTTTTCAGGAAAGAAACGACAGAGTGCAGAGAAGTGTCCCCAATAGCGCTGGAATCGTTGACGATTTCTTTTCATGGCAACGAAGAAACTAACCATAACGCTGCAGTCATCAGCTAGTTTTTTTATTATTTATTTATTATTACTATTATTATGTTTGCTTACACTTAACAATACTTCCACTGCTATTCTACACTAAAACAATACAATAAAACCTACATACACTGCTTCTAAAATAAGCTATCAACACGACTTACAGTACAAGCTAGCTTCTTTACCCTACATACAATAAAGTATCGCCTTATAACAATCTTTTTTCCCTTGATAGAAACAGCACGAGCTTACAGTTGTAGTTTAACGCAAACAAATTTGTTTTATGATTGCGCTTTCTTTGTGCATTTGTTTGTAGGAAATCTGACCCCAACAGGGTGCAAGATGGACCCTAAAAGAGTGAGAGCCATCACAGAGATGAAACCACCAGAAAACGTTAACTTCAAGATCTGCAAAGCTTCCTAGGACCGTGGAGAACAGCCTAAAACGGTTCAGTCCAACAACGCAACAAGCAGCATTCGAGGCTATCAAGAAAGAGATTACGAGTGCACCAGTGTACTGTGATCTACGCATCAGTAGTAGTAAGTAGTAGTAGTAGTAGTAAATCTTTATTTATCCACAATACAAAATTCGTCAGCTTTAAAAATACCTAATACTAATATAAAAATAATAATATATATATATAAATATATATATTTAAATAAAAAAGCTGCTTTCCACGAATGCCGTGCCTTACAGTTCTTTGAGTAATCGTTTAAATTGCCCAGGGGACTCTGCTTCCCTTAAGTTACAAGGAAGACTGTTCCAGAGAATGGCGCCACTATAGCTGAAGCTGTTTTTGTAATAGTTTGTGCGCGGTAATGGAACATTGAGTTTATTTTCAGAGTCCCTTAGGTTATATGCGACTTCTCGCCTTTCAAATTTAGAACTAAGATAGTTTGGAGCCAACCCGTGCAGAGACCTGTAAACCATCGTAGCTCTTTGAAATCGTTGCTGGCAAGCTAGGTTTTTCCACCCTAGAAGTTTGAGAAGGTGACCAGCATCTACGTCATAGCTTGAGTAGGTCAGAACACGGGCTGCTCTGTTTTGTAGCTTTTGAACCTTATTCCGTAAGGTTATCGCACAGTTTCCCCAAACAATGTTGCAATAATCAAAGTGTGGCTGTATTAAAGCTTGATATATTAATTTTAAGGTCGCCTGAGGGACAAGGTGCCTTATTCGTTTTATGGCCCCAATACCAGAAGCGACTTTCTTTGTTACTTTCTCGATATGGCCATTCCAATCAAGTCTGTCATCGATGGTCACTCCAAGTGATTTTACAGTAGTGACCTGGCTAACTTCAAAATCATTAATTGCAAATGTCGGGGACTCTGTGAGAGTACTTAGCCTCTGCCTGGATCCGATAAGCATAAATTCGGTTTTAGTCATATTTAGAGTAAGTTTGTTTGCTTTCAGCCAATTGTGAACATTTTCTAAATCTTGATTTAGATGCAACTGAATATTGTCTACATTATCACCTGCATACGTAAGGTGGGTGTCATCAGCGTACATCCTCGGCTCACAATTTGAAAGACAGTTTGGAAGATCGTTGATGTATAACAGAAATAATAATGGACCTAAAATCGTCCCCTGGGGTACACCGCAACTTAATAAACAGTTTTGAGAGAGCGACCCATTGATGGAGCACATTTGAGTACGATTCTCTAAATACGACTTAAACCATTGGTGCGCGTTACCATATATGCCGTAATTGCTTAATTGTGATAAAAGAATCTCATGGTCAACTGTGTCGAAGGCCTTTTTTAGATCTAAGAAAACAACGGCGTTGATTTTACCGCGGTCAATATTGTACGCCCACGTGTCCGTGGCCTCAAGGAGAGCCGTGACAGTTGAGTGAATAGCGCGAAAGCCTGATTGATATTTACAGATTATATTGTGCTCTTCTAGGTAGGCATATAATTGATCATAGACGATTCTTTCAAAGACCTTGGCCATAACTGAAATCACCGAGATTGGACGATAATTGTTTAAGTCGTTCCGATCGCCTTGTTTAAAAAGTGGGGTGACCTTTGCGCATTTCCAGTCATCCGGAAATATGCCTTGACTTATCGACTGGTTAAAAATATCACGGATAGGAATGCAAATGAGATCTGCACATTCCCGAAAGAGCCTAGCAGATATCTTGTCAAGGCCAGCTGCCTTTGACTTGTTTAGACGATTCAAAAGTGAGAGAACTTCATTTGTACTGGTCGGATGGAGCTGAAACCGTTTATCTGTGCCAGTGAGGTACTTTTGATAACCATCACTATTTGAGAAATCAATATTGCTAGCAAGTTCTGGACCGATAGTAGCAAAGTGATTATTAAATTGGTTCGACAGCACAGTTGGATTTGTTATTGATACTCCATTTACTTTCAGAGATGTCACCGATTTTTTCCCAGATTTTCGCGAAGTAAGTTCATTAATAGTCTGCCAGGTCTTTTTAGAATCGCCCGTACGCTTGTTAAAACTATTTTGATAATAGGCTTGCTTGGCTAATCTGATTTCACTATTTACTTTATTGCGTTGTTTTTAAAAAGTGACCAGTCATTTGAATCATTCGATTTACTTGCTTTAATCTTTAGAATATCCCGATCATGCATTCGTTTCTTAAGCTCAGATGTAATCCATGGGGAACTACGCGTGCGAACACGCATTGTCCTCAAGGGAGCATGCTTGTTAACAATAGATAGAAACGAGCATTTCCATTGTAGCCACATTTGATTGGGATCAGTTGAATTGTATATGTGATCCCAACAATGAGATGCAATATCATTCCGACAATTTATTCGATTAAATTTTCGAAAGTTTCTATAGGTTATAGCATTGTCCCCACCAGACATTCCATTCACGGATAATTTTCGATAGGCAAAAACTATGCTATGATCGCTAATACTGATATGGCGAACCCCCGAACACACAACTTTATCTGGACAATTAGTATAGATTACATCAATCAAAGTTGCAGAAGTCGGAGTTATTCTGGTTGGTTCAGTGATAAGTTGCTGTAGACCATAAATATCAGTGATATTCATTAATTTGCATGTATTATTGTCATATCGAGTAGCAATCATGTCGCAGTTAAGGTCTCCCATTAGAAAATATTCAATATTTTCGGAATCAAGTTTCCCAATTGAAGTTTCGAAAGGTGAAAAAATACTAATAGGAGAATCAGGTGGTCTATACCACGTGGCAACAACAAACGGTTTAGATCTAGGTTTTTGAATTTCCAGACATAGATTTTCAAGTGTGTCCATGTTTAAATCATTTCGTATGGTAAAATTTATTGAACTTTTCACATAGAAACACACTCCTCCTCCACCGTTTGTAATTCTATCACGTCGAATTATATCATAGCCAGAGATGTTGACCTCATTGTCGCTAATAGTTTCATTGAGCTTAGTTTCATTAATCGAAAAAATATCTATTTCGTTATGCGCTAGAAGAATTCTAAGTTGATCTATGTGTGTGACTAATTTATTGATATTTAAAGAAGCTAATCTAAAACCTCGTTGAGGTGGCAACACTGAGGTAGGCTCATGGGATTCCTCAGTATTGCGTTTTGCACATTGAATAGGCACGGCATCGGTGGATAGCGCATCATTTCAACCTAAACTCATCTGAAAGTTCTTAAAAAACTGTTGATTACCTTTAAAATTAAGATGTAGTCCGCCCTTGTTAAGTTCCTTTTCGGAGATGTTTTGATGCTGGATAAATTTCCATCCATTCTGCCGGCAGAAGAACTTCAGTTGTTTATTAACTGCTTTCACGGCTTCATTGAATCCGTCTCTTCTTTGCACGAGCTCAGATATAATTACTGTGGCATCGGATAAGTTTTCAATTTGTCTGGCGAGATCTACCACTGAGCCGGCAACTTGTTGTGGTTCTTTACTTTTGAGATCATTAGTGCCCACATGCAGAATCACTTGGTCCGGTGAAAGCTCCAAATTAGGTTTAAGGTAATCCTTCATAGCTTTGGTAGTGGCACCGGAGAACGATTTAACCACCACCCGATGACCAACGGCTTTTCCTAAACGTGTTCCTTGGATATTCTTTATCATAGAGTCTCCAATCAACAAGGTAGTACTTTTGTTTGCTGGCGTGGAATTTTCCGTGTCTTCATGGGCGTTGGATTGTGCTTCACTGATCTTCTTTTTCCGTGTTTTGTTCTTTTTCTTTTTCTTTTTTGCGTCAACGGTTTGCCATTCGTTTTCAGGGTTGGAGCTCTCATTAGACTGGGCATTATCACTCTTTGAGTCTCGTAACTCTGATTCCTCTGTTGTTGACGCTCTCCTACGTTCATTTCCTGCATAATAAGCTTTAATGCTAATTTTAGTGCGTCGTTTTCCTGTTCCGCGGACGATGCGCGGGTCTCAAGAGACATAATTTTCATTTTCAGCGCATTAATTTCTTTATCTTTGTTGCATAATGCTGCCTTATTGAAGACGGAACAACGTTACTCGAACAATGAACGAGAACTGCTCAGTGTTATCTTTGCTTTTGAAAGACTTCATCATGATGTGTATTGATACACAGCAACGGTGCAAACAGACCACATGCCACTAGTCAGCGTATGGAAGAAATTCATGGTCTCCTCAGCCAAGACCTAAAGAAGGAGAAAACGAGGAAGATTTCATCTCAGTTCTTGCTCACAGAGGAAATCCTCGTCAATTCTAAGAGAATTTGAAGAGTCCACCAAACCATCCACGAAGGTTATTTTGGTTTTGAAGATATGCCGCTGAAAGCCCGAGAAGCAGCGTTTGGTAGCCGCTGCATTAAGTTGAGCTTGCTGGTTCCTGCCACTAGTAACTCTGGACTCATTCTTATTGTTTTAGGTAATTCGCCCATGATCAGCTCAATAGCTACATCGACTTGGGCAGGGTTTCGCTTACTTTGAAAGGTTTCGGCGAAAATTGGGAAAAACGTTTAGAAAGATATTTCAAAATGAGGCTAATGTTTGGATTGAAACTACTGAGATTAACACTGCTGTCCTGTATTCGATAGGAATATGTATGATAACGCGTGAATATATAAACAAAACTAACCACAAGCAAGGAGTTAGCAGTCCAATGAGTTAAGTTCGAGCACGTTTTTGGTTGTTCCTGCAAGCTATGTGCATGCAGACGTTTCAGGTCACTCGATTGAGCAATTTAAAATAGGACAATGAGACAAGACACTCCAGACCCTCTATACTAGGATGCAATTTCAGCGGCAAAGACTGTGCGATCGAAGTTTGCAGGGTTGATCCTTTCAATTTCTAACAGATGAATGTGCGGGTCTTTCGAACGTCATTCTATAATTTGGTGTCTGCAGTGGACCGTCAATGGTCTCTTTAGTGAATAATATATAGAGGATATTACACGGTGACGAGAAGATATGAATTTTATGTTCGAGTGGCGAACAATATCTCAGATATTGTTCTTGCCTCTTCGAGCTAACGTGTAATGTTCTTTTTATTACATAGACATTCTGATGACGGCGTTTTTGATGATTTTCCGAAGATTTCCGACCATCTACCGAAGATTTCCGAACATTTTCCAAAATTGTTCCAAACAAACGTTCCCGAACATTTCCCGAGAATTCCCGAAGATGTCCGAAGATTGCCGAAGACTTTCAAGGAAGATCCGAAGATGTTTTAATGATACACCAACGAATTTAAGTACAATTTAAGAGACAAACTTGATATCAATGAAATCATCGATAAACTCACGTGTGAGATTATGGAAAATAAACCACTCGGGTCCCGGATGTAGTTTTAATGAATTTTACGAGTGGTATATTTTCCAGTAAAACACTCGTGTCTTTATAATAAATAGATTTAGGTCATCCTAAAAGCGGAGCTCCTGTAGCCTGATTAGGCTAACCCAGGCTAAGGTTGAATTTTGATTTCAGTTTTTTAATTCTGCAGCATGAGGACTTCTGTATATTGTTTGGCCTTCTATTTTGAGCTTAATAATCACCAAACCGATACCCAAAACAAGAGCTGCCAAAAACGCATTTGTATAGACGATTTGATTTACTTTTAAACCTGGATTAGAGTTAACAGGCTTCGAACAACCCAGCTCTGTTTTCAACAATTCTACCTCACATGAGACCGCAACCCAGTCAAAAAATCAGCACTTGGTTAGCGGTCACCTTTAATAAAACACGTGACCTCGACTAGCTGTAAACTTGAGCTTGCGATGTGGTCACGTTGAACTGGTTAGCGGATGACTTGATTTGACAGGTGTCAATTGATGTAAAAATGTATAAATATAAATCTTATTTATAGTGGACATGCACTTAGCTTAGCACTAGGCATTAGCTAGTTTACAGGCATGCCACTGAAACAAAGGAAACAAATATTTCAAATAAAGCGTAGCTCCTTGGCTGAGTTGTTCAGTGCCTGATTGAGCTAACCCATGAAAAGGTAGAATTGTAACTTTGCGATGAGGTTTTCTGTTTACTGTTTTACTTTCTGTTTTGAGTTTTATAATCGCCATATATTCAAAACAAAGCAGCAAAAAAAAAAACATTTATATAAAAGAAAAAGTTATAATTCGAATAAATTGTAATCCTGAGCTAGCGTTAACAGGCTTCCGAACAATCCTGCCCTGTTTTCAACAACTTAACCTCACATGAGCGCACGATCCAATCGAAAAACCAGCACTTGATCAGCAGTCAACTTCAAAAAAACACGTGACCTCGATGCGAAGTACACTTGAGCCCGCGATATTGTTACGTTATACTCGTCAGCAAATACCTTGTTTTGATCATAACATGGATGTTTAATGTCAAAGAAGTACACGGTAAACCAAGGCTGCATGTCTGTACGTCTGTCAACCTATTATTTGGAGTATGGCCGCCATGTTGCGCGACTCCGTCGTCGTCGTCGTACGTACGCGCCCTCAAGCAATGCCGCTGGCCATGATAACCATGAGAAAATTAACTCATGGGTTTCCTTTTCTTTCCTATATGAGTATGGGGCTCCGCTTGGTGGCCCTCCGCTAAAAATCCCAGCTGGCAAGAGGCAGACCAGTTGGCTATTTACAAAGCGTGACCGAGGATTTGAACTAGGGACTACCGAGAAACAAATCCCACTAGTGACATGGTGGATGCCTTGAACCCGGGACCTCCGGAGTACAACACCAGCGCCCTAAACCACTCGGCCACGGTAAACCAATGTCTGTATCAACCTATTATTTAGAGGATGGCCGCTATCTTGCCCGACTCCACCATTATCGCCGTTGTGCGTACACACCCACGAGCTATACCGCTAGCCGTGATAACCATGAGAAAATCAATTCATGAGTTTCCCTTGGTTTCCTGTATGGGTATGGGGCTCCGCTTGGCGGGCCGCCGGAGCTCCGCCATGAGTATTTAGAGCGTGACAGCCCATTGATGGTGTACAGTCTGAGGGGAGGAATGCATCTAAATGATGACGCACTGAAATGTTGATATTGGCATATTGAGTATGATTTTACATGAGTATACCTTGTCTTCAACAACAGACCACAAACGTTCCCTTTGCAGGGTTCATACTCTTTTGAGCTCTTCAAATTCCATGACTTTGCATGATTTTTTCCATGACCTCTTCAAGTTTTCCAAGACCTTAGGTTTAGCTATCAGTTTCAAAAATGCAATACCTTTACTTGGTTTGGAGCATTTTTTGACAGTTCAACAGACACAAACTCTGGCGGTCACCAAAGGATTCTGGGAACGAGGTTGATCAGGTTCTGTTCACAGAGGCACACAGAGAGAAGAATAGTGACTCAAACAAGGCACTCTGGAATTATGTTTTATTCTCTTTAAAATATTATAATATAATTATTTACCCCGTAGCATTGTCATTAAAACCAAAAAAAGTGAAAAGCCTGGTTCCAAACTTCTGTCAAATACCTCATCACTTTCTGAAGCTGAACCTGCAGAATACTTTCATTTCTCTCTCCTCTGCTTTCCTTTCAATTTTGTATTTCGCAAAGTTTTGTTAATGACATAGCTTTTGCGCCTTTTTGGCTGGGCAATATTTTGTTTCCTTTATCGACTATTGGACCCCACAAAGGAGAGACGATATCAAATTAATTTGATATATTAAATATTTTTAAATTCAAAATAATAGCTTTTTTGCGACACATGTAGTCTTTTTTGTGGGAAAATATGAAATCCAGATTGTCTTCATTGTCTATCTAATGGTAGCGAACGTATGCCTAAAAGCTCGAGGAGTAAAAACACAAAGAAGGATTTGATTTGCAGCAGGGCGAGTAAACTTCAGAGAAGTCCCAGTCCACCATGGCAGGCTTTCGCTAGGAGCAATTTGACAAATGTCATCTTCGAGACTTAGGTCTTCAACCTTCATACCTATCTGTTCCTTTCGATGCCAGCACTGGAACAGAAACACATTACCGCACGTCGCATAACTACATTCTTACTACATTTTAACGGCTCCAAGTTTCATAGGCCCTCTTGCACCTGCGGCCCGCTTATCCTTTTGCGCCTGCAGTCTTTGCTTTCTTTCTTCTCTTTTCTTTTTCGCGAGATCTGCTTTACTAAGTTTGTCTTGTCCCCAGTCGTCGGCATCCCACTCTTCTTGACCCCAGTCATCATCCGTAGCCTTTTTATTCTGTGCTTCTGCAACAGCGGCACTGCTGGTCAGTGGAGACTCTTCAAATGACCCCCAGTCCCCTACATCCCACGCGTCCTCTTCTGCCTCTTTCGACTGCAGCGGTTTATCTGCACTTGACTTCTTTTTACTCTGGTGTGCAGATTTCAGATTTCCAGAACCACTCGCAGCGGTTTTGCTCTTTACCTATGTATGAATGAAGATTTTTTCAGATATTAAGCAATCAAACTGGATTTACTGAATTGGTATCATAATACGTCCAGTGTAACGACTAATTCACAAGATAACAGGCTGTACTCTCACCACCCATGAGGAAACAACTCGCAGATTACGAATTCGAGTTTACTGGCAGCCCAAGAAAAACGACTGGAAAGCCATTAATGATTAGTCCAAGTCTACTAACGTTCTATCACAAATGCCGTTCTCTTATTGGCCACGCTATTCACTATCTATTCTGTTGAAGATATTGAGTAGACTAGCAGTGCGCAGTTGTTAACAAAATGGCTGCCACTTCATGGGCTTTCCAAGTGTTCTTAATTTGAGTCGGACTCATTAATTAGTTTGATCGGATTATTTCGAGGATATACGCTACTTCTTGACCAAAAATCTCTTTTAATTAATTAAAAACCCAATTAAATAAATGCTTTTCTCAAGTCGCAGCGCAGAAGAGTAATCTCTCCATAAACTTCTTGCACTACGCTTTTCAAATCCCTGCTGCACTTCGTTCATTTAATGGCTTACCTTAGGATATAACAAGTCTTGATCCCTGCCGCTAGCTAGAGTGGGCTGATTGGAGGCTCCACCCAGCATCTCAGATACCAGGGCGTCTTCATCAGCAGCGGAAGGCTTGTGCTGTCGTGTACTTCCTCTAGTTTGCTGAGTCGTCTGTTGGTAATATTGACACAACAAAAGTATCTCATAACAGGGAGGGTTATCAATCATAGTGGCAAAACAGCAACACTGAGCACTATGAATTCACATACCTTCTTGTTTGGTGGCATATTCTGAGATGGTTTGCTTGTAGAATAAGAAGGTTGAGCAAAACTATCGACAGACCAATCATCATTCTCCCAATCACCATAGTCGCTTCCACTCTCCGCTCCGTCTACATCGCCCAGGAGATTTGCAGGA
>CM042750.1:18488027-18533027 GCA_022496165.2 Catalaphyllia jardinei | reverse complement strand
TGACTTGTCAGTGGCGAGCAGATCAATTATCAGCCTTCCGCTTCGGCAAATAACTGATCTGCTCATCACTCAAAAATGAAGATATTTTGCGATGAAAAAGTTCAATAATTGTAAATTTATCACTAGACTAAGAATAAAACGTTTATTACATGTTACTAGAAAGAGTAATATCACAGTTGGAAGACTAGAGTGCAAATTAATAAGGATCGAATAACATTAGAGAGTGATAAAATAACTAACTTGAACGAGGTCGTCATGTGATTTTAACTACCCAAATTTATCCCGTTTTTCTTGTTTTATTTCCATTTTGAAGCCACAGTGGGGTTTAAGTAATAATTCTCTAATTAACACGAGAATAAGAAAAAGTGAAATTTTCTGTAGTCAACTGAAGCCTTGTGTAAATCACCTAATTACCGAGCTAAAAATTGCTAGTATACTGTTGCTTGATCTATAACATGGCGAAGTATTCCATATTAGGTAGGACCGATGATCTACATCAACGATAAACTACGCTTGTTATTGTTGCTAAGCAACAATGCATGACGTTATACTGGCGTAATTAGTCTGGTGTTATTTCTAAATAGAAAAACGATTCAGAATTTCGTCAGCAAGAAAGATCAACGCTTTGAAAACTTCTTCTCAAACTCATTAATAATTCATGAAGTTAAAACAAAGAAAATCATAAGCATGAAGGAGGTTTGGATACCCGGTCTTAACTTGTTAGCATGGATTTTGACGATTTTACTTCTCCGTTTACACCTTAGTTTTTGTTTCGATTGAGAAGATATATCAAACACTCGAATTTCGTCAAAAATACTCCGCTACGCGTCGTATTTTTAACTCTCTTCTCAGTGTTTGGATATCCCGATGAAACACTTTTTCTCGTGTTTGATATATTACTTGAAGACTATTTTAGAATTTTCAAAAAATTAACCACGAACGAGAAAATTTACAGATTACAGAACTGATGCACATCCCAGTTGACGGATTAACAGGAGTCGTTGTTTTAAAAGCAGTTGTCCTGAACAAGTTCAACGTTAATACGATGAGACAGGTGAACCCAAGGACCTCTTGATAAGCTTAATAGGTAAAAAGAACGGGAAAGTACTTGACAGTTCACTGAGACGAAAATCATTTTACTTCATTCACTAACTTAACACACCTTGTCCATACACGACAAAAGCCAGCTTTTTCAAAACCTTACCTGATCCCTAACTTTACGTTCAGGATCCACAGTTAAGGTACACAAGGCTGGTAAAATCTTAACGGAACTCTCCTTTAAGCTGAAATACTCTGCCGAGGCAAGGAAGCCCATCACGCCTGCCGTGCGAGCAGGGGGAAACGGATCTCGTAACGCCCGCAAGAATGCTGGTATCAAGACCTTCTGCCGGGTCTGAAAAATACGTCAAAATAATAGTTTTCAATGACTGATCCAATAATCTTCCTTTCACTAAATATAGATGTCTTGGCACAACCGAAATAAAACATTCAATAGTGATGAGCAAGATAACATGATAACTTCATTTATGTGTCGAAGCCGCTAGCATACAACGTACACTAATTGGTGTACACTTATACACTTATCATACATGAAAAAGTACCAAGATCGCATTGCACAATGGATGGAAGGTAAATCATAAATTACAAAACACTGTACAAAGACATGATTGATTACTGTGCTTACAGCAGGTGGGAGGTTCACGGCAATTTTCCCCAGGCACACAGTGGTGTTAGTTCTGATGCCAGGCTGTGAACAAAAACAGGTCAGTACATTGGTCTCAACATAAGAGTTTTGAACTCACTCCTTAAAATACTCTATGAAGTCGGTTGCACAAATAAGCATTAGCCTCCATTCGCGCGAAAATATGCTCCGATATCTGTCCACGGACATTATCTGTTTAGAGAAGCGAACAATAGTTTTTCTTAACTCGAGGAAACTGCGAGCCTTGAGGAACTAATAATGTCAGAAATCTCTGAGCATATTTTCGCCCCAAATGCAAGCTGTTGTTATTGTTGTCACGAGTACAGTTCTGAAAATTGGGGAACATCTTTTTTTAATCCAAGTTACTTCACCTAGTTCATTTCAGAAATATCACTCCGATATTCCCCAGTTTTAGCTGGGGCATATTCAGTCACGTGTCGCATTTATACCAATCGCACAAGAGCAAAAATATTGAATGCATTACAACGAGAAATAAACCATGGCAGAGTACTCTTTTACATGAGTGTACACAAACAAAAGAAAAAGATATGCTCGTATAGAAAATAGAAAGCAGCATGATGGTAAATCAACCATGGCTGCACAACATGAAATATTCATGATGTTTTGGCGAACATGTCCTCCTATTGTCCGAATTTTGCGATGGTTGATAAAGAGGCGCGAGATTTGGATTTTTTCAGACAATCAAGTGTAAACCGCTCCAGAACGACACGGGTGTTTAGCAAGAAACATAGACTGGCTCCACACAGTACCTCCTGATCCATTTGAAGTTTAGCAAAATATTTTAACAGCTGATTGTTAATGGTCTTCTCGCTTAGTTTTGGAGCAAGAAGCAACATAGACTGCAAAAAAACAAACAAACAAAACAAACTAAAACAATGTTTTTGAAACAAATAAGTTGAAAATGCCAAAATGTAATGTCATCCCCTAAACAAGGTAATTTTATAGCAGTTAGTAAATTAAGGAGGGTTGTCCTTGTCAAGATTGATTCCAACCAGATGATAACACTTGACAAATTTTGTCTTGCAATGTTAAGAAAATAATCGCCCTTTACAATTGCTCATGACATCTGCTTTTAAGTAAGGTATCTCTCTGAATGCAAACGGAAAAGGTAGAATGGACAAGAGGGGTACACTCTTGTCTCGTGCCAGTCTCTCCTTCTCTTAACTATCTCACCCCATACTCCTGACTGACTTCAAGATAAAGAAAGACTGCAGACGGTCTGGACCACAAGGAGCTGAAATTCAGGCCTAGTTACAAATGGACAAAGGAGGATAAAAGAGGGTCCCACGTTCCTTGTGCGAAATCTCAAAGCTGTATTCGTGATGTACCTTAACTGTCTGTTCTCTCATTGCTGGGATAGTGTCGCCGAACCCTAGAGCAACGTGAGGAAAGATCTGTTCATCCACTGTCGATGGCTTGAGGTGCTGCACAAAGTTATCAAGCTAAAAAGATCATTAAACAAGTGATTAATTACATGCTGCTAAATGCAATTTAAGGACAGTGACTACTAAATACTAAGGTTTTTGCGCTGGGTTAGGACCACACGGAAAAAGTAGACCTTTGGGAGGGCTATTGGAATCGACAAAGAAAAATAGGGGTAGCCAGACATTTTTTCGAGATAATTAGCCTTGAATCTCAACAAAAATGCAGACATCAGCATTTTTCTGAAAAAAAGGAAAGGGTATTTGCTCACAGATTTCCTTAGAATTCGCCTTTACATACAGGAAGGCAAACACATTTTAAAAGACCTTTAAACTACATGGCAAATGGTAACATTAAAATCATTTTTAGTACGTTTTTAATAACAAAGTCATTGCAAAAGCGCTTTTAGCGTCTCTGACAGCCTTCCTCTAGCTCAGCTAAAATACAGTCTAAATATCTTTTGCTCACAACCACAAACTAGTCACATGTTTAATAGGCTTGCCACTTCCATTTCCCAGCATAAAATGTTGAGGAAACCACGCGTTTTTTAAAGTTATTGATCTTTTTTGAAAACTTTTACGGTGCCCGTTACATTTTTTCTTGTCGCCTCCCCTGTATGAAAGACATTTGCGTTTTTGCACACGCACTACGCCACCTGTGCAGGTACATGTTTACAGCTGGATTTCAGTGTAATTTTCGACAGATAACAGCCAGGTTTTCAGCTGGAAGACGTTAACATTTATTGGTTAGCGATGTGCTGCTATTCTGGTGTTCCTGGTTTAAGTGCAGGTTGATTAAAATTGATTTGGTCACAGTAGGAAAATTTTGCTTTAATTTTAGTAGTGTACTTGGTGGCGTAGTTGATTGCATGAATGTCAAACCCACTTAAATCATGGCTTGCGTGATGCGCAGAACTTGTGCGCACTAACAAAAGTAGGCACCGTCCTTAACAAAGTTAACATCAAAGAGTAGCTGAAACTTCCGGTCAGCAATATTCGTATGGTGTTGCAGGCTCAGTGCACATCGCTGGCGTGTTCCATCGTGGGGGTCCCAGAATGCTTTGGTCGGAGGATTGAATAGCCTTTCTGGAATGGAACACATTTGCCTTCTGAGCGGTTGGACAGTGTGGAGCATAAGAGCACGCAGATGGCGAAGGCTGAGGAAGATTGAAATCCAGATCAAAACGAAATATGGAATATCCATAATTGCAACATTAACATTTACTATAGGCGCTGAGAGATTATTACAATTCCAATTAAGCAGATTGGCTGTGAGGGTTCAATCTTAGCACTGTTTGAAAAAAGGGAGTGAAAGACTGTCCAGACCTGTTGTAGTAGATGGATGCGCGTGGCTCTGTCTGTGGATGAGAACAGCTTGACCACACATGGTACTATTCTCTGTTGATATTCATCAGCTTCCAGGAGTTTGCCAACCTGTATGATAGAGGTCACCAAAAATAAACTAATTTCAATTAAGTTAGCAAGTCGTTTCCTTTTTTTGTTGTGGTGTTTTCTAAAAGAAATAGAAAGCATGTTCTCCTTGCTTCTATCGCGAAATAGAAACACTTGTGAAAGTTTGGAAGAACTCAAAAAAGCTGTGGCTGCAGCTCGTGTTCCCACAGCATTTCTCATTCTCCTAAACTTACACTTGAGTTTCAGCTATAACTCGCTAGAAACATGATACATGTTTTGTATTTCTAAATTACAGTTGAAAGTTGCTCAACACTTAGAACAAGGAATACAGTATATTGATAGAATATTGCATTCCCACTAATCAAAGCTGAGATTAACTTCAAGAACACCTGTAGGTACAAATATAAACTACATACAAGCTGCAAATCACCTGTTATAAGAAACCTGTGATAGACCAGGTACTTAGCTGAGCACTGCATGGAACCAAAACCGAATAAGCTCTGGAAATGTACCTAAAAACTTAAATACTCACTTTGAACAGACCAGTGATATCTTAAGACTAATGAATAGAATAAAAACTGTATATACACTGCATGTGGATAGAGTTAAAGACTAGGTTTAATCTTTCATTTATTAATCCTGCTATGGCAAATGGCCAGCATTTTTATGTTCTTACTTTAAACAGTGGTCCCAGGACAGCAGAACCAGCTGATCCATACTCATAAGCATTCAGTAACTGAGGAAGGATTCTATGTTTGCAGTATTGTTGAGGAAACAGGTCCAATGAAGAACTGAGTAACTGGAAAAATTCCTTCTGTTCTTTCTGCTCTTTAATCTATTTAACAGACATAACTCAATACATCAGTAAGGAAATGCTTCATAACAGTCAAGAAGAAAGCCCTGTATCAATGAACATGAAATCAGAGTCATGGTATTTTTACATTTTACAAAAAATGTCAGAATTTCATTGCCTCAAAGTTTGTTAGAGGTTAGTGAGAGTTTCAAGACCAAACGACCATGCCAATACACTGTTAATGTCACTACTGATTGATACATAACATTTGACTAATTATTCCCTAGTAGAGGCTGTAGATGAACTCTACACTATTCTTCGATCATGTTTTGGGACACATTGATTTTGCCATGCTCTACACAAAATTCAACATTCCATTCAATTTCAATTAACTTTTAGCATGAAGATGGAGGATTCCAGACATAACCAAAAGTTTACTGGCAGTGCATTTAAAGCAGACTGTGTGCGCTTTGACCAGAAGGTTTACACCCTTATAGCCCAAAGAAATGATGTCATAAAATATTCAAAACTCAAGTTAAACAATTATTAAAATTTTTGAAGTCATTGATTCAAAATAGAACAACAAACTAGCAGTCAAGAGTAACTGGCATGATGATCAGAGGAAGCACTGGTTTTGTTAGCCATGTCAATACACTGTTAATGTCAGTATTGAAGTACTCAAGAGAGTAATTCAATTGACTCACAAAAGGTGACATGGCTGAAGCATGTTTTTTCTTAGCATAACATAAACACAACAAACAAACCTGCAACTCTTGCAGGAATAAATTAGCATCAACAAAGCTGTTTTTGAGGTAATGCCCATATGCTCGACATTCTTGTAGAAATTTTGAAGGGTTTGGTCTGCTCTTAGGGTTGGCACTCACAAGCTGTACATAATCAGGAACAAGACTCTTTGGAATCTTTCCAACAGACTTGAGGGAACCTGTCCTGGACAAAGAGCCATTGAAGACTTCCCATATTAAACATCCAAGACCCCACATATCTGCTGACCTGCAAGGCGTTAATTTTGGTTTAGAAAAATAGTGAATCATTCAATAGTCATGGAATCTTGTAAAGTTTATAAATGGGATTACATTTATCACATGCAAATAATTACAACCCAGCACATTTAATTTAAATTTTAAGAGGTACATGTATCAAGACTTGGATTAGATGGTATCAGATCTGGTTTGAGTGTGTGGGTCCTTTCCATTTATGCTACAGAATCTGGAAAGGTCCATTTTTGTTCTTTCTGACCAGAATTTTTTTTCGGGATCACCACTTGTTCCAACCAAAATTTACTGCTCCATTTTTGACAAACCATTTCATTGCCCTACTTCTCTTCACTTATGCAGGGGATCCAGAAAAGGAATACAAACTGATAAGAGCCAATCCTCTTGGTTGGCCCGGTTTGATAAGAAAATGTTGTTCCATTTTCTGCAGGTAATCCCAGTGGTCTCTGACTGGTCATTCTGGCAAAATGGAAAGTACCCTGTGTGTTGCGTTCTTATACAGCACCTTTTTCGTAAACAATGCCAGGAGTAAATGTATAAATACAGGAAGGTATCAACAAGATCACTACATGACCGTTACAGTAAATTGTGCTGTTGCAATGTACACTGCAAGTGAGCTCTGTTGTTTTCATTTCAAAGGAGCAGCAACACTCCTACACAATTCAGCTAAGCATTAGTTGAGCAAAGCAGAGCTCCACACTCCGCTGGCTTGAAAACAGACTTTGCATGTATGTTCATCCTCTAAAGATAAATTTAACAACATCACGTTTTGACAAGGAACATGCTCTTCAACAGTACTTAGAATAAAGAGGTGGTGGTGGTGGTAATGTTAGAGGAGAAGGAGGATAACGATGAGGAGAAAGAAAAGGAGAAGGAGGAGGAGATGGAAAGGGAAAAAAGAGGAGATGAGAGGAGATGGGGAAAACAAGGAAAATAAAGAAGAGGAAGGGAAAGAGGGCAAGATGTGGATGCGAATCATGAGGAGGAGGAAAAGGTGAAGAAGGAAAGAGTGGTGTGGGTGAAGAAATAAGGAGGAAGAAGAACTGAGGATGATCTAGGAGAATGTGGGTAGGTGATTATGTGTACGAGGAGGAGGTACAGCATGGCAAATCAACTAAAAGCACAACTTTAAGTAAAGTTGTGTACTGAATGTTTCATCAAATAATAGTACCAATTGAAAGGGCTAACCATTTTTCAATCTTTTTGTTGCCTTTACTAAATTTTCTTCCCTCAGGAGGTTCATAGACTTGTAGCACTGGTAGACGAGGTAGATCAGGTTCTTCAGTGTTAGGAGGTGGATCAACAGGCTTCAGATATTCTACTCCACCAAGCTTCCACTCCCCTGCGACATCCACAAATACTGATGCCATGCATACGTTACCATGAATTAAACTGCAGTCATTTGTGAGGAAACTGAGGCCAGCCTAAAATGTATAAAAAAGAGAAATCTGTACTCCAACATCACAGTTATAGACAAAAAGTTTATGATGAACTCCAAAATTGAGCTTGAAAACATATCATATAGTCATTGTACTACACTGCTTTTTTTGTGAAGACAACATTTCATTTACTAATGGACAGTAAGCACATAATACACAAGCAGTTCAGACAAAAAGTCGTAAAACTAAATAGTCATTAATTAAAATCAAAGAGGCAGTGGTACATACATGTAAACACATGTATAATACAGTATCGAGTCTAGCTTTAATTTATTAGTTAAAATTTTCACTAAAAAAAATTGAATGGTCCAGAAGAGGGTGGGGTCCAGAAGGGTGGTTTTGTCTACACCGAGTGAAAAGCATTGGTTGCATTGGTGATACAAGCGATTGCAAAGTCTACAGGTCTCTGTTACGGATGTTTTGCAAGATTCCTGTCCTCTTGCAGAAAGTTAAGACAACATGTTATAAGTTAATTCACTATCATTGAACTCTAGACTGTTGCCTAACAAATATTTCAGGGAGCCCACAAGGGCAAAAGCCGAGAATTTAGGAGCCCAACAGGTAATGTTTTGGGAGCTTCTGCAACATATCTAGGCACCCAAAGCATTTTCTTGGGTGCCCTAGGCTGCTGGGCTCCTGTTAGGCAGCAGCCTTGGAACTAATTATCATTTTTAACAAGATTTTGATTTGTCAAAGCAAAAAATATATACACACAAAAAACCGGGGATTTTCAAAAGGTCAAATCTAATACCACACATTGTTGAGTGGGAATGGTATTAAGAATACACAAAGTAAAGATAACATACTGTTATTTGATGCAACCCCCAAGAGATGGCCAGGTCAGACTTAAAGTTCTCATCATCATTAAGCTGCACTTCTAATGGCTGCACAGGTTCTGTTACCAGGTAAATAACTGTTTCAGACTGAAAACAAAAACAGAAAGAAAAAGAAAAGTTAAACCTAATCCAGAAATATCTAACAAATAGAAAACATTTTGTTTCGGTAAAAGTTAGAAGTTGTCCTTCAGTATCATTTCATCACTTTCTATCAAACACTATGGAACAATTTTTCATTCTCTGATGCTGCCGTAGAATGGTGAAAGCTTGGAAATATCAAAATAGAGTAACTCAAGGCCTCAGTTAATATATTTATCTATTGCGTTTCTGAACTTTATCTGACCAGTTTTAGTATAAATTATCCTGCTAGCATTCTATCATGAATGCTGTTTTCTGATTGACTGCACTACTCACTGTGTATTCTGTTGTGATAATGAGTTAGCAGTGTATGATTGTTGACGAACTGGTGGCTGTTTCTCTTGTGAAGAGGATTTTGTTAGAGTTCTGGACTAGTATATTTACACTAGTTAAAACAATTGGTATATTTGCTCTTGATTTCCATGCATGATAAATGACTCAGGCTGCACCCACAATAACTACATGTGTCAATAAAATCTGGAGCTCATAACCTAATTGTTAAATATATTTAAGTAAGAGAAAATTTGGAGAAGAAGGAATGTTGTGGGAACACGAGCTATGGGTAAGAGTTTTTATATCATTTTTGAGATCTCCCAAACACTCTGCAATAATTGAAATAATTATCTTAATAGATATTTTCTAAACAAACACAATATCATGGGCCACTCAGCCTCACTATCATCTATACTTCACTAGCAAGTTTTACACTGAAGATTTGTAGAAGAAACCAAGAACAGGATGGTATAACTTTCCCATTGTCAAAATTGTTTTTAGACAAATACCTTCATGAACCAAGAGAATAAGTGTGTCTGACTAAATGAAGTTGTAACAAGGAGAAGAGTGATGTTTGAGATATTGCCATGAGTGGTAACATTTCCTTAATTCTCACCTCAAGTGCATCAATGTATCTTAGAATATTAGGATGGCGAAGAGTTTTCAGTCTTCTGAGAGCTAACTTGGCAGTTTGAACCTTTGAAAAAAAATTCTGTTGTTAAGCAAATTAAAAACCAAATTGTGGACTTCTTGTCCCCCCATCACCTTTCAAGACGGTGAAGACAACCTTTGAGAATTAAACACTCAATAACAGTCAAGCGGTAACTGCAGATTAACCTATTACAGGTATTAAGTGATAACTTATTGCTATCAGTATAAAACAATAAATCTTCAACGCAAAACTGTTGTAATAAAAACAAAAATATTTAATTAATAAATCATCTCCCACCACCCACTCCTTTCAATTTATATGCGCCAAAAGAAACTGATGTTATTGATGGATGTAGTCAGGGTCACATACAGAACTTTGCATGTGTCATAAAAAATCTGAATCAATAGCCTCATTACCCTGTCAATTTTATGATACCCCTAAAAAGTACATTTATTTGGTCTGAATTAGCCTGTAATATACACTGCATTGTATAGATCAACTTTTTTCACCTTATAAAACACAGTCTTTGGTCAATATAGACTGACAAGCCTTAATTTAATTCAAGCAGCTAAACATGCAAGAATAAAACACTTGCATGTCATTTACAGTCATTATTATTTACACCCTAAAAAGATGAAATAACACAATTCTGTTTGGAGAAAGTTGGATGAAAGTTTGATTCAAGTGAAACTTTCATTTATGACAACCATTTTCACAGGACTTGAAAAAGTGTCATCCAGTTGTCATAGACAAGTAAATTCTCCTTCTGATAAGGAAGAGTCTGCATATGAGCCAAGGGGATACATCAGGCTGGAGCTTATCCCAATTGCTGCCACATGAAGCAACTAAGATTAATTGTACTCCCCTGTGGATAGGATCATGCTAGTCCATCGCAGGGTTACCCCCAGTATTAAGTTTGCTGGTACCCATTTAAACCATTCATGTCCAATACAACCAACCCTTAACAGGTCGCCAGTGACAGTGACAGTTCGTGACAGGTTGAGAAGAACCGCAAACAACACAAATAAACAGGTGAAAGAAGTACAACAATATTCCTTGTGCAGAAATAATGATGCCACAAACATTCATATAAGTGTGGAGGACAACATTCGATCGCCGGCATGTCCCCAACTGACAAACGGTGACAGGTAGACGCGATCTGTCATGAACTGTCACCAGTTTGGCAACCTGTTACAGATTGGTTATATTGGGCAATCCTCATTTAAACACCTCTGGGGTGAAAAGAGACACTGGCCTTACTTGTTCCGGGGACAAGCTAGACTTCAAGGGTTTTTTTCAGTACCCAATATTTAAAAAGTTGTGCAAGCAGTACAATGTGTTAGAACATGTTGTATAACTGTAGAAACTAATCTGAACAGAATCCTTTGGGACATTAAATAGTGTCTGTTTAAGAGAAGTGCCAGCTTATGACAATGACAGGTTAAAAATATGATACTGATATAGGAAGGATCAAGGATCTCTTAAGGTTGAACTGTACATTCATATACCTGCCAACTCTCACGCCTAAAGCGTGTCTCATGCCTGCGGGTTGAAAACTTTGATCTCACGCCGGCTCTCACTTGCAGGCCAATTTCTCATGCCTGATTGAAAAATGTGAGTTGTTGCTATCTTGCTTGACACAATTTCCAAAAATATGTTAACTCAGACCCATGTAAGGAACAAAAACCATGTGAAAAATGAAATGACAATACCTTCCTTGCGATCTGTGATTTTGAAGTGAAAAGCACTGGGAGCCAGTTCGCGTTTATATGAATCCTAAGACTTCGGAAGACTTCAGACGTCTTCAGAAGACTTCGGACTTCTTCGGAAGTTTTCGGACTTCTCCGGGAATCTTCGGAACGATCGTGTCATCAGCACTCCCAGGAGAAAAATCTCACGCTTATATCTCGGAAAAAGTTGGCAAGTATACATTCATTTGCACCTGTGGCAACAATCCCCAAATGTTATAATTTGTTAGTTCAAAATTTATGAGCTTTAAAAAGTTCTTCACACATCCAATTCTTTTTCTGCTAATTTTACATCTGAGATCATAAGAGCAGCTTGCTAATGATGTCAGTAGCTTTACAAAAATCTGTACAGTGTTTCTCATTGGTTATGAGTTTTATGTACAAGTAATTACCAATCAGAAACATTGAGACAATCTCTGAATAGCTGCATCATTGATCAGTATGGTATTTCTCCAGGCAAATGTAAGATGTCTCGTAGGCAGAGGGAGAATTGAATGCACTAACAAAGACATCGTCTTACGCCTGAAAAAAAAAGATATAATGTACACTTCCTATTGTATCTCTCTTGCGAATAGAGCTGACTCATTATTATAGAATGTTTAAGTTTACAGTATAAGGCTACCTTATCTTCTGAAGATGACTTGACATCGTGAACAAACACTGACACAGTATCTCCAGTGCCCTTGAAAAAGTAATAGAGATCATTATTTGTGAATTTCAAAGCATATTAAATAATTAAGATATTCGAAAGCCTAACTTACTTTCTTTTTGCCCTCGTGTAATGTCCAAACAGACTTGTCTTCGAGTTTCCCTACTTTATCACCGATTTCATACGGAAAATTCTGGGCAGCACCAGTTCCAATCTTCCCTATAAAACTCCATAGCCCCTGCATTTTATACAAGGAGAATCAGAGAACTGAACACCAGAAAAAGAAGAAATTTCACCCCATATTTTTTTGTGACATCAATCGTGTCTTGTCTTCGTGGCCAACTAGTACCCAGTACTCTAACCGGAAGTTCACCTCTGACCACAAACAACGAAGGGCTCAGAGATTGTCGTGGGCCGCCATGTTTGCTGTTTTGTGAAAGAAGGTGTGTGCAGAAATCGGACACAGAACTGAATACGAGGGAAGAATTATGATGCATCAGCTCGGACAACAGGTTAGTATGCGTTTGGCTGCCTTCAAGTTAAGTTCTTGGCCATAGAATTGGCTAGTCACACGTAGTGGTTGCGAACTCAACAGTCGTGCTTTTGGTTCACTGTTTTGTTGGCTCTGACAAAGCTTTCTAACGTTTAATCCAGAAGTTGATCGTGTGATTTCTTCTGCCCTCCCTAGCTGTTTGGACTATATTTTTAGGTTGGATCATTTCCCAGCAAGACTGTGAAAGTTAAAAAATAAGCGGTTTCTAGCGGTTTCCACACTTATCGTTTTTGTATCGTTTTCTCCCGTCCACACTACAACGCCGTATCCGTTTTGAAAACGCTTTTATACCCTCAATGCGCATGGTAGCGTCTGTCTGGCATTTTGGATACTCACAGTCGAGTAATCTGGCACTCGGCCGTGCCTATTGTGATGACGTCACCGTTTTCAGATAGCATCGTTTTCTCCGTCCACAGTAGAAAACAGCGTTTTCAAAATGCATCGTTTTCAAATCGCTTCACTCTGGAGAGCATTTTGAAATGGCTTCGTTTTCGGTGATCGTTTTCGGCGTTGTAGTGTTGACGATAGCCATATCCGGTGCAAAACAGCTCTGTTTTTGTTTGAAAACGGATTAGTGTGGACGGGGCCTAAATGCACACCAGAAATGTTATCTTTTGTTTTGCGGGTTCCTATTAAAAGTGAAGCTTATAACCCTGAAAAATAAGTCATTTTCTGCGACATAGGCCCTCAAAATAATATAATTATTGCGGATATTGTGGAAGTAACCATGTCGGGCTTCAAATCATGGCAATTATATTCTGGCATTTCCGTACTAATTTGTGTAGTTCTTTGCACTGTAAGTGAGATAACTAAGATAACCAAACTTGACCACTCTTGTCATTTATTTTGTTTACATGAAACAAGACACCCATTTCTGGTGTTCACACAGGCGATCAGACATGCAAAACAAAATTCTGGATTGTAGATACATGTAGTTGTGGCTGGTTTTAGGTGGGCTTAGGTGATTCCATGTTAAGTATTTGTGAGTGAAAATATCCATACCTTCCCCAGGAAAAGGATTTTTTTCTAAGACCCCCTACCCCTCTGGAAATTTCAATTAAGCTTCATACATTTCTTTAATTTTTTTCCTTGCAGAACCCCCCACCCCCCAGGAAATTCCAATCCCTTCTGTGGAGGGAGTATGGATATTTTCTGGAACTGAACATTCTAGATACAATTTGCCTGAGGAGCAAGTTCATATGCATGTAGTGCCTTGTGACTTAATGTTTTGTACCAAGTAATCAGATTCCAAACTATAAACTTTACGATCTCTGTTGAAATACATTATAAGTTTCACTCGATTTGTCACCATTTTTTTTACTTTTATAGTGTTTTAAGTTTTAAACATTGTTTTATTTTAATTTTTGCAGAGAGGGTTTCCTCCTCATACTCACCCTACCCAGTCATCTAATCTGTCTGAAATGGAACGAGAGAAAATATATACTTGGGTGCTTGAGTTATCAAGCCCTGATACAAGAGAACATGCTCTATTAGAACTCAGGTAAATAAATATGTACAGGTTGGAGTGTTATTAACTCTTTGAGTGCCATCGATGTATATACAATATACAGCTGTACACACCCAATTCAATTCAATTCAATTTAATTTAATTTATTTCCTTTTGATGTAGTTACTTACTAAATTACAGACATTTGTAGTTGCTAAACGGTATTTCTATTGAATTAAGTAAAAGTGCTGAGCATGGTGGCCAAATAAACCATTTGGTTTCCTAGTTGGCCCCCGTGTTACCTATTGAGGGGTTGTGCTCTTTGTACAACTTGTGATCAATATTAAGATGTCACCGGATCATTTGGTAGAGCTACATGTAGGATAGATCTATCCACATAATGGTCGGTTTTGGATATCAACAGCATTCTGACATAGGAAATTGAAAAACAAGGTCATCAGTCTGGGGGCAAAAATGGTGATAAAATGGCCCACTATACCTACAATTGATTAAGGTCCCATTTCTAGGCTTTGCACAGCAGCCAGAAATGCAATGCAAATGGTAGTGAAAGTAAAGGAGCTGAGAAAAAGGAAAGAAGGGTGAGGAAAAAAAATTGGATTGTAACAAAAAAACAGATTGAAGTCCAAATGTTGGCTTACGCACATGCACCAAACTGAAATATTGCATCTATTTTTGTACCTTATCTTAAGGAAATCTATTTTTTTGGTAAAAATACAACTTTTTCAGCAAAACTTAGAACCACTTAGTGTCATGGCAGATAAAAAACTGGTTGAACGGTTAAAAACGGCACTTTTTGTGAAAATTGAGATCATGTGTAATTCAAGTACTACATGTATAGAAGTTATCAGAAGACTGGTGCACTTCCATTCACCTTTCCAGGCATGACCTTTTAACTTGAGGTAATTATTTTTTGTGTTTTAGCAAAAAAAGAGAAGTTGTTCCTGATCTGGCACCTATGCTGTGGCATTCATTTGGTAAGTTTAAAATAAATTTTTAACCATTAACCCTGTGTAAAAATGTCCAACTCTGATATAGGTATTCTTAACTACTTTACAGTGTTATGTCAATGCTGGAAATACCAGTAACAGTCATTCATTGGACATGGTCTGACCAAATGACTTTGTGTAAAAGTCCTGACTAATATTTCTATTAGAGATTGGCAAATTCATGTGGTTGGGTGGTGGATAGGTGGCCAGAGGTGGAGGCTGTGGGTTTTAATGTCTGGGCCAGTGGTCTTCATGGGTTGTGGGTCATGGGTGCAAAATCCACTGGTCCTGTCTCTTTACTTGTAAGAGTGGCTGCCACAGTAAATTCTCTTCCTGCAAACAGACCATGATGCAATTGATTATGCAACTTATTTAATAGTAGTTTCCCATTTTACAGTACATTTACTGTCCAAGAATTAATGATTTGAAGAATGTCCTACAAAGCAGCATATCCGACATGACAAATTGCTACTACAAGGCTTTTCAGCAATCATGTGTATTCAGCGACTTCTAACTAATCATACTAGGGCACTCTCATGCTACTGATAGACCAATTCAACTATGTCACGTTTTTCCTAATTATATATTGAAGCTAAAAATCAGCCTAACCAATTATCATTATTTCCAGAACTACATTGTACAGTCATGTAAGTTTTATTTAATGTAATCAAATGGGTTTATTCTCATATTGTTACATTGCTTTTGCTTTTCAGGAACCATTGCAGCATTGCTTCAAGAAATAGTTAATATTTATCCAGTCATAAACCCTCCTAACCTTACAGTAAGTCATTTTCAATTATGGTAGGAAAGCTTTGTTGCATATGTTGTAGTTTAATTTTAACCTCTGGTTTATTTTTTTTCAAACCAGTTCAATTTTTTTGAACCAGTTTATTTTTTTTCAAACCAGTTTATTTATCAACTGTCTGAAAAGGGCTTTCATCTTTTGGGGTGTGGTAAAAAAAAGGGGCATGGTATTTTTTGGGGGGATTGAAAAGAATAAATACGGAAAAAATAGGAATTTTTTTTGGCCCTACCTTTCTACCCTGTTCTCTCTGTTGACCCTCCCCCCCTGATATACCATTTACCCCCCTGACCATGCCCTCCCCACTACCCCTCTATACACACAGATATTTACTACTCTTTCTTTTTCTCAGACCTTACCTGACTTGATCTCCTGATCTCCCACTCTGTAATTCTGCGCCTCTATCCACTTTGCCACGAAAGATTTGATGCAATTGCTCCCCATATTTGTTATTATTATAACTCATTTGGGCCCAGACCCCCTAATGCGCGGCTAATTTTGTATTCAAATGTTCACACATGCGCACTTCATACGAAATTGGACTTGACAAATTTGAAAGATGGCTGAATGCGTTTCGAAAGAAACATTTTACCAAAATATATCAGCACTGAAAGAGAAACAAGTCAAAAAAGATTCGCCTATAACGCTATACATCGAAGACGAATTCTTCCACAAAGCTAAAGCTCATCTCAAACACAAGACAGAGAAGCAGCTAGGAATTCAATCGGAAGAAGTAAAGCTCACGAAATGGGAATCAATGACAATCAACAGAAAGAAGTGGTCTTATTCAAATGACTCGATAATAACTTCACACCAAAAAACGGTAGTGCCTAAAGGACAACTTTACGAAGTACTTTGTGTTGCTCATAATAGAACCGCTCATCGTGGAAGAGAAATAACTTCGAAATGGGTAAATGACAATTATTCCGAAGTGAACGTCAAAATTATTGCCATATTTGTTGGCCTATGCGTGATACATGCGGAACAGCAGTCCATTACAAGTAGAGTTAAGTTGGTGGATAAACCTCTTCAATCTCCGACATTTTTAGCCCTTGTGGAGATCGATTTAATGGACTTTCGAAACTGCCAGTGCGATTGTAGCCGACAACATAACTGGGCAATAAACATTAAGGATCATCACACGAAGTACGTTTATACTGCACCCTTGAAAGATAAAACCGCCGACGAGACACTTAAAGTTTTCGAACGCTACTGCTTCACCTATGGATTTCCCCAAAAAATTCTTACAGACAACGGTAAAGAATTTGCCAACAAAAAGATGGAAGCCTTTTGTAAAGAAAATAAAATTGAAGTGGCTCACGGTTCTCCGCGAACTCCAACAACTCAAGGCTTGGTTGAGAGATCTAATCGATCATGGAAAGAGGACATGCGAGCCTTGATATTAAGTACCTCATCCAAAAATATTAAGCAATGGTGTCAAAAAAGCCCCAGAAGCGGCTTATACTAGGAATATCAGCTACCACAGAGCAATAAAGATGACACCATACGAAGCTGTGTATGGTATAAAAAGCCATAGAGAAGTTTACACTTCTACAAATTCAGAGGCTGGTCATCAGGAGGCTCAAGATGAAACACATCCAGACCTCAGTGTAATTGATGATTTAAGAGAATGTGAAGATGAAGAGGAAAGACCCAATAAACGGCAAAAAATTTCTCAAAATCAGGAAAAGTACAACAACAAAATGGTGGAACAAACCAAGAAGAAAAATGAAGCTAGAAATCAGAAATTCAAAGTTGGAGACTTTGTCTCAATTAAAATTGATCGTGTTGACAAAGCATCGCCCCTTCATTCAAATCTTCTTCTGGGAAAAATTGAAGAAGTTGTTAATAGTTATGCACGTGTTGTAACCAAATTTGGTAGAATAAACACATTAATTTCACCCACCCGCTTATATCCTTGCACAGCTAGCACTCAGAACATTGAACTTGATTATACTACTGAGCTGTCATTTTCTGCAGCTTGCAAGAAGGCTATTTAGAGTATTTATGATTTGTATTTTTGTTGAAATAAACAAAAAATCAAATATCTAAACACCTGTTGTTTTTAGTGACTTGGTACAATAGCACAAGCTAACTCTGGTGTGAAGTGCCCCTAACCCCCAATAAAATCTAACCATTCCAAAATGAGAGCTTAACCCTAATCCCTAGACTGTGTGCTTAACCCTAATGAATCAAATGAGCGCTTCACCCTGATAAGCATGTACAATGTCCCTAAGCTCAAACAAAAGCTAACCGCACACCAAGTGGGTCTGCATTATGTTGTATTTCCGCCTTTACATTCTACATTTTGCAAATGTCAGACACTGCTTGTTCAGCTACTCGTGTAAAATTTAATGACAACGAAAAAAGGAGACAGTTGAAATTGAGCATTGAAGATTTTTTATTATGAACACATTCTGGCAATAATGTTATTTCTTTGATAATATGCAGTGACTTTTTGTTCAATGTTACTCAAAACTAATATTAAATAGTACTTTGCTGAGCCTCAGTCTTGGTCTGGGAAGAATGAAACCAGTACAAAAAAATAGAACCAGTTTAGAAATTTCAAACTGGTTCAAAAAAATTTAAACCAGAGGTAAAAATTAAACTACAACACATACATCCACGTGTATAAGGAAACTACTGTAAATATTTCTTCATGAAAAATCCTTTTTTTAGCTCATTCATGCGCGCACAGCGGAATCAATGAATGAGTATCGTGAGGTTACAAATGTCGCCGGAAGTTGTCTGTAGACGGAAATTTGTGGACAGAATTTGTCGACGGAAATTGTGGCCATGGACCGTCGCCGGAAGTGAAAATGTCCTCACCACCCCTCCCTGCTTCGGCTTAACAAAAGTGCCAAAAAAACTGTGATGCCGCACATGCCGCTGCAATAAGCTGAATAAGTGAGTGCAAACATCAACAATAAAGAATGTTTGCATGTCGTTATAAATTTAAACCACAAGTCAGAATTTTGCAACCTCTGGAAATCACAATATGGTGAAAGTATCCTCACCACCCCACCCAGCTTCGGCTTAACAAAAGTCTAAATAAGCAACTGCAAACATTAAACAATGTGTGTGTGCTGTAATAAATAAATTTTAACATCAATTCAGAATGTTGCAGCCTCTGAAAATCGCCATATGCTTGAGAAGCCGAAATGTTCGCGCCTAGGGGACCCTGAACAGTATTTTCCTTCCCACAACCATCGCGAAAACATAGATGAGATCGGAGCACTTTACAAGTAAGTTTTGACGACAAATCACAGATTTAAAGCACCTTCTTGGACTTTAGAAAGAACAATGGTAATGTAAATTATTACTTGAAGTTGATTTAAACTTTTGGAACGATTGGTAAAGCCACGGAAGCAGTTGGCAAAAACTAAAGCTTTCACTTTGGCGTGAAGAATTAATTTGAACACTGCTCGTGCAGTGCTTCACGTCTGCGAAATGTTCTACATTTTTTCGCTTTTAAATAAGTTTCTTCGCCTCAGCTTGAATGAAACTTTACTGCTATCGAACTTCCTTTTGCATTTCTTTCATTTGGTTCCCTGTATTTTGGAATTTTAGGTTTTTAAAGTGAACAGTAACTTGCATGCTGGATTTCTGCATATTTAATTTACGGTGACCTCTGGGCGCTTTGTTTATTTAGATTATTCGCTTTCAAATATTTTTGGGAGTGTTATTCAGCTACTACAGAACTGCCAAGAAAAGAACTGAATGGCCACTAATTTAACACACTTGAAATACGACTGATCTCAACATAATTGTTTGTTTTTGTCGTCTTTTTGATATACAACTTTCATTTTTCTTTCGCAGCGCCGTATAAAATAATATTTCGTCACTCGGCAAAGAAATTAATCGATCTCTTGTTTTCAGATTGATTTTTACATGAGTTCTTCGCTTTTATTTTCCGTTGTTTTCTCAAGTGTTAGCTATTATAGTACAGGAATGGAAATTCTGTTGTATTTGGTTTTGTCAATAGTTAACTCCTTGTTTTTTTTAATTTTCTCAACCTACACTTTTAGGCTGGCCTAAATCTACATTAACAGCATAATAGTCATTTTACTAGATATCATAAATCATCATAAATTAGATTTTTAGACAGCCTCATATTTTGTTACTCTTAAGCAACCTATTGCCCTTGTTGGAACTTTGGGGAGACTGACTGCCAGGCCTGGGTTGGTGGGAGGCACAGTGGCCTCGTGGTTAGTGTGCTTGTCTCAGGATAAAGCAGTCTGGGTGCGAGCCCTGACCAGAGACACTGTGTTGTGTTCTTGAGAAATACACTTTCCTCTCACAGTGCCTCCTTCCACCCAGGTGTATATAAATTGTCATGGGTGAACTTAACGCTGGGGGTAACCCTGCAATGGTCTAGCATCTCATCCAGGGGAGAGTAGAAATTTCCTAGTTGCTTCATGCTACAGAAACTGGGATAGGCTCTGACCTGTTAGGCCCCTTGGCTCATATGCAGACCTTCACCATTACTGGGATGGTTCAGATACAAAATGTGGACTATGATTGATCAGTGGTTTCCAAATTAAAGGTAACCATCGACCAATCATAGCTCACATTGTTTACCAGAGCTCCCAGTGCCAATGGCTGACTTTTAGTCTTCCCCAACTTAACATAAAGAAGCAATTAGTTCTGAGATGATTTGTGCGGTTTTGGTGTTCGTGGGAATGGATCAACAATATGTGATCCCACATAATGCCTATCCCTGCAACAAAGGGGACTGTCTGATTTCCAATCCCAATGAGGAATGGATATTTTCCCAAGATATACTAATGATATCTATTTGAACTTCATTCCTGCTGTTTCATATGGGTTCACTGTACCAATATTTCATACAGAAGCCGTTAAGGGACAATCCCAAAATATTTACAAAATCCGTAAAAATGTTTTTAAATCCGAAAAAATATTTTAAATCGTAATGTTTTTTGCAAATCATCATTGAAGAGTTTAATCAAATCTGAAAAGCTATTCAAATCTTAATAAAATTATTGAATTCACAAATATTATTTTGTAAATCCGGAACAAGTTTACAAATCCAAGAATTGTCGCAAAATCCAGAAAAATATTTTGCAAATCCGAAAAAATATTTTGTCACGTGTTACTTGCGCCAGCAGTCTGCAGATATCAGTGGTTTGCCGCATCCAAAATGGCGGAGTTTTGTGTTTCGTGTTTGACTCGTGTGGATCGAGAGTGAACCCTGGAGACAAATTTTGAATGTGGTTCCAAGGTTGCAGAGATTTCACACCCGAGTACAAGAATGAGTACACCAGAAGATCAAAGTGCTTCGCCCTCTTCATGTACGATGTCGTTATCGCAATACCTGGCCTCCAAAGCAGAAGAACACAGAGGAATTAAGCTTACAGACTGAAATGGTCAAACCGGGACTGAAACTTAACAAGCCAAACAACTAAGCCTGTTATAAAAGGAATATCAACGATCCAGGACCCAGGATCTAGTTCAGTTCTCAAAGTCCTTACGTTCATATAGATCTCATGGTACTCTCGCCCAGAGAGTGGACCATTGTATCATACCTGAATCCCCTCAGTGCAAAGTAATGTTCTATTACTACCCTCTCGTCTGCGGTACTGCAGAGACTCTCCTGTTGGTGTCTCTCTATTGTTCCACACTGCCGACAGAATACTTCATTGCTCTCAAACTCTCTCCCACATTTATGGCAGGAATGACATCGTACTTCGTGTAATAAACGATTACAAACTCTTTATACTTAAATCATCCTAAAATGTTTATAAAATACTGAATATATTGCAACTAATCTCAATAAACACAAACAAGGCATCAGGGACGAGTATCTCGTTTATTGATACAGCGAGCGTTTTGCATCATCACCATAAAGAAATTACAGCAGTGAAAAACAATAAAGCAAAGTTGAAAGAGATGCCTTCGAGTGGCTTTTGCATAACTTATAAAATCTTGATAGCCTACAAGCCTCTAGGGATTCATCATACCTGCAAGCACGCCTAAAGTTAAGTACTTCTACAGTTAACACGAATCATACATAATGAACATACTCCAGTGTCATTGGCGAAACGTTACAAAATACGGAAAAAAATATATCAACCCACTCCGCCATTTTGGATAAGGCAAAATGGTCGCAAAATGGCGGAAACAAACTCTGACGCTGGCTGACTGCTGGCGCAAGTAGCAAGTGACAAAATATTTTTACGGATTTGCAAAATATTTTTTCAGATTTGCAAAATATTTTTCTGGATTTAGCGACAATTCTTGGATTTGTATACTTGTTTCGGATTTACAAAATAATATTTGTGGATTCAATAATTTTATTAAGATTTTGTAATAGTTTTTCAGATTTGAAAAACTCTTCAATGATGATTTGCAAAAAACATTACGATTTAAAATATTTTTGGGGGATTTTAAAAACATTTTTTCGGATTTCGTAAATATTTTGGGATTGTCCCTTATCGGCTTCCGTAATTTCATAACCAAACAGCATAATGCACATCAGTCATTACATGAATGAGCTGGCTCTAAGAGCCCTTTGATTTGTTTTGCTTTAACTGTGGAAAATACTTTTAGCAAAGAAATTGATTTCAGTTCTTTATTTTCTTTTCAGGCTCACCAGTCAAATCGTGTGTGCAATGCACTAGCTCTTCTGCAGTGTGTTGCTTCTCACCCTGAAACTAGATCAGCATTCCTTCAAGGTAACAGTTTATTTATATGACTTTCAATCTCCCCATCCAGGAAAAGGCCTGGTAACTCTGCCATTACCACACTTATGTGACCTCAATGTTACATACACTTCACACTGTGTTTATCAACATGCACAAATGATCAATGGTGCCACAGGGACTGAAACTAGCTAGAGGGATAGAGAGTTTATCAGGGATGTAGCTCACAGACCACAAAACTGGCACCACCAAAGTTACCCAAATACTGGTAATTGTTTTCAGGTCACATGTCAGCCAGATCAGCTGGTGAAAATAGCTGACAAGAGTAATCACACTTTTGATGAGCGGGCACAGGCACATTTGTCAAATTGGTTCACAATTTTCTTCTTCAGAGTGGGAGTTAAGGGAAAGTAAAGAAAGATGGACCAATATTAAAATATTTGTTATAAAATAATATGTTTGGTTTTTCAACTTTCTACTTTGTAACCCATTAAAACTCCTTTGTATTTCAGTCTTACCTTAAGTTTTAGGATCCCCAGTTCTTGGAAACTGCTGCTGGTAATCATGGGGGGCTGCAATATTGTATTTTTAGGCCCAATGTTACTAATAAATTATGCCACCCTAAGGATTTGATGTGATGTACATGTAGCCATAAATTATTTGTTTTGTAGCCTTGATAAATTATGAAGTTCATTTCTAGAAGTTGTTTTAATTGATCTTATTTGATTATTGATGTTGATCTTTAGCACACATCCCTCTGTTTCTGTATCCATTCCTTCACACCACAAGTAAAACAAGACCATTTGAATATCTGAGATTAACAAGTCTGGGAGTTGTAGGAGCACTTGTCAAGGTACTGAACATCAGTCAACATTATTAATTTATTGTTTACTTCCGTTGAATTGCATGCTGACAGATTTCTTGTTGCTTCACAGACTGATGAAGCAGAAGTTATAAATTTTCTCCTCACAACAGAGATTATTCCTTTATGCTTGAGAATTATGGAATCTGGCAGTGAACTCTCAAAAACTGTAAGTGATGTAAATTCTAAAGATCTAATCTTACATGTACTTGCAGCAGTTTCCAATTGACACACATTGTTCATGTTAATTTACAAGACTTGAGTGACTTTCCCAGCTTCAAGGTACTCTATTTGTGAATAGAGTTGAACTTCAGACACAATGGCCACCTCTGGGACAGAGGAAAGTAGCTATACAGTGTAGTAGAGAGGAGACTTGTGGCGAGGCAGGGGTATAATATGACATCTGTGTTGTGTGTGTGAGTTTTTTTTTTATTCCCAAAAGTGCTTATTTTATCATATATGAATCAAAATGTACTGTATCCATAAAGCAGAAACTTAACAGAAACAGAGACCAAATACACATGGTATGGATCAATTTTAGCAATAAAAAATGGGTTTTTGTGTTGGGCAGTTGAGACAACTTTAGTGGCTGTTGCCATTGTAGAGAGTGACTGTATGAAATGGTCAGTGGGACTAAAGGAGTGACCGTTGTTCAAGGGTGGTCGTTGTTAAGAGGTGGCTGTTTCTCAAGGCTTAAGTCTACTTGTAAGCTGTTTTTGTAATTAGCTTTTCTGTGGTTTCTGGTTATAGGTGGCCACATTTATTTTGCAAAAAATCCTTCTGGATGAGACAGGGCTATCGTACATCTGCCAAACATATGAGAGGTTTTCCCATGTGGCTATGATCCTGGTAAGCTAAACAGCAAGTAATTTTGTAACTGTTTTTGATTCTTGAATGTGTATTGTGGCATTGTTAGTTACGGTATATGTGTGTTCATAAGAAATTGTAATAACATTATTTATACAGGATACTCCCCCATCAAAGGGAATCCTGTTATTAAAATATGTAAGTAAAAATACAAAAAGTCTAAAAGGTAAAACTGTTAGGATATGTAAATCTACACGAAATCATCTAATTGAAGAAAAGGCTTTAGTGTCCCTTGAGAATTCTAGACATTTTAGGAATTTTTTTTATTACTTTTTGTTTGGTAATTACATTTATGTGTAGACTGAAGTGTAGTATCAACTGATTATATCATGTGCATTTTAGGGGAAAATGGTGTTAGCTTTAGCTAAGGACCAGTCAGCAAGGCTGCTTAAACATGTTGTTAGATGTTACCTTCGCCTCTCAGACAATCCTAGGTATGTTTACACTTGCATCCAGCAGCAGGATTCTATGTTAGCTTGGTTGTGAGAAAACGAGAAACTGCAGTATTTTGTTGCTTCATAAAACACAGCAGCGACCAAGAGATCTTATTAGTCATACCAAGATTAAAAGAATTAAAGAGCAAAGAAATTAATATGATGCAGCTTTATGGTTATAATCTTCTTTTAAGGTTAGACATAATCCAAATGTGGGATTGAATGACTTCTACCTATCGTATCGTAGTTTCTCTACAACAAGGTTACAGTAAACTAGCAGGACGAGTCAGTGTTGGCACTGATCTTGAACCCCACTACCCCTACCCCCCTCCCCCTCTCTGGATGTGATGTTTGTCCGTTACAGGTTACCTATTTTAGACTACGCTGACAGATTCTAGCAATTTACCAGCTCTCATATTCTCCTAGAGAGAGAGAAGCACTGTAAGATTTAAAGGCCTTTCTCAATAATAACATATAAGATCAGAAGTCAGAGCTCTGAGCCAACATTGTGTGGCTGTTCTTTTCAACATTAAACGTTGGCGTAGATCTATAAATTTATTGTTCATCGATATGAAATTAAAGTACTATGCCTATTTTACGTGTGGAAGTAGCTTCCTTACCCTTCTTCTGTCGTTTCTCGTTAGGGCTCGTGAAGCTCTCCGACAATGTCTTCCTGACCAGCTTAAGGATGGTACATTTTCCAACTGTTTGAAGGACGATGCTTCCACCAAACGATGGCTCAGCCAGTTAATGAAAAATTTACAAGATCCTTCCCTAGCAGACCCTAGAGGAATTCCTTTACCGCCTTGAGCATTCACTACCAGCATATCTGTATATAGAATGTACGCTTTCTTGGAAAGTGAATTATTTCTTGTATTCTGTCATAGCGTTGAATTTGCTTTTTTTTAATGTCATATAAGTAAAGTCTAGTTTGTACAGGAGTTATTTTGAATGATGAAAACCGCTTGTGTATAAATAAAAGATTAAAAGTAAAATGATGTATTGAGGTGCCATAATTGTCTCCGCCAAGAAAACACGTAAAACACCGTTTGTTTTTGGCCAAGAGAGAAGTTTATGTCCACATCCGAAGGAACGAGATAAATGATCGGATATACTAAGCTACCTGCCCTGTGAAACCAGGGAGTGTGCGCGGAACAAAAACTACACCGAGGTAGAAAAATGATGTAACCGCTACGAGAGTGATAGAAACTGAAATACAATACGACATAGATATAGTATGGGAGCCGCTTAGCAACAAATTTAAAAAAATAATAAAATAAATGTTTGGGTGCCAGAAGTAGGCAATACTGCCTATACACCAAATCCACCCTGAATTATTACCCTATTAAAGGACGTTTGGGAGTCCCCAGAGGCCAAAGAAAATTTGACCTCGATGGGATACATACAATCAAAATTAAGTAACGCCGATGAGTAGGGGGTTGTCGACTGCTGTTTTCACTTTGAGCGGAAACGCATAAAGGAAAACCGTAGTAAATAAGCTTACCCAGCGGATCATTTTCGTAAATTATCTGTTCGAAAGGCCTTAAGCCCTCACCGATTTTTTTGTTGTTGTTATTGTTTATTATATTGTCATTTCGAATTTTAAGGATATGACAAATTTAATGCCTGTAGTTTTCGGATTAAAAAAAATGTAATTTCTCCGGCGGTACAAAAAAAGGTCAGCTATGATTTTAGGAAAGGCAATAAGACCCTGAACTAAAGTTTATCGGGAAGAAAACTAAACACTCAAGTTCTCCTAGAATGACGGGACAGATAGAATTTAATAGCGCAGCCTAATATCTACCCACACACCTTTCAAAGCGCTCCAGGTAGCCTGAAACAGCATTTACGAACATTGGTTTGGTAGCTTAGGGTTGCCCTTGTAGATTCGGCTACCAGATACAGCGTGCTTTGAATACTTGAAATGCGTAAGAGAGTCGGAAGGTCAGAAGGTCGGGAGGTCGGAAGCTTCCTATCAAAGAACTCGACCTGGAAGTATTGTTTGTAACCAAGACCACCAGCGATTTTAATTGTGGGTTGTGAAGTTTTAGATGAAGAAAATATTTTGGAAACTGAATATGAAAAAAGCAAAACCACACAGACAAAACTGATTAGACGTACAGGATCGTTTCTCATTTGTCAGTGTCGCGAAACCAAAAACAAAAGTAATCACTGACTGGTCAATTGCAAGGTAAAATCTTGGGGAAGATCATGCACCCGTACTGCTGGCGAGAAGCTGAGTAAAATACTGGGTGCGAGGGAGTCATCATTGTTTTTCGACGGTTTTACTCCGGAGAGATGAACGAATGCGTAGCGTAGCTCAATCATGCAAAATCAATGGAAATATGCACATTACTTTCGATACTCAAGGCAAGGCCAGGAACACTGCTCTATTAGAACTACTCACGACTTGAAAAAATATTTAACTGATCCTAATAAGCTTAAGAAAATGATACAGTACTAGGGGACCGGGGTTTGGGAAATGCTGTAAATGGAGATCCGGATATTTGCAATTCGTTTTGCAAAAAAAGAAAGCCAACGCTGAAAGAAGTACGGAATTGAACCTCCTCCAAAAGCTAGAGAAAATCAACTCACGTATCGACGAAACCCCAGAAAATAGCTCCCTTGTAAACAAGGGCTAGAAAACTCAAGATCGAATTAGATGAAATTGCCGTGCAAAAAACTAAAGGGTCAATTATCCGGAGTAGAGCTAGATGGTATGAATTAGGAGAAAAATGCAACAAATACTTTTTAAACTTAGAAAAAAGAAGTTATGAAAAGAAACATATAACAAAGCTGAAGACACTTGACAGTAGCACAGTAGAGGATCCAAAAACTATATTAACCGCCATGAAAAATTTTTACAATCAGCTTTGCACCTCTCAAAGCCAGCTTTCAGCTGAGCGCTTTTCCACCTTTTGCGATTGTGAATCCTAACAAAACTCGACAGCACAAAGCAAGACCTTTGCGAAGGTCTGATAACCGCAGAGGAATGCTTTGTCGCGTTGAAAACTTTTCAACCTAACAAGACTCCGGGCACAGATGGTTTAACAGCAGAATTTTACCTTCGTTTCTGGACCGATATCTCTGGTCCTTTGATAGACTGCCTCATTAACAGCGCCTTACTAGGAGAACTTTCTATCTCTCAGAGACAAGGAATTATCTCCTTGATCCCAAAAAAGAATAAAGATCCTCTTCCGTTAAAAAATTGGCGCCCTATCTCTCTTTTAAACACAGACTACAAATTAGCAACCAAATGTATTGCAAAACGGTTAGAGAAAGTACTTCCGTACTTGATAGACGGTGATCAAACTGAGTAAATCAAAGGTAGATTTATTGGTGAAAATATTCGCCTAATTTCGGACATAATTGAACAACATGAAAACAAGGACGGAATGATACTTTTCCTTGACTTTGAAAAAAGCCTTTGATTCTTTAGAATGGGACTTTCTCTTTAAAGTACTTAACACTATGAATTTTGGTCCAAGTTTCCTCAACTGGATCAAAACGTTTTACACCAACATTTCTAGCTGTGTTGTAAATAATGGCTACTCGTCAGAATTGTTTTCTCTCCAAAGGGGTGTTAGACAGGGTTGTCCTCTTTCAGGCTTGCTCTTTGTTCTAGCTGTGGAGCCACTCGCCCGCCAAATAAGAATCGATGAATCAATCAAAGGACTTGAAATCGGAAATAAGATCACCAAACGCAGCATGTAGGACGACACCACCGCTTACATTCGTGACGATTCATCCGCGGTGTCCCTACTCACTCTTCTCGATCAGACCTTTCCGGCTTGAAAATCAATAAGTCTAAAACCGAGGGTCTGTGGCTTGGCCCTTTGAAGAGTCGATTAGGCAAAGAAGAACCTTTTGGTATTTCGTGGCCGAAGCAATACGTCATTGCGCGCTTGGAATCGCTTTTCCTTATCATGTTCAGGTTGGGAATAAAATCAATTTCGACGAGAGGCTCGCCAAACTCAAAAAAGTTCTAAATGCTTGGTCAACTAGACATTTAACGATCCTAGGCAGAATTGCCATGGTCAAAAGCTTAGCTCTCGCCAAACTTGTTTATAGTTGTTCCGTATTAAATGTTCCCGAAGAATTTGTAAAAGAAGTCAACAGCAATATCTTCTCTTTTATTTGGAACTTTAAGCCAGATAAAATCAAAAGAAAAACTCTAACCGGCCCAATAAGCCACGCGGGTCTTGATATGCTCAATTTTGCTGACGTTGTTAAATCGCTCAAGACCTGGTGGGTTAATCATTACTGTAGAGCAAATGACCGCCACTGCTGTGCTCTCCTCGATTCGCTTTTAAGTAAGCTTGGTGGAACTCTCTTATTTCAATGTAACTACGATCTTAAATTACTCGACCTCAAAAATCTCTCTGTTTTTTATAAAGATGTTTTAGCGAAATGGCCAGAGCTCAATTCCAAAGATCCACGTAATGGAAATGAATACAAATAAGAAATCATTTGGAACAATCGGTTCATAAAGATAGACGGGAAATCATTTTATTATAGATCATGGGATAATAAAGGCATATTGAAAATAAGTGACCTCCTAAACATCCATGGCAAGTTCCTTTCGTTCGAAAACTTCAAATGCAAATATGGCGTTCGCTCTGCTTTTCTCGATTATGCTGGTGTTCTTGCGGCAATCCCTAAAATTTGGACTGAAGCGAAATCGTAGGTAATTTCACAAATGGCAATAATGAACCAGTTCCATCCCTTGACATCTCCTCTACTAAAAAAGCCCGTGTGATGCTCACAGAAAGATCATTTTCTTCCCCCATTGTTGAAATCAATCTTAGAAAACAAGTGTTGAATGTAAAGGCAATATACGAAGCTTGCTTTTAAAGTCACAGTTGAAAACAAACTGAGGAGCTTCTAATTTAAACTTATTCATAACATCATACCCACTAATCACTCTCTTTACAAAATGAATTTAAAGGCTTCGCCAGAATGCCAACGCTGCCTCTTTCCGAACGAAACGCTCATTCACATGCTTTGCGAATGCTTCGACGTTAAAACCTTTTGGAAAGACATAATGATGTGGTGGATTGCTAAGCGCTCTGACAACATCAGTCCTAGTAATACTGAAATCTGAAATCTTGCACGGTTACAAACCTGAAACTACCACCTTCTACGCGTTAAACCATTATCTTCTTATTGCTAAATATCTTGTTTTTCTTGGAAGAAACCGGTCGAGACTCCGAATTTTAAGGTCTTTCTTGCCTTACTAGACAGCAAGATCAAATGTGAAAGACAAATATCCATTAAAAATTCTGATTACGAAAAATATAGAGCTAAGTGGACCACTCTCAGCAACTACGATGCGTGAAGCACATTAAGTGTGAAAGTTTGAGTAAGGGAATCTTTTATTATCTCTTTTATTATCGCCCACACATGATGTGTGGGCGTGGTGCGTGCGTGTGTATGTGCGTGTGTGTGTTGTGTTAGCTTTGCACCGTATGCAGTGTAACGTAGCACGTGTATCTATTTCGTAATTAATTTAAAAGAATAACAGCAATGTGAGTACAATTTCTGTAAGTAGATTTAGCAGTGTAGTGTAATGTAGTAATAGTGGCGTAGCTCAAATAGTCATGTAACGTAGTATTGTCTGTATGTGTCGTTGCAATGAATAATAATAACTAAAAAACTAGGGGCCCGGGGGGTACTCCCATATATGGGCTATATAGGTATGTGCCGCGGAATAGGGTATGGTTTTTGAGGTTCTTGGTCCTTAAATAGGGTATCTTTTTTACCCTTTTGTCACTGTGTTAATGGCGTGGTCCTTAGATAGGGTAGCTGAATTGTATTACATAATACTGGAGTGTGAAAACGCCATCCTTACCAAATGTTTGTTTTTAAAATTGATGTATCCGTTTAAGTATTAACAAAATGATTGTGCAACAGCAGTTTAATAGCCTTGAATCGGGTGTCATTTTGCGGGTTTTAGCCTTAAAAAGAGTATCAGTTTTCGCTTTTTTAGTCCTTAAATAGGGTTAGGGTTCAAGAGTCTTAGCGGCACACCCCTATCCAAAATTCGCTGGAGTGTTTCTGAAACGAAGGTATATCCCCCCAGAAAAGTAGAATGCTGCATAATTTTATTTCCGAAAAACTAGTAATCCAATTTTGTTCTTGGTGAGAAGCCAAGAATAATGTAGTTTTTTCTTACCTTAGGCATCCATTTTGAGAGCTCTTTGGATAAGCACGGATTCATATGGAGTCTTCCCTGCAATGTGCCTAGAGATATAGGTACAAGTGGGTTACCTGTACATGAAGGTGTATGTCTGCCCGGCGCTGGCGCGGTGTCACAGTGATATGTGTATCCCCGTGATATGTGTATCCCCGCACAAATATCACTAGTGATATGTGTATCCCCTCCAAAATGGCGGCCAGTGATATGTGTATCCCCCACCCCCCTCCCCTCTACTTTAAACAATAATAATATCAGTTCTAATATCCAGCTGAATATCCTCCTTGAAAGCGCTCTCGTCGTACGGTCGCTTACCAGACGAACGAAAAACCCTAACAGACTTAACCACAAATCTCGACTTCTAAAGTTGAAAAAGCTCAGTATGCGTTATTAATCTGCTGCTGGAATTGTGTTCTTGATCCTAACTAGTGCTCTACGAGCAGGATGCAGAGGATGTAATGAATTTAAACTTGGACACCAAATGGATCTCGATATCAGATATATCGAATTATTTCAAGTTCGCGGCGTGGGATTTCTAGGATGATATTAATTGTGCTGTGCATTCTCACCCCTCGAGTAACGCATATTCTCAACTGTTCATCGCCTAGCTTTTTTCGCTTCTGAATTATTCGAGGAATGAAACACAACAGTGAATCACTGCTTCTACCCGCTCGCCAAAAAATGATTGGTGACATATGGCGTGACTTTTTCAGTTCGACTTTTAGACACTGTTTACGGACTACTTTCTGTAAGTTATGTGTATATTGCTATAGTGCGAATATTACCAGCAAGTTTCATAATAATCGACGTTTATTCTTGGGTAGATAACCTAGATAACGGCTGTCTTCCGGGGATACACATATCACTGAGCCATGTAATAATTAGTGATATGTGTATCCCTTGCGCGCGATCTCAGTTTAGATATTTAGACAATCGAGATTGAAACTCCGCAAATCCCGACCTAAGTATAAACGTCGTCGCGAATATGCAGCTAGCAGGTTTCGGCAATAATTGGCCCTTTTATCGATCAGGTAGATAGCCAATCTAAAGGCTGTGGTCAGAGAGTACACCATCAATATCCCTGCGCCATGAAATAGCAGAGTTTTTGTTATATGTATCCCCTGCTCAAAGTTTTAAAGTTGGTTGGAACTCAATCTAAACTTTAAACTAATCTATCTAAACTCAATCTAAAATTATTAGCCGACTGCTTAAAGTCATTTCTGGTTTGTCTTACTCTCAACAGAGCTCACTAGAACTTCGCAACGGAGCCGCCATTTTGTTCGTTGAATATATAATGCCTATGGGCGCATCAGTGTTTTGTGTATCCCCACTGGGGATACACATATCACTAGTGATATGTGTGCGGGGATACACATATCACGGGGATACACATATCACTGTGACAGCGGCGTGCCCGAGAAAGTCGAGAAGGCCTTGGACGCTAGTATAGCTAAGTCGCATGGAATCTTGGGTATTTGAAGTGTCCAACAGACCAAAAAAACATGGCCTTCTTGAAACATAGAAAACGGAGAAAATGAGAATTAATTGTTTCACTTTGTGAAAATGGCTTCACTGAAGGGCTTCCTTCCACCAGCAGGGAGTGCTGTATGGAGAAAAGACCGTGGTCGATTGAACTCGGACAGCGAGAACGGTTCGACACCTGCTATTAAACATGTCGTCATCAGAGAAGTTTGGCAAAGAAGCTATCCTTCTCCTCATGCCTTGTACAAAATAGACGTCATGACTAAGTCCAACCACTGGTTTGTGTTTCGAAGGTACCGCGAGTTTAATGATCTTCACAAAAATTTGGTGAGCCTTTACGGTATTCCCAAAGATATGTTACCACCGAAGAAACTCATGTCAAACATGGCGCTATCTGTTCTCGAAAAGCGAAAGGCTGCCTTGGAACACTACCTACAGCGATTGGTTAACAGCAGCACTTACGTGTCAACTTCTCCTGAAATTGTTGAGTTCTTAGAAGTTCAACGGCACGATGTAATGTCGGTGACAAGGGCGCTGGCAAAAGATTTGGCTCAAAATGGTGAAGACGTTTTAGCGAAGGGTGAAAGTTTCACTTTAGCTCCGACTCAGCTTTACTGCATAACCCGTCAATTACAATTACCAGAGCCAAACAATGCAATTGACGATGTCGATGCTGGGGATCTTGGAAGTCTTTACGATTTTATTTATCAGCTCAAAGCGCTTTGTGTCAGTAGCATTGTGAACAAAAGTACAACCTCGCAGGAACTTTCTAGCCATCTAGAGTTTGATATTTCCTTGTTCAAGTCACTCAATTGTCTGATCATTGATGGCTGCCCGTTGAATCTAATCAACAACCTATCAAGAGTTCAAGCTCAGCTCACAAATCTAACAGCAAGATACTGCTTGACAACATTGAAAGAGCTTCTTGTTGATTGTGCAGCAGAGAAACGTTTGGCTCCAAAGGTCAAGGGCCCAGTAGAGGCATGGAGAGGTCTTACAACAACTAGGTTGATGCACAATCGAGTGGTGGTTCAGCCATGGCACCAGCTTACAAATCTTGATGTAACACACAACAAACTGGCAGCGTTTGACACCTCCCTTAAACTTTTACCTGCCTTGCAAAATCTGAACATGAGCTATAATGAATTTGTTCACTTGGATCTCCAGCAGTTATGCTGTCCAAGTGTCAAGCACTTGAATTTGTCACATAATAACATTCACTTCATTACAGGCATGCCTAAAGAGCTGGCACACTTAAAATCTCTGCTTCTTTGTCACAACAACCTCGAGACTGTCAGTGGATTGGATTGCCTCACTGGACTCATTGAATTAGACCTAAGCTACAACCAAATCCGTGTGGTCCATGAAATTTCCAAGTTGTCTGTGAGCTCCCATTTAAAGTACCTTTCAGTTTCTGGAAATCCTTTTGCGAGGGTAAAGCCATACAGGATTGTTGTGTTGACATATTTTAAAGGTAAAGAGCTTGTCCTAGACAAGAAGCCTATAACTCAGAAAGAAAGGGTCAAACTGCAGTCCTATCCTGCAAAACTACGTGCTAGTAGCAGTCCTGATTATGTGCTTGTTGATAGTAACATGGCTGAGGATGTGCGTCCTGGTCGTTCCCACAGTTTCAACTTGTTTGGTCCCCCAGAAAGCGATGAGGACTCTGGAATAGAAGGTGCACCAAGTCTAAGAAGCTACAGTATGGTTATGGACCCAGATGAAGGTGAGGTTAGGGACAAGGAGCTTCTTTTCAACTGGTCGTACTACAGTGGAGAGGAAGAATTGTTACCAGATGGTACCATCCAGCACCTTTCATTTGATGCCATTGATGAGGATGAAATGGAGGCACATGCTATCAATGATATCCACCTTGACAGAGGAGCAAGCAATCACATCACAGCTGAAAGGAGTGACATTGAGTATCCACAGATTGATCATGAATCCACAGAAACTGCTGGAGAGGATGAGTTCCCTCTTTTGGGGACAGAAAACAACACAGAACAGTATGCTCCTACTTTTTCTTCTTTTGTTCCAAGTAACTCAAGAGTGCTTTCTGGAAACCAAGAACAAGTTTTGACCAGCTCCCTAAGGTCTCCTGATGTGGGTCACATATATGTATCACTGGATGATTTTAATAACAAGTCTAATCCTACTGAGGGGGAAACTTCACCAACCGAAGAGAAAACTGAAGTTTATAAATATACAGGACCAGGAAGAATGGAACTTGACACTAAATGAATCACTAGCTGAGGTTGCAGTGCACAGATTGATGATGGATCCATCAATTGTACAGAGTAGTTTTTGGAATACCATAATGGAGAAGTGAGTCTTCTAGATGGTGATGATGACAGTGATGAACATGGTGCAATTTATCCAAAATATTGCTGCAATAGAATCTTTAGAAAATGTAATGCGAAAATGGAACAGATTCTTTATGCAAGGAGTAATTTATGATAGTGTAAAGTTCTCTTTATAGACGTGTTCATGTATTTCTAATATTATATACTGTATACAGCTCTCAGCTTAATTGATGAACAACAACCTCTCTGTTATTATAAATTATAATATATATTGGATTAATTTATTGTTCATTTAAGATCAAAACAGAAGTGAATGTGCATGTATTATAAATTGTGACTTATTATGTTAATATGACTAGTTTTGCATAACAGACAAGCTTGATGAAATTAACCCTCTGTGATTGCCTATCAAAGGGGGCAAGATGACTCAGTGCCTCCTCAAGAATATGGTTACTCTGCAGAACAGTGATCAGTAGGCTTTTTATTAAATCCTTTATTGGTCAAGTTTGTTCTGTTATTTTTTAATTTTTTTGTAGTTTGTTCTGTTATGATTGCAGGATTTTTGCCTTGTTTTTTGTTGTTTGTTAGTGATGGCTCTCAATTGCATCTCAGTCCGTAAACATGCAAAAAATATTGGCCAATTTTCAGCCATTTTTTTTACCTTATGCATGCTCAGTAACCCTTTTTTATTTTAATATGGTGCAATGTCATTAAATGTAATAAATTTATTGTGAAGCTTTAACAGCACAAAACCCCCCATGCAATTTGTACATGCAGATTTTTGAGTCTTTGATGTCAAAGTTTATCAGAACCAATGCACCTAAATCAGATACTCTTTCCCCTGTGGTGTGCTTTCACAGCCATGTTTTATATCCCTCTATTATGACCATTAAACTTCACAAGCTTCTTTATGCTCTGTTCAAAATACAGAGTGGTTTTCACTGAAGTGGCAACAATTCAAATGTTGTGGACTTCTATTGGCTTTTTTTGTTTCACTTGGTGTTATACTGTACTAGGCTTACAAAAATCTGGTCCAGCTAGATGGAAATGCATTGTGTCCCTTACACTTGCTTTGATTGTCTTTGATGTTTGCTTTGGAAAATTGATTGAAAAGTGTTCTAGGTAGTTATTGTGTACATACATACATGTGTGTTGACATCAGAAAGAATTGGGTCTTAATGTCCCCACTATTATTTACTAAAACATATAATTCATTTGAAATGTATTTAAGGGATGACCTTCACTGCACTATTTAATTTATTGATAATCAATATTTGTTAAGTAATTTTTATTATTAAATAATGTTTATTTATGTACAGCAAATATGGATATTTAAATGTTTCCTGATAAAAGCACATAGTCTATTGACCGTAGAGCTCATAATGAATAATTTGCTGTCTGCGTGAGAAAGACGTTGCTGTGACAGCCATGTGGCCATGATGTTTGTTTTTATTGTACAACAGCCAAAAAATAATTAAACAAACTAAATAAAATTATTATATGGCAACACGGTGTTGTCAATGAACATTTTAAGCTTTGTTGTGGGTAGTTTATCAATTTTGACATTAAAAGACAACAGTCCTGCTTTGGTTTAATCTGACACCCCTGTATGTTGTTATTATCTGTTTAAATCTGTTATATAAAGAAAATTATTTACAGAAAATTAATTGTAGATAATAAGAAGTCTAATGAGAATCCACAAGACGTAAAATATTACAGTAATAATTATGAAAACATTGGATAGAAAATATTTAAATACTATGGCTTAAGATGAAAATTACAATAACTTTACAGAGTTGTAATATTTGCTGCTTATGTATTTTTAACCTTGGTGTCAAAAATGAGAGGAAAGCCAGTTTACTTGTGGTTATTTGTGTGGTTGATTTTGCGTTTCTTCTCTTCATTGGCATTTATTAGGTGAGATCTGGAATTCTGGATGTAAAGCTAGATGGGTGTGAATCAGTAGACCTGAGCTGAGCCACCTGTGCTTTAAAGTTTGATTCTTTGTCACTCTTTTTCAGATTATTAACAATAAATTATTCCATGAACTCGCATTGGATATGAGATGCTAGATACCGGTAGTCAACAAAGACGCATGTCGCCAAGTTGGCTATAATCATCTCATATCCAACAAACGCAAGTGGAATAATTGTTTTATTAAAAACACCCCCAAAATATAGAAATCTAGACTACAATAAAAATAAAAAGGCCCAAAAAACCACGCTTATGCCTGTCATGTTTGTAGATCATGCTTTAATGGCCCATAACCCATGATGGCTAAGCCAATGAAAACTCTCGAATTGCATTATCCAATGATCCAGTTTTTAATGATAATGATAACAATAATAATAATGCAGCGTGGCCGAGTGGTTAGAGCGGTGGATTTGAAATCCGTAGGTCGCGGGTTCAAATCCCGTTGAGTGATGTTGTTCTCGGAAGCCCCGAGTTCAGGTTCTGGGTTACGCTAGTAAATAGCCAACTGGTTTGCCTCCCGCCAGTTGGGATTCTTAACCTGGTTATGTTTATTTGAATATTAATTTGTCATTGTTTGCATTGGTCCTGAAAAGCCCCGATGGGGTGTGGCCAATTACGTATATTATTATTATTATTATTATTGATAATAATAATAATAGTAATAATAGTAATAATAATAATCGACAAAACCCTAAGAATTTAACTCACAGTATGGCTGTATATCATGAGGTAGAGTCTTGTAGCAAACTCATAACATGTTTGGTGAACATTCCGGGAGTTGGGGTGGGGAGGGACGTGGTTTACTTCAAAGACATCAAAGAGAGGCCACAACATGGCGTCCGAAGAATGGAAATAAAGTAAGTACGCAGGTCTAATTTATCCACTGAGATATGGCTAAGCTAGGCCATTGGGCTATAAATGAAATACAGTGACAGCTCTCTCTAATCAGAGCCGTCTAAACAAACTGGTCATGAAAACGTAGACAAAAGTTAAAGGTCAGAACTGCAATGTTTTGCGATGCACTGGATGTGGCCGTGCTGGGAGCCGGTTTGATGGGCACGTGTATTGCAGGTAATAACCTTATAATTAAAAGCTGCGGAACTGGGCTCCTGTTTGCAGGGTGCCTATCGATCATTTGAAGATCGATCTTTCGCAAATATTTTAAATAACAAGGGGAAATTATGTATTTTAAAACATAAGCTACCTGGTCACAACACTAGTTAATAAGCTTTATTAGTATAAATTTACCGTAGTCTATTGTGAATCCGTGAATTTGATTGGCTAAGTTACTGTTGACTATCTGCTGATAGTCATCAGTTACGCATCATTGCACATCGCGCATCACGTTTGGACCTGATCTAACGTAATAAAACCGTTCTTTCTACTCGTTACTTGACATTTTTTTATTTTTATGCAATGAGACTACAGGAAATTTATACTGAAACAATTAGACTACAAGCCCGAGTTTTCTACGAGCGATAGTGCGCCTCGTTGACTATCGCTCGTAGAAAACTCGGGCTCGTAGTCTAATTGTTAATTAGAAAACAGTCCTAAGAAAGCACACGCGCTAGCTGATTGGTTAATAATCATGTTTGTATAACTCGATAGAGACACAGAGCTAGCGCGCGCTGTTGATGTAGTAATGACAAGAACAAAGAGAATTTACATTTTGATAATCAAAGTTAACAAGTTGTTTTCCTTTTTCTCGTCGCAGTGTTTTCTAAAAGTTATATAAACACTCATGAAAGTTTGGGAGAACTTGAAAAAGCTGTGGAAACACTCGCCTGTGGCTCGTGTTCCTAATAAAAGCATTTCTCGTTCTCCCAAACTTCCACTCATGTTTATATAGCTCGATAGAAATACGGTACATGTTTTCTATAATTTTCTTAGATATTTATATCATAACCAAATCAATGCGTGCGCTCTGATTGGTCAATCAGCTCTGGTTTATTGTGACAGTAAGCCCATGGAAAAATCGCATGCTTTCTGAATTATTATATAAAAGCAATAGACCACAAGTTTCTATGGTTGAGAGGCTGATAAACCACTTGGGATGTTGGAAAAACACTCGAAGAATTCATGAATTTCTTACCTGCAGCTCGTTATTTACGAATTTTACTCGTGTTCTATCAATATCCTGCATGGTTTATCAGCCTATAAATCATAGAAACTTGTGGTGTATTGCTTAAATATATAGTTTTTACATAGATTATGTTGTCAAGCATAATCGTTAAAAGTAGCACTTTTTGTTTTTATATTTACAATGCTAATTTTCCTGGGCAACCCTAAAACACAGAATCTAGAACTGGAACCAGAACAGGAATCTAAGAATCTGAATTATTGATATCAAGAATGATGACAGAAATAATCTGCTTCAGAAAATATTCCCCTGTTAAATAAATACAATGGAACCCAGTTAATGCGACCACCTTTAGGCCATGGAAAATTGGTCACATTAACAGGGTGGTCATATTTAAGGGGTTCTTTGAATAAGAAAATGCCAGATTAAGCATTTGGGTCAGAATAAAGTGGCCATAATATTGAAGTGGACATATTAATGGGGTGGTCGTAAGGCTAGGTTCCACTGTAGCTGAAATAATGTTATGTATGTATATGTAATGTATTATATTTAACCATTGGCAAGCGTGTCTGATTTTTTTTTTGTCTGTCTATGTGTGTTTATGGATTGAGATGGAGTCGATGTCCATAAACACGCAGATAAAGGAGAGGCCAATAAATTTTCTAACCATCATGACTAAACAAGCTTGATCGGTAAAGGATTTCTTATTAGAAAAAAAGAACATTTTTCTGCAGGACAGTGGGAAATGATAGTCGGGTTGTCCCGAGCAGGCATAACAGCTCCATCTTGCCCACTGGGCTAGCCAATCACAGTGCAGGATTTAGTTGATCTTGTCTGCTTGTGGAGCTAGCCATGCATAACATATTAAATTCTGCACCTGAGATCTTGTTTTGAGTGCTGTGAGCTTTGATTTGCTTTTGTAGGAGAATTTGCTTACCATGGGCATCGCGTGAAGGTGTATGACCGAAGTAGGCAGGCACTTGACAGAGCCAGCAATGTACTAGAGGAACACAAAGAACAACTTAGACGAGAGGAATGTATGATAACTAGGAACTTTGTGGTAAGATTGATCCAGCAATCGGTAGTGTAGCAGCTCCCATTAGCTTGTAATTATATTTGTCATCGTTGCTGCAGCTGTTATTGTTTTGTGGCTAGGGGGCATTGTTTCTGTTGTTTGTTCTATTGTACTCTCAAAGGGTTGCAAGCTATTCATGTGAGACTTTACAAGAGCTGCTACAGTACATCGCCCCCAGCAATACCACTCCTGTTATAACAACTGATTAGTGAATGGCAGAGGCATTGTCTTAGTGGCAGTCAGTGCAAAACACAGACTGCATACTACATCATTGCCCATCTTAGTGGCCCTTATCCATACTTATCCATACTTTGTAGAAGCAATAAGGCTGCATACATTTTAGTTCATTAATTAAAGAAACATAGTAATAATATAAAAGATAAATTAGATAAATATTGACAAAAGGTAACAAATACTATTAGTAAGACAATTCCAATAGAACTACATGTAAATTTGACTTTTGCAGTACAGCTGTGACTGTAAATGGCTTACATGTAGAGCCACTTCACTCCAAAAGGTGTTTAAAATGTTATCATGACTGCTTTAGATGATGAAGGATATGTTAAACTTTGGAACAAGGCAAGCAATCAGGAAAACATTTTTTTCAGTTTTTTCTATACAAAAAGATAAAACTTGGCAGGTTGGGTAATGGTAATAATGGTATTAATGGGTTAATCCTTAGAAACTTCTGACTTAAGGTTAAATTTAAAACTTACAGCTTAGATTTCCTTTCATGGGAAATTGAGTACAGCCGGATCTTTGAACTAAGAAATATTCTATCAGTACAGTGTTTGTCTAGAAGTAGAAATTGAGTCTTTTAAAATGCATCATTATAAACTGTTTTTTTTGTTTTCTCTTCCCAGGGTACTGTCACTTTTACTGAAGATCTTGAAAATGCTGTTAGAAATGCAAGATTCATCTTTGAAGCAGTTTTTGAGGACCTTAATGTGAAACAGGATCTTTTTGAAAGTAGGTATATTATTTAATAAATTCTTCCATTTCTTCCACAATGTTTTGGTGTAAATCAGTATCGCAGACTGAGGAAACTTTCATATTAGAAACTGTTACTTTCTTGTAAATGCAGCTGTTATTTTGCCACACACTTACATTTTTGTGAGAGAGGTGAGCTTGTATTGTATTTCATATTTTTTACAGTTGAATTCTATGAAGAATTCTTTATAAAATTCTGGTCATGTGAAAGTGCTTCTAATCTTATGATTATAAAATCACTGACAAAGTATCTTCTTCTGCATGGCCTTAAAGACGCTAAGCATTTTAATAACGCAGTGGCATATCATGCATCCAGGGCCACCTTGAATCCAGCGTATTATAACCCAAAGAGTTCCACATCACATATGTATTCCAACCGCAACTCATCAAAGTTATTCTCTAGTACTTGATAGTTATATATTGAATAGGTACATCAAACAACATCTTGTAGGTAATTTTTCTTCTAATGTGTGTAACTGTGCTTATATTTATTAAAGATGTATCAAGAATATGTTCACAAGAAGCTATCATTTCCAGTAATACAATTCAACTTGATGTCAGTATGATTGCATCCAAGGCAGGTTATCCTGAGGTAAGCGTCAAGATGATAGTATGTATCAACCCATCCTAAATTATTTGCCCAATCAAAGAACGTCATTCCTTTCCCTAAAAATTAGCCACACAGTATGTGAATTTCAATGAGTTTTATAAGAGATGACTTATTCCTCATCAAAGTCCCATTGCCAGTGTTCATGAAGAAAAGTTCCTTGACATTCGACCAGTTGTGACGCTGACAATCTTCCAACAAATTGCCATGGCCAACATGTTCCCACGATATTAGCTGTCTGTCAGACAGCCAATGGCTGTCAGCAGTCAGACAACCTTCAAACCAACAGGTTTATATCACTGTAAAGCCCCAAACACCTTGATCAATGATGATAACATTTAAAAGATCTGGTTTCATTTGCAATGGAAGTCACTTCATTAACCATTCAAGGTAATTTCTATGTGTTTCACAAGGGAGGCACAGTGGCCTCATGATCTGCCCATCCCGGATCTAGTGGTTTGGGTTCCAGCTCCAGCGCTCCAAGCTGCAACCATTTTGGTTGCCATGGTGAGTGGAAAAAAATTTTTGGCGACCAAAATTCTGGCAAAAGTCGGGTGATGGTGACCATTTTACTGTTAAAGGTCTCCCCGAAAGGCGACCGTTTGAAAAAGTGAGCTTGGAGCACTGAGCTCTGGCTGCGAACATTGTGCTGTGATCTTGGGCAAGACACTTTACTCAAGAAGTACAGTGCCTCTCTCCACCCAGGTGTATAAATTAATACCATCAAGCGTACTGCTGGGGGTAACCCTGCAATAGACTAGCATCCCATCCAAGGGGGAGTAGAAAAACTCCTAGTCGCTTCATGCTACAGAAACTGGGATATATAAGCTCCAGCGTGATAGACCACTAATGGCTCATATGCAGACTTCACCTTATATACATGTATATGTGTTTTGTAGTGTGATAATTTTGATATTCTTTGGATAGCGGTGTATTGGCATTAGATTTCTTTATCCAGTTTATGGAATTCCGGAAGTTGAGATCACACTGGCCAGGCAAACTACTCAAGATTCTATACAAAAAGGTCAGATATCATAATTAATACATTGACTGTAGTTGTTTTAGTTTTGTTCTCACAGAAATTATATGGAGTAGCAACCTATAAGTGAAGTTTTTTTTTTCTAGTAAGTTGTTTCTTTTAACAAAGTAAACTCACAAAAATAACAGTTATTTCCATTGACAAAAGGGATAACTTGTGTAAGCCTCAAGGTCTTACTTTTTTAAAAACTTATAGCTTATACCTAACAACAAGTATGTTTATAACTGTTTCTAGTGCGACATCTGTTAGAGGGAATGGGTAAAACACTCTTCTTTCGGTCTGGTAACACACCACTTGTTCTCAGCCATGCACAAGTTGAATCGAGAAAGAGAGGTAGGCACAGCCTTAATACAAGCAGATTACCAAAAATTGTACTGTAAAGTGCTGAAAGCGATAACCTCTCCCCTCCCCCCCCTCCCACTCCGTAGAAGTGATGATCTATGTCTTACTTGAAGTGTAACATTCTGTACTCATTAGAATTTGACTTGGTGTATCTTATTCCTAGCTCAGCGAGATAGGCTTAGAACTATGTTACAAGATGGCCATGCTGCTCATGTGCAGCTGCCAAGCCTTGGTCAGGGAGGCACTGGTTCATATGTTGGCCAGCAGGATGGTAATACAGCAAATAGAGCAACAGTACCTCCTCCAGCGCAACAAGCAGCTGAAGGTATAGAGTTGATATCAGGCTGCGAATACAGCTGCCTCCTGTAGTTCCTAGGTGATGTGCCAAACAAGGACCAAGGACGATTAGAGGCAGCTGTATTCTCAGGGTAGACTTCTGTACTGTGGCATGCATCACTGATTGTTCTCAGATACATCTCTTTTAAGGTGGCTCAAAACAGTTTCCAACACTTTTGATGGGTCATTATTTTTAAACTTTAAGTTACAAAGTTTTAAAAAATCTGTACATGGGCTTCAGAGTCCAAAATATTGAGGTGGTCATGAACCCCATGAACAGAATTGTTTTCAACTTGCCAAAAGTTACAAAGTTTTAAAAAATCTGTACATGGGCTTCAGAGTCCAAAATATTGAGGTGGTCATGAACCCTATGAACAGAATTGTTTTCAACTTGCCAAAAGTTGCATGTTATCCAGCTTATCAAACTTTTGATAATAAAATAGTTTTTTTTTTCTGATATCAGCAGGTCCTCAAAATGAGTGTGTGGTGTGTATGGACAGTGCCAGGGACACTCTGTTGGTTCCATGCCATCATTTGTGCGTTTGCTCAACATGTGCTGGCACTCTAAAAGAGGATCAAGGATTGTGCCCAGTATGCCGGCAGAATATTACTGGAGTCATTCGTGTCTACCAACCTTAAATTATGGGGCCCATTCGCTGATTCACGCACACGTTAGTGCACGTTGCTTAGGAGGTGAAATTTCACTTCCAGTTCTTACGTCAGCCTACACACAGAAACAAAAACAACTGAATAACTTGCGAATTCGCTTACAAAGACAAAAGACAAAGACAAAACAAGAAGAAAAACAGAAAAACAAGAGCAAAAAACTAACTCTGCCTGACTTTGTTTGGTCCATTCCAGAAGAAGTAGAAGCCACGCTCATTTTGGTCAGGGCGTGCTGACGAGAATGTGTTTTATGATAGCACAAATTCTCATGCACTCATTGGCTATTTTTTATTGTCAATAAGTGAACAGACACATGAATTTATAATTTATGCGATGTGGCAACGAGCGAGAGCACACAATTTGACAGTTTGTTATTGTAAAAAACAAATGGACATCAGTTTTTCATGCGTCTGTCATGTTATAGACAATGAATTTCATCATAACATTGTCAAAGTAGTCTGCAGATCCAGCTACTTTGACAATGTTATGACGAAATTCATGATCAATAACAGGACAGACGCATGAAAAACTGATGTCAATTTGTTAATTTGATCTTTCAGAAGTGCGCTGGTAGTGTAAATTGCGCACACACTGATAGGGTAACTTCCAATATATATCAGGCGCACTTTCAGTTTCTTTAAATACTAAAGCAAACAGTTTTTCATTAAATCAAGCCTTTTTCAACAAGTTTGGATTGAAGCCAACGATAGAAACATAGCTATGCTTTCCATTTCTTCAAATTCATGTTTTTTTATAGAAAATTACAAATTTTTCAATGTTTTGTTTTGTTTTGTTTCTGTGCATAACATAATGAGGATTAAAATTAATGTATTAAATCATATATAATAGAGGGGAATGGTTATGAAACCTGACAAGGTTTTTTGTTGTATGTTTTTGTTCGCTTTTTTGGCCTTGACAGTGCACAGAACACAATAGTTGTTTACTCCGAACTGAAGAACTAACCAATAGAAACGTGTTGGTTATGTAATTCATGCATAGTGTATGAGCGCAAAACAAACGATTGTACACTGTCGTGGACCTTCCAACCTAAATCTTGCCATCTTCGTTTGCTCCTTTGACGTTTGCCGGGCTTCGTAACCATTCCCCTTTATTAACTATGATTAAATCAATGAAAAAAAACCTGATAAAGTAATTTGCCTTGGAGCCTTTGCCTTTTT
>CM042750.1:18481833-18483027 GCA_022496165.2 Catalaphyllia jardinei | reverse complement strand
GAAAAAAAACCTGATAAAGTAATTTGCCTTGGAGCCTTTGCCTTTTTTTAGTATTAGTCACGTGACCAGGGGCGTGGCCTTTTAAGCACTGTTGTGGGTGACTAGAGTTGCGACAACCTGAGCGGAAGTTCAGATTCAATTGTTCTCTGTGGACTTGCCTTCTGCCAATGTTTTAAATTAGACGAACTATGGAGACGAACCGGCAAACACTGTAAGCAATAGTGCTACGAGATCCACCACTATATAATATTGTAATTTCATTTTTATATTTTAGTAACATCTAAACCTGAAGAAGACTGGTCCGGCCAGCCAAAATATTGTTTTAAATATACGACATTGTATCAGCCTTGGAGTAATCTTTGACTCGTCATCGTTTTACTTTTCAAGTTTGGCTGATTAGATATCCTATACGAGATCCCACTTTCAATCAAGCAGGATCTTCGTTCACGGCTTTGCAGTTTATTTACTCTTGGAGGCAACGCGTTAACTGATGAAAATCACTTGAATAGTTCGGCACTGTTACTCTTCATATATTACATATTCTAAAATATGTAAATTTATCCTATGATTTAACAAAAAGCTTGAACTCTCTACGGAAACAAAATTTGAAAAACTTGACCCGCCTTTAAATTTCAAACCCAAAAGAAGTCCTCAGGCATTAATTTCTTCGCGTCTGTCTTCACATCGTGACACTAACCACGCCAAGAATAATCTCTGTTAGGCGAGGCAAAGGGTTGTCGTGCTTGCCGAAATCGAAGGAGACTCTGCTCTCAGGGTAGTGGTAGTATCTTTAGTGAGGGAGTTTCAAAATTTAATGACTAACATTTTTGGCGACGAGATTGATCGAGGCTCAGTTACCTTTGCGTTGGAGCATGCTCAATGGGTAATCTCGATGCTCGCGGAACCTCCTTCCCCTTCGCGATTCCCGTCTACAAAGATTGAAGGAGACTCTGCTCACAGGGCAAGCTAGCCTGTTCCAGGCTCTTGGTAGTTAATGACGAGCGAAAAAAAACAGCGGGCGAGAGGAAAAACGAGGTTCAGTTCTCCCTCGTTGTTTCTCTCTCTCGTCATTTTTTCCGCTCGTCCCCAACTACCGAAAGCTTCTAACAGGCTCCTGGCTAAGGGAAGAAACGAGCCACCGACCTCTGTCAGGGGATGTCATTGCCTTAAGAGTATCGGCACTCAGTCAAAAGG
>CM042750.1:18469333-18474333 GCA_022496165.2 Catalaphyllia jardinei | reverse complement strand
TATTAGGAATGGAAAGCTAGATACGAAGCTAGTGGAGGAGCAGGAAAACAAAAAGCAGGAATCAAAGAAAACTGAGGACTGCTTTGGATGGTAAATTCATTACCTGAACACAAGGTTCCAACGAGTGTTTATAAAGCCCACTTACAGTTGTCGTTAGCGAGAATGTATTTTGTTAAGGTATGGTTGTTCTATTAAATCAGTTTGTATTTTACTTTCTAGAATGCTTCATGTTTATTAGAGCAAAGTATGTGTTGCAGTTTTCGAGACGTGATGACTTCCAAAACATTGGCTTCGATCCGGTGACTGAAAATCGTAGAATTGTTTGGACCTTCATTTTTGAAGCTTCGGGAAGCAAGGCGGAAGGAAGCATTTCATACTGTGGGATAGCCAGATATAGATTGTCGTTAGTATCTCTACAAATTGCTGGTTGGCTTTCAGCAGAAAATTTCGAAAATAGCATTTGAAAGTCCGCGGAACAAATTCCACTAAGAGTTCTTCAATGGTTCTCACAGAGTTAGTTCGCTTGTTCCATAATTCAACAAAATCAACCATGGTTTAGCTTTTTATTGTACTTTTGACCGATCATCACCATTAAATTGTATAGTATATCTTTCTTTAAATCTGGGATATTGCTTCAACAGCTGATAGCACCTCTGGAAGGCGTTTCTACGCACTTTTCTTATATGTTTTGCATCATCCTCAAGGAAATGAGAGGACGGGAGATATTCGATCTTCCTGGGTAGACGTCACAACAGCTGCTGGACCCATTCTGCTCAGACCCGGTCGTGCAACAAAAATGGCGTTTTCGGGATTTCGTCGGGGCACAGAAAATCGAGGATTTATCCGAATCAAAAAATTTTTTCGCAGAAGTATTTCAAATAACAAGTAGATTCTTTTTGGCGAAAAAAATTTTGAGGTTAGCTGTACTTTAAATAAGCTGTATACATCCGAGGGATAAGAATCGTCAACACTGAAATGAGAAAAACAACAACAACTACCGGTAACTTGAAACTAATGGAATGTTGGGCTTGACATAATTATCTCTTTGCTAGTTTATGGCACCAGAAAAAGCTCAGGCTAGAGTAGCAGTGTAAACTCTCCAGTCTCATTATAGAATCAGTGTTAAGATGATGCAAAATAAACAACAGTGTCAGTGTTCTAGTGATTTCAATCATCTTATTTTTCATATTGCAAATGTATTTTTGAGTAGAATGGAGCCAATTTCAAGCTCATATCCAGACAGAAAATGTCGGCATTTTTGCAGTCTTTCCTTGATCAGATTATAGAAGTCAAAATTGCAGTCTCCAGTTATTGGAAATACATAACTAAACTTTGATTTGAACTAATACTGTATTTTTAAGTCCATCATTATTTGAGCCCCCTCCCCCAATCCACCTGTTAAACTCTCGTCAAATTGATGCACTTGTAAAAAGTACCTGTGGCGAAGACAGAGTTGTAGTTATGAACAATCAAATAGACGACAAAGAGTTTCAATTCAATCCTGTATTCTAGAGAGTAAACGTCAACAAGAGTAATATAACTAAGAGAGCGGCCATGAAACATACCGAATGCCATGTGTTTCACGCGTGTTACACGAGAATAGTGGAAAATAACAACCGCTGACCGCATTCGCAACGATTACATAACAATGATTAAAATATAGATAGGGCCCTGTGCGTGCTCTGATTGGTCAAAAATCTATGTTTTATCAGGGTATAAAACATAGAAAAAGCATGTTTTATTGTTTTGCGTGCGAGAAATGTAGAAAGCACTCACCTGCGGCTCGTGTTTTCTACATTTCCCTCGTGTTCTCAAATGACCATCTTGTTTTATCAGTGTAATACACGGCTTAAGCTTCTTTAGTTGTTAAACAATAAACAACAGCTTACGCGAGAAAGTGTCAAAAAGAGTCAAAATTATCAGTGTCTACTCTTAAGTCTCTTCGACCTCCTCTGGGGGTGCGCAAAGACTGTTTGCCCACTTTGAGATTCTCCTTAAAGCGTTGGAAGCTGCGGCTCTTCTAGGTCTGCTATTTGAGTTGTTAGCGGCTAGCACATTGGTGCTGTCTCTGTTTGGTCCATCCAGGTTTTCCACATCCGCTGATATCTCTAGGGGATAGAGTTTTGTAATTGGACGGTTTGTGCATCCCGTGCTTGTTCGGATGTTCGCGGCTTGAACCAGACCATCTCCTCCTTCGATTACACTCTCTATGACAGCTAATTTCCAAGTTGAACGATGTGTATCGTCATGGACCAGTACAACTTCTCCCTTCTTGGTAGACTGCTTGTTAGTTCCAGTTGTCTTGTGAAATTCACGGAGTGAAGTAAGGTACTCGTGCCTCCATCTGTTCCAAAAGCGCTGGAGGATGAGTACATAGTGCTTGCATTTTTACTCAGCGTCCCATGTCAGAGCCATTGCCAAAGTCAAGGTCTGTCAGGTCTTCACTCTTGATGCCATGATCAAAGGGTAGGGAGGTGATTCTTCTTCCATAGAGAGAGGAGGTTAATGGCTCCTCGTCGCCTATGTCGTGTGAAACACAGGTGATTGGTCGGTCATTCAGAGTTGCTTCTATTTCTACAACAAGGATCTGCAGTTCAATAAGCGTAACGGATGCTCTACCGAGTGTCTTCCTAACAGCCTTCTTAGTCAATCCAATTAGTCATTCCCAGAATCCACCATACCAGGGAGCACGCTTGGGAATGAACTTCCAGTCAATTGCCTCTCTCCCGCAGACCTCTTACAGTGAGGGAGACTGGAACAGTTCTTGAAGGGTTTCTGCCGAGGCTAAGTAAGTGGATGCATTATCTGAAATCATGACCTTTGGTAAGGATCTACGGCTTGAGAATCTGTGGAATGCTGGAAGGAAGCTGCTCTCTATTAGGTCTGTGACAGCACAAGTAAATAGACAAATGTAGGCTTTGGCTTCACCGTGGTCAGATTTCACGTAAAGTGGTCCTGCAAAATCCACTCCCGTTACTGCAAAAGGGGGTGTTTCTTGAACTCTCACTTTGGGGAGAGGAGCAGGATCTGGGGCTCTGTAGGCTGCCCCTTCTAGCTTTCGGCATGTCACACAGTGCTTGAGTTGTTTTCTTAAATGCTGACGAATGGACGTAATCCAAAAGGTCTGACGAAGTGCAGTTACAGTGACATTGACTCCAGAGTGTAGCTGCTTGACATGAACATTATGGATGATCAACTTTGAGAGTGGATGCCTTGGTGGAAGAAGAAAGGGGAATTTTGCCGAGTCATCCAGTGGAGCATTTTGTATCCTCCCCCCAGCAACGAAGAAGGCCATCAGAGTCAAGAAATAAACGAAGCTGTCGTACTAGAGGAAGGCGAGATTGGGATGTAGAAGTCAAGTTGACTATTTCATCAGAGTTGGTCAGTGTTTGACAGTTCTTAATCCATTCTTGAAGGGCAAGGTGACGCTCTTTGGTAGATAGAGGTCCCACATGTCTCGGTTCATGTTTGCATAAGTGGCTGAGACATAGGCTGTAACACCCACTAGTTTTGGTAGTGCGCTGTATCTGGAGATGTCAATCACACGGTGGATTCCGGTCTTCTCTTCTGGAAGCTGTGTTGGGACAGAGTCACCACTGGGGGTTTCTTCCTCAAGTGACTGTGAGAGACTCAGGTGAAGGACTTGAGAGGGCTTCCAGTGCGGCCATTGGGACTCGGACAGAAGCCATTGGGGACTGTGCTTCTAGAAGCTGGAGCTCTTAAGTTGTGCTGCACTGATTCCACGATTGAGAAAATCAGCGGGGTTGTCAGCTGTTGGGCAGTGGTTACAGTATGGTATAGGGAACATCCCTTTGATCTCCTTTGTGCGGTTGGCCACCAACTGTTTTAATGGTTTACTGCTGGACAGCCAGTGAAGAACTGTTTCACTGTCAGACCATAGCTTGACCTTCAGATTAGGGTACCTGGACTTTAGTGTCTGAGAGACAAAGCTTGCTAATCTTGCACCGGTTGTTGCAGCCATGAGTTCTAGCTGTGGCAAGGTCAACTTCTTTAAAGGGGCAACTCTTGATTTAGCCATGACTAAGGAGCACTGATTGCCACTGGTGCCATAGGCCTTAGGACTGGCGTCTGCGAAGGCATGTAAGTAGGGTGTAGTGGGTTGCATCTCAGAATTTGGAAAGAAGCATCGGGGTAAGGTGATCGTAGTCACTTCTTCAATATTTTGAGCTACTTCATGCCATTGACTAGTCAGTTCAGGTGAAAGTGGCTCATCCCACTACAGCTGTTGTTGCCACAATTCTTGGATCAGAAGTTTGGCTCTTATGGTGACTGGAGACAAGAGCCCAAGGGGATCATACACCTTGGATGAGACTTGCAGTACATTGCGCTTGGTGACTAACTGTCTTGTGGACTTGTCTTTGCCTGAGGTCAAGGAAATGGTATCTGTAGAAGGGTCCAATTTCAAGCCAAGAATGTTCACGATTTCATTTGCATCAGCAATCCCATCCTTTTCAGCTTGATCTCTGAGTGATGAACTATTTGAAGACCAGGAGTGAAGGTTGAAGTGGGCTTCATTCATGATAGATCGTGCTGCTTTGTAGTAGGCTAGAGCTTCTAGTTCTTGATCACCACCTGAGATGACATTGTCAACATATAGATTCTCTTTCATGTCTTCAGCTGCCGGTGTGTTGTAATGGTTCAGGTGGTGGTGGAGTGTCGCATTCAACATGAACGGGGGAGCTGGCAGAGCCAAACAAGACAGTTTTGAAGCGGTAGACTTGAAACTCGCTTTCTGGATCTTTGGGGTTAGACAACCAGAAAAATCTGGTAAAGTCTCTATCACTGTCATCCAGACCAACATGGAGAAATGCCTTTTCAATATCTGTTGACAAGCCATAAGTAAAGGTACAGAACTGCAACAGAATGTTGTTCAGGAATGGGGGACCAACAAGAAGGCAGTCATTCAGGCTGGGGTTGTCGGGTGAGGAGTGGAAGCTGCAGTTGTAAACAATTCTGATGGGAGTTGTAGCCGAGTCCTT
>CM042750.1:18463909-18466433 GCA_022496165.2 Catalaphyllia jardinei | reverse complement strand
AATTCATATTTGAACTGCAGTTATAGATGCAAGTGAAGTATGATCCTTGCAGTAAATTTTCCAATTTAAGCAATTGGAAAGAGAAGCCTGAAAAAACATCAGGGCTTCAACAGGATTCGAACCCATGACCTCCGCGATACCGGTGCGATGCTCTACCAACTTGCTCCCAATGTGTGGCTTCATAGCTCAGTTGGTAGAGCATCGCACCGGTATCGCAGAGGTCATGGGTTCGAATCCCGTTGAAGCCCTGGTGTTTTTTCAGGCTTCTTCTTTCCAATTGCTCAAATTGGAAAATTTACTGCGAGGATCATACTTCACTTGAATAAACAACAGCTTACGCGAGAAAGTGTCAAAAAGAGTCAAAATTATCAGTGTCTACTCTAAGTCTCTTCGACAGTACCTAAAGTGTTGTGGAGTAGAGTGAGAGACCATCCCTTAGCAGTGCAGACAGGTATTCATGGCAACATATAGAGTGCACATCACTTACTATCCCATATACTTATTGTCACAAGTGGAAGGAACAGAGATGAGGGAGCAAAATCTCTCTACAAGCACAACCAGCACTGCAAGCAAACTGCACATTCTTTAACAGCTGGAAACCAAAATATGTAAGCCCTGCAAAATGCTGTGTGAGACCCCACTGAGCATGGTCATCCTTAAAGGCTGCTGCTCAGTATTGGCTGAAATCAAACTTTGCCACTAATTTCCATTGACTGGTATGTAATTCCAGTTTTGCCCATTTTTCCTTTTATTCTTGGCTGCTGAGATCATTTCCAATAACCTTCCTAGGGGAAAGGTACATGTATGGATAGATTTTTTTGAACTACACAATGTGGCACAAACCAGACCTAACACCAAGTATCTTAAATTTATGGTGTATGATAAGTGCCAGAACATACAGGAATAAGAGAATTCTTTAGACATGTTTGACTTCAAATACATGTAAATAAGTAAATCAAGTAACAAGAAGATCTAATTAGATCTTATAACTGCACTTTAAAATTAAACTGTTTTCTTTAATAGCACTACAGTTGCAACAAGTGCACATTCCAAAGCAGTCTTGATAATTCATTGATTACTGTAGACACCAGATCACTTGATCAAAACAAACTGTATTGCACCATGGCTCTTGAATGATGTAATGGTCTTAATCTGGTTGTTCCCTTAGGACAGTGAATGATACGAAAAGGAAATGGGTGTCACACTACTAATAACACTTCTATTAATAAACGGGTTTCTTCATCAAAAGTCAAATTTTGATTTATTTTGCGAGTCACAAAATCCCAGGTTTACGCTATTCACAGCTAATTTTAGAACAATTTGTTTTTGTTTTTTTCCCTGTAGCGTTGCAAGTTCTGGCAAGCTCTTGTCTACCTCAGCAAATATTTAATTTTCCTTCAAATCTCTTTACTCATCGATGATAGAGGCAAAGAACTTATACTTGAATTGCCTAATCCGCAAGAAATACTTGCAAAATTGCAAGTAAATTAATGACCGACACTTCTGGTGAAATAAACTTGCAAAGTAAGCGTGATATTATTTGTCACATGGTGAAAGCTGCAACCTCAGCGCATTATATGGCTGGCTGATGCAATAACTTTTTTAGCGTTTGTAATATTCCCTTCGAATCCAACGCCTTGATAAAGCCAGAAGAAAATGTATTTCATACACAAAGAAGAAAATGTCTGTGACATTTCGGTGAATAAATTAACGTTTCAACAGCTTTTGGGGTATAAACATCACTGGTTGCATGATTCAATGTCTGGCCGAGCGTAAGTTTGGGTCTGGTCACCAGTAGAACTAAAACAACAGAGAACAATAAAAACACACCATGCAGATTAACGACTGTGCTCAGCCCATGGCTGCATGGCTAGTTACAGTGTTCTTATGTAATATATCAAACATGAAAGACAGTCGGATATCCAAACAACAAGAAGAGAGTTGAAAGTATGATGCACAGCATTTTTGACAAAATTTGAGGTGTTTGGATAGCCGATGAAACACTGTCTCAGGTGTTTGATATATCTTCTCAATTGCAACCAAAAACTAAGGAGTAAACGGAGAAGTAAGTAGAACTTGTGGTGTTTGACACTGTAAGTTTTTGTGAGCTCCAGTTTAACAAGCTTTACTCTTGATGTGTGCTCCTTAGTATTTTAGATGCTCCTGACATCTCCAAAAAAATAGGCCTTATTATCATTTGATGTAGTTTCTTTCCTTCCATTGGCCGCGACAGCCCACCACATGACCTGCAAATAACGGCCTACAAATAATGGTCTGTTCATGCGTATTACTGACGTCTAAATGTGTTTTGCTGCAAATAATATTCTGCTCGTGGGTAATTGGAATCACATTCTCAAGAGAAAAATGGCTGATCGCTTCCCTAAGCTGCCAGCAAGTGATTAAAATATGAAAACAAACTTGGTGATTGAATGATAAAACAATTATTGAACTTGGTTATTGCAAATTATTATACATTGAACTCTCTAACGCTTTTCTGATTGGCCAAAAGTGTACAGTGAATTTT
>CM042750.1:18448909-18456409 GCA_022496165.2 Catalaphyllia jardinei | reverse complement strand
CACCCCTTCCACGTGAAGTCCAGGTGGGAACTGCCAATTAAACCCTCGGTTGCGCTAGACACATTTAAAGAGGGCAAAACACAACTGGCGGGGTCAAAATATTAAAGCTAAAAACCGACTTCCCTCACAGGGAACGTCAAGCCATTAAAGAGACTGGACAAAACGCAAATATCAAATATCAATGTTACAAGGCAAATAGATGGACCAGAACTGTCATTATGAATAAAGAAGACAAAAGACGAGAGGGACAGGTACTACTGGACCAAAGAGAAAACTACGAGTCCCTAACGTTACCGATAGTAACGTACAGAAACATCTCGAGGAGTCAAGGAACTCATTAAAGCCCTCTAAAGAGAAATGCCTATCCCTAACGCTAAATCTGCCACGAATTCCAGTTTTCTATACCCTTGCAAAGATTACAAATCAAACCCGGTCGGAAGGCCAATCATATCTGGCTGTGATGGCCATTTGGTGATTACCTCCTTCAGCCTATTGCTAAAGTACAGGAATCATACCTAAAAGATACAACAGATTTCTTACACTATATAAAGAAAACGAAGGTCGCAAAAGGACACATTGCTATTGTCAATGGACGTTAAATGCCTATATACTAACATCCCAAAGGAGGAAGAAACCACCAATGTATGTAGAACATACGAAACGTGCCACCTAAACAAACCTCCCATACCTACCCTCTACCTCAGCAAGCCTGTAGCTCTCCAGAAGCGGTCTGAGATTGGAGAACGAAACAATAGATGATACAACAGAAACAATGCCCCTATAAGGAATGCTACAGGTCATACGGACGAATGAAAATAGAGGTCTGGAAGAGCTACAGGATTGCTGTCTACCTCAGAGACACGCTTAGGCTTATCTTAAAAGAGAACTCCTTCCGTTTTAATGGCAGAAATTATCTTCAAACATACGGTACCACAATGGGAACAAAAATAGCAATCTTCTTTGCCAACATTTTCATGGCCGCGGTAGGAACAGAAATCATTAACCACAGCATCTTAAAGCCGCTCACTTGGAAAAGATATATCGATAATGTCTGTTCTCTATGGAACTTAAACAAAGAAGAAATAAAAACGCTTATAGAGCTAGCAAATAACTATCATTCGACCATAAAATTCACGGCTGAAATTTCAGATACACTGAAATAACTTTGCTGGATACATGCGTGTTTAAGGGCGATAGATTTAAGAAGGAATCCATTCTGGATGTGCACACGCACTTCAAACCGACAGAAACTTTCCAATAAAAACACTTCACCTCCTGCCACCCTCCAGGCGTCAGGAAAGGCTTTATCAAAGGCGAAGCCTTAAGACTTTTGAGAGCCAACTCCTTAAAAGCTTCATTTGAAGAAAACATTACACAATTCAAACGCAGATTACGTGACAGAGGTTATTCAGAAACTTTTTAGAAAACACCCTCTCAGAAATTCAATTTAGCGAAAGAATGTACGTCGGCTCTACAAAATAAACAAGAAACGCGTCAAAGAATTTTGCCGGTTGTTACAGAATATCGCCCATCTGTGCCTAATCGTAAAAACATTCTTGTCAGTAAGTGGCATTTAGGGACCCTCCCCTGCTTTCAAACAGAAAAGGGAGGTCTTTGAAAAACGTACTCGTTAGGGCAAAGCTTTGAAGGTCAAAGTTTTCCAATCTTGACAAATAGGAGTCGTGTTTGGCCTCTCATCCATTTTTATCAACGTTTATCAAACGTGTTGTCATCGATACCATATATGACGCGTAAAATTAGCGCAATTTTACGTCTGTTCAATACTTTTTTCTCATAACTGAGAAAAAACAGTTCAGTCTGCGCCACCACTGTTTCTACGGTAAGCATTCTTTGATCCACTTTTGGCGAGCACTGTGCGGGAATGGCAAATCGTAACTACAAAGCTGATCGAATTACAAGGTCGATGCAACTAAAGCTACTCGACAAACTTGAAACGGAATAATGAATATCGAGCAAAATTGAATAAGGAATAATGAATAACTCAGAAAAAGATGAATGGAATAATGAATAAGAGAGATCCTATTATTCCGCTTCTACCCCCGATTTCCTAGATATCTTGCCAAATTTCAATCTATCATGAACATTACAACACACGTTTTTTGGACCTTTTTATCCGAGAATTTAACGCCAGCATTGATCTTCGTTTTTTCAATTTTTCGTTGAGAGTTGGAGTAAGTGACGTCATATTTTCAAAAACACCGCACTGATTGAGATTATAATTGGTACAGCAATTTGCACGAAGAAGAACAAAAACTTTGGCCCCTGTGTTTGTGCAATTTGACACACTTATTGATGCAAAGTGTATATGAAATAATTCATATTTGAACTGCGGTTGTAGATGCAAGTGAAGTATGATCCTCGCAGTAAATTTTCCAATTTAAGCAATTGGAAATAAGAAGCCTGAGAAAAATCAGGGCTTCAACGGGGTTCGAACCCATGGCCTCCGCGATACGGGTGCGATGCTGTACCAACTGAGCTATGAAGCCACACATTGGGAGCCGGGTCAATTTATTGAGTTCATCTTGAGTTCATCTCTCCCGTACCCATAAGAAGACATCATTTACTCCGATTTTCAAACAAGAATTTTAACAAGGAAAATTAATGGTGGCTGTAGATTCACAAAATAAAGGTCCAAAAAATGCGCGCTCTATACTTTGTAATAGATTGAAATTTGGCAAGATATCCAGGGAAGGCCTACTGTGTATGAAAATTTAAAAACTTAGATCATAGGGGTACTTCAAGCAGCCTGTTATCAAAGTCTAAGGCCCCGTTTACACGGGTCCAGACAAATTTTTGCAAGGACGAATTTTGTTCCTGCACCGCCTGATTACATGGATCCGTGCAAATTCTGTTGCAGTGGTGTATACACGGATCCGGGCAAAGTTTTAGACCAGTTGCGGTATTTGATTCCAGGCCATAACCGCGCTACCTGAGCAAAACGCTGCACAGTTTGGTTGTTTACACAAGTCCGTACAAATATGGAACCGTGCCGGTCAAAAAGTTGACCTGCTTTTTTCAGGTCCCAAACTTGCACACTTAGCCGTTCAAAAATTCGTCCAGTTCCCCCGATCTGGTGTAAACGCAAGGTGGAACCGTGCAAGTTTTTGTCCGTGCAAAGATTTTTCCGGATCCGTGTAAACGTAGCCTTAAACTTGTAGTAAGAAAAGTACCATAAATAAAGCCCCTATTAACTGTCCACCTCTTACAGGGGTTGTGGTGACATTTTGGTGGTCCCATTGAGGGTTTGCAATTGTCCTTTCCCCTATTAAGTGGCCATCCAAAAGATATGTACTTTACAATTGGCTTTGTTTGGAAAAAGGCGTTGACAGATAGAGTTTGTTTGTTTGTTTATTTATTTATTTATTTATTTATTTGTTTATTTTACTCATTTCTTTATTTAGTTATTTTTTTTGTATGTATGTATTTATCTACTTATTTATTATCAAAATCATACAGAGTGTGTGCAAATATATATTTGGCATATGCATTAAAGGCATGCAATGCGTGCAGGGACTGATATTATTCTAGGGACCTTACACAACAAAACAATTTCAAATACTGATATTCAACCACTCTAATTTTCTCTCAGGCATATTCAAAATTCTCAAAATCGACTCATAACCTTCAATACTAGGCATGAAATAAACTATAAATAATTGTTTCTATTTCTTGTAATGTTCTATCCCTTTCACTTGGGCAATCAAATATAACTAAACTGAAGTCAAGAAAACAGTTGAGTGTGGATAAATAATATATTTAGTTTAGTTTGCTATGTTGCATTTAAATTTTTGAATTACGCCTATTTACCGAAAATGAGTTTACAGAAATACATGTACTAGAGCAAAGATTTGTTTTGTTGTTGTTTTGTTTTGTTTTGTTTTGTTTTGAGTGAGAGAACAGTCAGCTTCTGATGACTTGATTAAAGCTTAATTTGATATTAATATACTATACAAACATCTTGATGTAAGTGTTCTTACAATATTACATTTGCCTTTTCAGAAAACAAGTAATATTGTAGATTTTCTTCGACGTTTGTGTGGTGTTTTTGGAGACTCTCCACCAGTTTATAGCAAACCACCGGAACAACCACCACCAGCAAGATCAGCCCATCAACTAGCACCATCCACCAGTGCAGATCATCGACCAAGATCAGCCCATCAACCAGCACCATCCACCAGTGCTGATCATCGACCAAGATCAGCCCATCAACCAACACTATCCACCAGTGCTGATCATCGACCGAGATCAGCCCATCAACAAACACCATCCACTGATGCAGATGCAAGGGCAATGCAACGGCAGCCTCCTCAAGGTGGGTGTTAGAAAGTGATTGTAGAGTAATAATGACAGTAAGAAAATGGAAATGGAATTTGAACCCACGACCTTCCGTGATCTAGCCGGACGCTCTGACCACTGAGCTACTTGAGACTATGGTGAGAAAGGATGAAATACTGGTCTTTGATTGAAACTACATTGCGTGGTCACACAGCCTAGTTGTAACTTGGCACATGAACTCATTAACTACATCACGCAGTCGCATTAAGGCACATCAAAGATGCAACCAACCACCTTCCTAAGTGAGTATTATAAGGAATACTAAATGTAGAAATGGCAGCAACTCGGAAAGAAATCCGAGTTCCAGATAGAAAAAATCTGTCGTCGTAAATATCTAATTATAAGATGTACATCGCATCGAGATCTCGATGCTTTTTACAGTCTTGTACATAAAAACCCTGCTCTAAAAAATGCTTTCTGTAAAAGAAAAGTTTTTAATCTTTATTTAGGATTACTGTATACCTTCACATCCACAATTTTCTTCAATTTTGGATTTTTCGGTTAAAGTAATGATTCAAATAAAATCTCCAATGCATTGAAAAAGATTAAATATTGGCAGAGAAATGGTGGTTTTAAGTTTTGGCCGGAATTAAAAGTTACCCGTCAATTTTTCACTTAAAGCGGACACGGTAAAGAGCTGAAACTCATAGGGAATTTGTCCGATTGCCCCCAAATTTTGACAGTGGGTAGATTAACACATAAACAACAAAAACTTGTCTGCGAATTATTTTTCGAAATAGTTTTTCAATGAGAGCGATTTTTGTACAAACACTTCACATTTTACTAATACTATTTCGAAAACGTTCCATAACTTTTCACTGTAACTGAGTACATATGGCAAAATGCAGAGACGTTTTTTTAGCGCTTTAGGTCCAGAAACTTAGGAACAATTTAACTTAGCGAAAGAAAAAAACTCGCTTTGACTTGTAGCTTTGAAAAGGTAATTCGGACGCTCGAATTTAGAAGTCGTGAAAAATTCGATAACAATAGCCTCCATTTGGCGCGAAAATATGCTAAGATATTTGTCCGCGGACACTATCTGTTCCGAGAAGCGAACAGTTTTCCTCGAGCTACGCTCTCGGAAAACTGTGAGCGAGGAACAGATATGTCCAAGGACAAATACCCGAGTATATTTTCGCCCCAAATGGAGGCTATCGTGTTTATTATCCTTCAAATCTTTTTCGCAACGCGCGCAGTTTTGAAAATTGGGGAATATTTAACAATTATTCCATGAGCGCGCGTTGGATATGAGATGATAGATAGCCAACGAGGCGCGTGGCGCCGAGTTGGCTATAATCATCTCATATCCAACAAGCGCGAGTGGAATAATTGTTTTATTATAAACGTCCCCAAAATATAGAAAACTAGCCTACAATAAAAACAAAAAGGCCCAAAAAATTACGCACACGCTCGCCATTTTTGTGGATCATTGTATAATGGCTCATATACCATGATGGCTTAGCCAATGAAAACTCTCGAATTGTATTATCCAATGATCCAGTTTTTAATAATGTCGGATATCCCCCACCTAGCATACGGCTGGCGCGCGGGAAATTTGAATTGACCAATCAGGATTCAGCAGGTGGGAAAAATTTTAGGGTCCTCACGTTAATGTAAGTTGACAGGAAAAGGAGATTGCATTAAATATTCACTAAAGGGGATTTACAATTCCCAAAACCATATCACATTGCAAAAACCGAAAAATATGAAACATCTTTTGTCTCTAAGCTTCTATTTTGGCGCCAAAAGTAGTTGTTCCTCGAGCGTCGACATGTAGGATAATAGTAGTCTTATTTTGAAAAAAGTGTGCTGTTCGTCGTCAAATTAAACCCGGAATTCTCTAGTTAATTATTAAAAGAAGCCAAAGAAACTTTAGCATTGTCTTAATTTTAGCTAGCGGCGAAGAAAAAGGCTATTTTCGTATCGTTTCGGTAGGACAGCTAAGTTTTGACTGCCGCAAGGCACGTGACCAATCGCGCGCGAGCAAAAAGATTTGGTTGATTATAAGGTTGGATAGTCAGCTCTATAAGGTTTAATTTGATTTATATAATAACCAAATCAATGCGCGCGCTCTAATTGGTCAATCAGCTGTGGGTTATTGTGCCGGAAACCCACGGAAAAATCGCGCGTCTTCTGAATTATTTTATAAAATATTTAAGACAGTACGCGCATTCTCATTGGTCGATAGGTGTGTTTAGATGAGAGTATGAAAACACGGTTGTCACGTCACGCTTTCCGTGTTTCCCCGGCACAATGTAAAACCATTTCAAAGCCGGTAGTCTAACTCTCAAGTACAAATATTAAGGAATTCAAATGAAGAAAACTTTCACAAGTTTTGATTTGGGGATTGACCATCTCTTTCCCTCTGACCCGTGGAAAGAAAGCAAAAGAAAGAAGTACAACAGCGCTTTCCATGCCTCGATGTTAGTGAGCTAGACGACCTCGTCGAGGGAGCTCAAATACTATGCAACAAAATACGCAGTAAACGTTTTTCAAGGTAATTTTTGCATTTTATTACTACAATAAAATTCCCAAAATCACATTCTATTTTTCAAAAAAGATGTACAAAAAATTAAACGCGAACTATATGCTACAGACTGCGAATGCGAGAAATCTGTTCAAAGGTATGGTCGTCCATTTGTTTCAATATTCGCTAAACTTAATTCGCTGTCGCTAAACTTAATTCGCTGTCGCTAAATTCCATTCGCTGTCGCTGAATTCCATTCGCTGTCGCTAAATTCCATTCGCTGTCGCTAAACTTAATTCGCTGTCGCTAAATTCAATTCGCTGTCGCTAAATTCCATTCGCTGTCGCCAAACTTATTTCACATTCGCTAAATTTCATTCGCTGTCGCTGAAAACTAATTCGCATTCGCTGAATTTTATTCGCTGGCCCTCAACTTAGTTCGCATTTGCTAGATACTATTCGCTGTCGCTAAATTTTATTCGCTGTCGCTACACTCATTCGCATTCGCTAAAGAAATTGCTGTCGCTAGAAATTAATTTGCATTCCCTAAATTTCATTCACTTTCGCTTTTGGTAAAGTGGTCACGATTATTTTTATGATCCAGTTTTTAGGATAACACTTAACAAGCCCAGATGTCATTCCATCAAGCGATGTGCAAATCCTTCCTTTCGAGATGAC
>CM042750.1:18438909-18443909 GCA_022496165.2 Catalaphyllia jardinei | reverse complement strand
TTGGGTTGAGGATGTTTTTCATGATCCCTTGTAATATATTATGGCCTATTTTGTACAATTAGTCTCCAATTTGGTAGTTTGGATTTGGAGTTACAGGGCTAGTATACGTCAGTTTAAGAAGTTTTTATTGGTTAGAGTGATTGTGTGTTCTAGTTGGCTGTGAACTTAGAGTCTTGTCGTCTTTTGTTCTTTATCAGCTACTGCAGAGTGAATAGTGTTTTTTCTTCTGTGGGCATAGAAGAAATTGTCATCCATCATGAATGATAAAAATATTTTTATTTGTAAAGAATTAATAGTTCGTTAAATTTCAGATTATCTTTTGTGAATCATTTCATCTTATAAAAATTTACAACTGTAACAGGAACTTAACACGAAAGTTGAGAAATAAAAATACTTAATTTATCACTTAATATACTAATGTGTGACAAATTAAGAAATACATGTTGCTAAGAAAGTATCCTTTTGTGAATTTCACTTTACATCATTGATTAATTGCAAATGTTACAACATTTATCTTCGTATAAAAAATTGACAACAGTAACTTGAACATGAAAGATAAACCACTTGACGAATTAAGCGAAAGATTAGTAATCAAAGTGAATACTCATCACTGTCACTAATGCGCTACCAATTAACAAACAGTTGTTACTAAGAAAGTATCCTTCTCATATGTTAATGTTACATTGTTTATAAATAGCAAATGTTCTGCCAATGTATCCTCGTCTAATTCTAAAACATCTGATTTCATACACGATGAGACTTTAGTTTATGCTTCTCTCGATTAACATTACATAACTCAGTTGATATAGCATGTTTCTCGATGAAAGGTTCACTCATAAATGTTCGCTCATAAAGAGATCTCTCGTAAGGTTTGCGGACCAACCCGTTCCGAAAGCGTTCCTCATCTTTTAGTGTGGGTCTACCGCGAACGCTGTGAGCACATTTTGGTCGTTTCGCCAACGACCAGTTCGCCAACGTATGAAGTCGATTCGCCAACGTCGAATGTCAGTTCGCCAACACAGCTAAACTACAGAATGCAGGGCCACTTTTTGCCTACACGCATATCAATTATTCCTCGTTCTTTTATCCATTGCCGAGCCAAACAAGCCGCTAAATATGTGAACCCAACACTTCACGCCACACAACTTATTCCTCCTTTCATCCACTGCCGAGCTAAACGAAAAAGTATTTTGGGCGTTGGCTCCCGAAGTAACTGGTATATAAGCATTGGCGAGCAGACATTCGACGTTGGCGAATCGACTTCATACGTTGGCGAACTGGTCGTTGGCGAAACGACCGGTATTCGGCTTCCACCGCATAAACTCTTCTCCGTCCGCCATTACACCATGCCATTTGCTCATCAGTAAAATTTCCGCGCATGCGTATTAATTACAGAATTGCAAACTGTGGCTGAACGAAAAAAAAAACGAAGCCGAAATTTCAACTCGGGCGTTTCCTTTGGAAAGCCCGAGTAAAAATTATTTCTAGCACTGCTGGTTAGGCAGCAAATGTTCAGTTTTGAATATCCTCTTAACCGTGTAGTTGTATCTGATGGCCAGGGTCCATCTTATCATGCTTTTCTAATGAGTTTTAACACTTGATTTTTGCCTCTGCAGAACAACAGAAGGAGTGTATTGTATGTATGGACAATCCTCGTAACAGTGTTTTGATTCCATGTGGTCATTTAGGTGTGTGTATGGCATGCGCCAGAGAATTACACAGAACGTCGAAAATCTGCCCAATATGTAGAAAGACAATCACTCAGTTTCATCAAGTGTATGACTCGTGATGAAACAAGCTGGCTTTTATTAATGACAAGTTGTCAGTTATAGTCATTACCGTCAGGCGCCAATTGCAGAAACGTGAGAGGACTGGGACGAGTTTCTTATATTGATTAGATTGAAAACCGAAACAGGTCAACTAAAATGTTACTGGGTGAAAAGCTACCCAGCCAAGTTTAGGAGTTTTCGGCGGAAAATTGTTCAAGTGGAAGCCTCGCGAAAGTTGCAAAATCCCATACAAATCCTTATAATTTTGTGGCTTGTCTACCCAATCCATACAAACTCTCTATTTTAGGTGATATTTGAAGAGCTACCATTTTGCCATTTTCCTCATATAAATACTTCTATTCTTAGTTAAGACTCTCAAATTTAGTCGATCTTTCATTTGAATACCTTAGTTTTTCAAACAAACGGAAAACAACCATACTCTTTCCCAGTCATATTATTCCTTTGTTCGTATTTAAAATAGCCACACTAACCTCGCTTTTCAGACAAAAATTGTAAAGAGTTTATTATCCCGAACGAGGTCAGTGAGGCTGTTTTGAATACGAACAAAAGAATAATTTAAAGGTAGCCATTTTTGCATTGGGTGTATATTACTCGCCACTGGTGCAATGCTGAATGAATGAATCAATTCAGTTGAATTCAGTTCAGTCATTGAATGAATAAATGAATCAATGAAGATATGATGGTATGAAAAGTGTTTGTTTAGATGCCAAGAAGTAGACCTAGGCCTATAGGCTAATCTAGAGACTATTAAAAGCAAGATTAGAGTAGTTTCCAGCAGGAATAAGTAAGTCACGAATTTTAATAAGAAACAAATTTATGTTTTACCGTGACCACCTGTATCTTATTTTTGTTTTTAGCTTTTTTTAATTCGCGGTATTTTTCAATAAAATGCCTACGCCCAAATGAACGCCAATTCTCTAAGGCAGAGTTGTAAATAAGTCCCAAGGTATTTATTCAAAGTCATATCATAAGCTTGAAAGTATCATCACGAGATGTTTGGCTGCCAAACATAAATAATAAAACTTCTCTTAATAAAGCCTGATAAGGCTAATCAATGCCGGGTCAGTCAGAGCAAGTTTCGCATCTGCGCTGTGGGCGATTAATCTGAAAAATACGATGTGGTAGCTAGTGTTTGACAATTGTGCAGTATATTTTGCTTTTTCCTGTTGTAAGTGTCAACAAGGGAGGATAAACTAGACTATGTAACCTGCATTTTTGCAACAAAGGAGTTGAATAAGAACAGTTGTGCTTGTCTAAACCAGGCCGTTAAAATGCGCTAGATAGTAATTCTAGTCTTATGTACATAATATAAATGTAAATGCTATAAAATGTGCAATTGAAGGAAGAGCAACAGGGTACAGTGGAGTTTTATTTTACGTTATCGTACAATTACAGCGAGAAATATCGATCTTGTTGATTCAAGCCATTGTCGATGATCCAACTAAAGTAGCCAAGCGTCCTACGATCATGTTCAGCAGGGGCTGAAACTGGTCGTCGTCACAAAGGGCGACGATCCCAGGAAGCGAAGCTTACCGGACGAGACACGAATTGCCGAGGTAGTGATACGCCCGAAGTTATATTGCTGTGGTCGGTTTTCGTCTCGCGGATAGAGTTTCAAAGGACGTGTAACACTATCCCACTACACTTAGATTAACTACTTACAATGATATGAATCAACGAAATCGATTTGCGCTGCATTTCAATTGAGCTGGAAACGAAGTCAAATGAGACTCTTTTGCTTCCTGTGTTAGGGCAAAGAGAGATAACAGAATACCCGGCCCATTCATTTACATGTGTCGGTGTGCTTTGAAGAACGAGGTATATGACAATAGTTGCTATCCTTATTCATTGAGATGCAAATGGTGGGCCGGGTATTCTGCAATTTAGCCGGGCAAAGGGAGTTTGTTAATATATAATTGTACAAGCTTGAGAAAAAAATATTGTAAATCAGTCAATAAACTGAGTATTAAGTTACGGCAGTGATTCAGATCAGTAAATATTGTAAGGTATATACTGATTCTTGCATGTGAGCCGTTTTTATTGACGGTTTGCCACTGAGACGAGGTGATACAAAGTTGGCAGTGGCTGAGGATAGAACTTAACATTTTTTGCAAAAGTGTGAAAATTTCTGGGTTGAGGTCATTTACACAGGCGATTTTCGCTCGTGTATGGGACAAATAAATCTAACACCTCTAGCGTGGATAGTCTATGAACACGTGATGATATGTGTCGAATTCTTCACGCATTTTAATTGGTTCTATTCCGTATAGATGACGCCATAAACATTATGTTTTTATTTTTTATACTAGTAGTAGTCAAAGATTATGAGAGTGCGTTCGACGCCGTATAAACTTTTATACAGATGCCTTAAATGATTTCCCTAGCTGACATTCAACCTCTAAAGCCCAACCTTTTTTCAACAACAACCGGGGTATTACAGAAACATATTTCAGTGACAAAGTCCATGCCATTCTGATCGAAGAGGTCCCGGTACAAACTACATTGCGTGACGGCCCCAGTTTCCGTAGAATCACCAGTTTAATAGGACTCATAATAGGATTCAGACCTGAATAGGACTAAAATATTTACATCAGCCTTCAGATTTCGTGCTAAATATTCTCACATTAACTTGTAATGTTTAAGTGCAAAAGCTAATTTGCAAAAGTATATTTTTTACGAACACTATTCTAGGCAGGAAACTCAAATATAAGTAAATATTTGCAATCGAGTGCTCGTTCATCCTAAACAAACTCCGTGCCGACCGTGCGACTGATTCGAGTACTTCCCCTAGTCTGATTACCAAAGTTCAGGTTCACTCTTATGGATCTTGCCCTCAGAGTACTCTTCCACCTATTCCAAATAATATTCCACCGGATACGACTGACCTTTTCTGTCGCAAATTGGAACTAAATCAACAAATGCAATCAAATACAGCCGTAGTCTCCTTCGCAGCCGTTTTTTGGGATGTCACGCAACGCTCCCGGGAATTATGTACAGCTGTTTCCACGGTTAACATCCCAAAGCCTAGGCGATCGTGTTCGTGTACATATAAAATAAAGAAAGCTCTTCGTGAGCCCGAACGAACGTTTAAAATAACATCATACTATTGAATATAATACTACTCAGCCTCAAAATTCCACGACAAAAGTATTTAACGCTACCTCTGGCTGCGATCGAGAGCACATGGAAAGAAAGTCCAAAGTCTACATG
>CM042750.1:18420292-18425292 GCA_022496165.2 Catalaphyllia jardinei | reverse complement strand
CTCAAAACTAAAGGGCAAACAATATAAACAGTCAACCTCACAGCAAAGTTACAAAACTGAAATCATTTAAACTCTAGGTAATAATCAGACTTTGAGCAGTTCGGGCCCTGGGTGTTTCATTTTTGGGATTCAGATGTTTATTTTCTATACGCGTTTCATTTTCAAGATTTGAGGACTTCCTTTCTCAGTCTTACGTTTTCTGTCGCTGCATTTAAACAATTTTCTTTCTTTTATTGGGCGTGTCCTGCTACGTTCACCGTTTTCGACCTCCAGCTTTATTGGTACATTTCTTTGCCGTCGTTTGCAAGACAACAAAGTAAAATGACCAAGTTCTACGTATTTTAGAGAACGTGTAACGCAATAGATAACTTTTCGTACCTTCTTTTGGAATTTAACACTGTCGATGCATATAAACTCCCTTATCAGTGGTGTTCCAAAACAATGAAAAGGGGGCCATGTTGGTGTACCAAATTAAGGCGGGGTACACATGAACAGCAGTGAAATTTGAAGTAAAAGGAAATGTTAGGATTAAAATGGGTTGGAAACACTACCATACAGTTGACCCCCCCCCCCAAAAAAAAAAAACAAAAAAAAAAACAAAGAAAGCCCCAAGTTGGTAGGGGACTGTTTGGTGTCCATCTACTAATTCTTCACTTCAAATTTCAATTTTCCAAATCCATCAAATCTTCAATATTTCTTATTTTCCACAATTTAACCTATCCTTTCAGAAAAAAATATCTCTTTCCCAAAATGCCCAAAATTCACCCACAAATTTACACAAACCGCCAAACATTGGTTAATGAAATGGACGTAGAGATTTGGCGTTGCTAGAGATATTGGCCGAAAAGGCGGTGTTAAGCGACGTCAAAAAACGTTGACCCCCGCCTTAATCCTGCGGGAGTTCAACTTTTTTCTCGTGTAAACACTTTCCTTTGTTCCAACAAATTTGCATGGCTGCTGGACACGCGAGTGAAAAAGACACTCGACGTTAATTTGTCAATGAATTGAATACGAAAACGAGGAAAATACCATTATTCTTCTAGACGTACACTCCACCAGACGAGAAAAATTAATTATCAGATCAAGTCCAGAGGTGGAATTATCTTAGGAAACTGATGACTAATGACTTCATTTCAGTTAATAACAGTTACAAGTGAAAAGCCCACTTCCTCCCGTGCGACTTTTTCAAGCCTAGAACTTACACTTTCGAATTATCACGTTTCACGACAGTCTCGCACTGATAGTAGGGAGCATTAAGCAAACCACGACGACGACGGCAACGAGAACGTCACCAAACAAAAGATTTAATGAGCAGAACAATAGCTGTGCATGCAAGTGCGTAATAACTTTTTGTACATTTCTTTGCCGTCCTCTGCAAAACAACAACGTGAAATGACCAAGTTCTGCGTCATCTACGGAACGTGGACGACGACAGCTAACTTTTCTTATTTCCATTTGGAATTGAAGGCCGTTGTTGCATATTTAGCTTCAGCACGTTTTTAGAGCCACTGGCGTGCCAACAGATCTAAACAAACGCGAATTTCGCTTGTAGAATGTAAATTCATTTTTTAACTAAGCGTCGTCCTCGGCGTCGTCGTCGTCGTTGCTTAACACGATGGCCTGTTGCTAGGGAAAAAGCTCCCAGATGCTAACCTAAGGTCACGTGACGACGCGGGCCAAAATGTTGGCCTTGTGAGAGCTTCGGAAAGCGTCGTATCTCGGAACATTGTTATTTGATATATATATGAAATAATTCATATTTGGAATGCGGTTATAGATGCAAGTGAAGTATGATCCTTGCAGTAAATTTTCCAATTTAAGCAACTGAAAAGAAGAAGCCTGAAAAAAAAAAATCAGGGCTTCAACGGGATTCGAACCCATGACCTCCGCGATACTGGTGCGATGCTCTACGAACTGAGCTATGAAGCCACACATTGGGAGCAAGGTCAAATTATTGAGTTCATATTTTCCCGTGCAGTGAAGGTATGTGATATATATATGAAATAATTGATATTTGAACTGCGGTTATAGATGCAGGTGAAGTATGATCCTCGCAGTAAATTTTCCAATTTAGCTAATTGTTTAGATATAGACCAATCACAGAGCCGAAAGCGTTTATCCCAATCGATTTGTAAACGCCAATAACAATGTTGCAAGTGAAGTATGATCCTCGCAGTAAGTTTTCCAATTTAAGCAATTGGAAAGAAGAAGCCTGAAAAAAATCAGGGCTTCATATTTGAACTGCGGTTGTAGTTCTACGGAGGTCATGGGTTCGAATCCCGTTGAAGCCCTGATTTTTTTTTTCAGGCTTCTTCTTTCCAATTGCTTAAATTGGAAAACTTACTGCGAGGATCATACTTCACTTGCATCTACAACCGCAGTTCAAATATGAATTATTTAATATACACTTCGCATCATTGTGGATTATAGCAACCTTTTTTTCTGGGGAGGGGGGGGGGGGGGGGGGGGTAAGTTTCTTTTCTCGTTTCATTCTGCTAATAAATGCATTGTATGTTTAATTATATTCTAAAGCACTGAATATTTATTCTTAGAAAAATTGTTGCAAGAAGCTAAAGAGCAGCAAGACAGTGTTGATGCCTTAAAGAAGGAATTAAAACGATTTAAATCCATGCTTGGCCAAACTCAGCACACGCGGTCTAAGCGAGCTCAGAATTCTACAACGCTTGAAATGGTTACTGATATTAAAAGTAGCACTCGATACAGAAGACGTCAGGAAAGTAAAGACATGTTAGAATACATACACGGTGGAGAAGAAGGAGCTATTTTTGGAGCATGGGACCTAATTGCAAGTTATGCATCAAAAGAGACTATGGATAAACTCATAAGCAGTTATAAAAGGAGGAAATATTTGCAAGGGGTATTTGGAAAGGCCATCCAAGATTTTAATAATTCTGAAGAAGCACTCAAGCAAGCTGTTGCCATTAAGTATCAAAATTTCCTTTCAAGACGCAAGTTTAAGTTAGTGTGTAGGACCCAGAGTTCAGTTTATGATGCAGAACAGGAAGTGTGGCTTCCCAGAAATCTAAAATGCATGGACACTGACATTACTTTGCCCAAAATTGTCAGTGATCTGAAAGTTGATCAATTTGTGAAAAGCCTTGACATTGGTCATGTCTGTCAGATTTCTAACTATGCTGGAGTGTCACGCACAGTTACTGGATTAGTTTTCATGATTCTAGACTTACACCTGAGGTTACCACGGCTAAGAAAAGAGTTAATTTGGTTTAATGGCAACAAGTACCTGCCTATTCTCAGCCTAGTCCTCCGCCTATCAACTGATCAACTGCAGGAAGGCGCGCGGGCTCAGAGAACTCAACTGGGTTGAAATAAATGAACTGGAAAGTTCGGTAGGTACTTGGTGTATCTTTTCTATTGTTTATTTAAAACAATAGAAAACCACTATATGACAAAGACAAACAATAGATAACCACTATATGAAAAAGACATCACGCATCTTCCGAAAGTTCGTAGCGGCAATCAATCATGTACTGCCATCTTAAGGTCTAAAGTCCTACGAATATTCAAAGCCCGAGTTTATATGAAGTACTTTAGGTGATTCATTCATTTTGAATTGTCTACCTGTCGAGTTGATTTTTTTGGGAAGTCTCTTTATGTGACCAAGATAGGCTCGATGTTGCTTTGTATTGAAGCACCAACAAACTTAACGCAATTTCGTACAAAGTAACAATTTATTAAAACAAAAGGAAAAACAAAAAGACTTAAGAGCAATTAATTTATAGCCAGTGACAAATTAAAGAGTATAAATAAAATAAAAAAAGAACGTTTTGTAAAAGAACAACATAACAACGGGGAAATGTAGTGTGAAGTCAAACAGTCGATTTGTCCTTAACAAAACTCAGAACATAGGCAAGCAAGGCGCAAGGCCTGCAAGAGATTTTTTTGGTGAATTAGAACTTCTTATCAATACGAGTGCCAACATACTAAAAGGGTATCTAGAAAACTCAGACCTCAGAGCTGAACAACGCAGACCCTCTGGATGTCTTGACAACTCACTTTTATCAAATTTATATATCTAGAAGCCATTAGGTGAGACTAGCCAACACAAGTTGCCAGACGGTTTCACATTGCAAACGTTGCACAGCCAGGTATTCGCAGTTGTATAAGGCCTGTTATGGATTCTTATGCTTTGTAAATTCCATTTTCAGCAGAATAAACCATTATTATAAATAAATAGGTTTTTTGAGACACCCGTAGGGTCTGAGCTCTAAAAATAGTTTTAGTTTTACTAATTTGAGACTCTTGTCCATAATGTGTAACTGAAATACAAGCGAAATATGCGAAATTGTGATCTGTCACAACACTAGTGATTTGACGTAATCGTGAACGATCTGCTCATATAAGTGGAAACTGAAAACGCAATGAACGCTTTTTATCACCCCGTTTCGATTGCTTTTACTGTCAATGATGTAAAACTGTCCTGCATGCAATTTTGTCCCTATTTTTTCACATTTTCGCAAATTTGGCAAGGCATTCTGCACGTCTACAGTCTAATGTAATAGTGGAAGTAGATCTTTATTTAAACTCGGTTCAAAAATCTTCACTTATAACAATAGTATTTTAATTACAATCATTTGTGAGAATTAAAATAACTATAGAAACTAATTTTCAAGATTGCCGAGTGGGAATCGAATGTTTCAAGTGCGCGGTTGATTTCCTAGACTTTCTGAAAAGTCCTTCGTCTTGTTTATTCTACCCTGAAATTCATGAGGTCGACTTGTGGCAAGTCTATTGATTTCCTTCTTAAACTGCCCAATTGATCTGACCGCCCTAATACTTTCAGAAGAGAATTCCACAGTAAGGCACCGCTATAGCCAAAGCTACGTTTTAAATAGTCAGTAAATAGTGTATTTTAGTGCTCAGGGCTCCTGTTGATAGCAGGTTGCTTTTAGCTCCTGAAGGGACTACCCCGAGCTTTATTTAAGAAATAGAAAACAAGTACCGTGTTTGTATCGAGTTAT
>CM042750.1:18388147-18406518 GCA_022496165.2 Catalaphyllia jardinei | reverse complement strand
AGTTGCCATGTTTACCAAAGCCGTGGGAACGACCGCTTGTGATTGGTCAGTTTCCGATGTCGTCAAAACAAGTCATTGCATTGATCTAAATATAGTGTTTCTCTTTTATCTTTTACAGGAATCGCGGTTAGCGGATTAATTTTTCGGTTAAAGGCGAAGGAGTTGTGCAGCGATGCAGAGTTTAAAGCTTCCTTGGGTTGGTACCAGGATTTTCAATGTGGATGAAACCCCTATGCGATTTGAGCTTCCATCAAGCAGAACCCTTGAATTCAGTGGCAGCAGAACCGTTCCAGTGAAGTCCTGTGGTGCCGAGAAAAGAAGTTTTACAGTGACACTGGCAGTCGCCGCTGATGGCAGCAAATTACCGCCTGCAGTAATCTTCAAAGGTGTTCGCACTCCGCGAGACCTCACTGTTTAGGAGCCACCACTTGAATAAAAGTTTATGACCAACAGCAATGATTTTTGTACACGAACTTAACCAGTAATTTGTGTCCGTTGATAATCGCTCGGCTTATAGCCGAATAAAAACATTCAGTTGAAGCTCATGCAGCATTAGAGAAATTTTTTTGGCAAAAGCATTCGGCTACAAGCCGAACCCCCTTTCTTGTAGAAATTTCACTGGTTCCCAGTTTAATTTTGTGAAAAAATCGATCGGCTTATAGGCGAATAAATACAGTATATATATATCAAATAAAACCTTACCGGGTGTGCAGCAGAGTATGCCGCCCACTGGCTTTGCAAGGGAGTGGAGTAGCTATATGCAGAGGCAGCTGCAGTGTAGGCAGCAGCTGTTGAATATGATGTGTCATATGCTTCGGCACCCGTCAATGTGGCACTGGTGACATGCTGACTACTATCTGCAGCTGCCACTTCTTCACTTTTTGATATTTTGGATTTGACCTCTGAGCTGTGGGGAAAAAAGGGAAGATAATGAATCAAGAGAACAGCTGTCAATCCAAAAAGTGGATTAGTGTGTTTAGAGTCAACTAGAACTGTAGCAGATAGCAAACAATCCTCTCCAATGTATGTCAAGGAAATAAAAAGTTGAACTGCATTTTTCTTGGCAACAGGGAACGAGTGAACAGTCAGGGAGAAGACATATCCACTAGCTAAAGGTTGCCTTCTACTCCAGAATTTCCTGGTCAACTCTTGGAAAATTAGGACCAACATAAATTATGTTGTTCACTTTACTGTATTTGCTTGAAAAGGTGCCATGGTACTCAATATACTTTTCAATGATTTGATGTGATTCTAATAATAAATAGAGGTTGACGACTCATCAAGCCAGGCACTTTTTCTGGTAAATATGGTAACAAAATCTTGCAAGGGGACCTTTATCACTACTAAAAGGATAAAACCCCATCTTTTTTAAAGACTGTTGTGTATTAACTTGGCTGACTAAACAAATAATGTTTCTGTGCAACTCTCTTAAGTCTTACCTATCTAGCTCTTGTGATCGTTTTCTACCACTTAGGGGGATTAGTGCTGATTTCCCTTTGTATAACTTAGAATGATTCTCCTGAGCCACCATTATTTTATTAATGTCCATGCTGAAATCTTCAAGAAACTCAATTTGTCTTTGGGAGAATCCCTGTTTCACTTCCGTGTCTAGTTCACTGTTCTTAACCAAGTCAAACACCTCTTCAACTTTCTCTTCACTCACTGGACATGCACCAAGCTCTATGTCTAATAGCTGAAGATACAGTCTCTTATTTTCCTGTAACAAGACATGAAAACAGATGCAAATTAGGCTACCCGGGTGATCTGTATTAACTAATATGATTAAAGTACTTGACAACAGTGTAGAATGCTACATGTATCATGGTATGGTTGTTAAATCCATTTATAAAATTTTTCCCAAAATTCTGTTTGGGATGTACATGGAGCAAGATTTTTTAGTTCATTCCACTAGACAAAAATTAATTTTAATGTCTAAGTGAAATGGAACCTCTATTTTTTGGTTCAAATGGAAAGTTTGTGTTCTGCTTACTGTTTAACATTGCTTGTGCTACTCCCAAACCTTTCAGGGTTTCATGGCTACATTTTTCTGTGGCAGACTTTCTCAACCGAAAATTCTCTTTGTCAATTATAAACTTAAAACAACCAATGGACTTGGTATTAATTTACCTTATCTTTTTCCAGGGCTCCTTTCAACATCAATCGTGCTTTGTCCACATTACCCAAAACCTGTTTATTTCAATAACACATAATTAAATTGAGGGATAGAAAACAATTGGTACAGCAGACCTGTACCACATAAACCAATCATTTTTTTTTTTTTTTAAAAAAAAAGCTCTCTAATGGTGGCTAGTCTGCTTGCAGCCGGATTTTTCTCTAAGAGTCACTTAGACACCTGGGCTTAGACGAGTATTCCATCATCGCGAATGCAAAAGAGCGGTATAGCAGTATGGCAGAGTAGGGAAGGCGAGCCGAGGAAAAACTGTCTGCAGACTCTTTTTAGCTTTCTGAAACCTCTGTCAGCCCAACAACGGAGTACCTGATTGGTCAATATGTGCCTGATGACAGATAGTTGACAGAAGGGTAAATAAAGCGTCATAAGTTTTGCGCAAAGCATAGCAAAGACAAGCGATGCAAGTCATGCAATGGCGGATCATCGTTGAAGCTTAAACTGTTGAAAACCAGTTCTTTCGAGGCTGAACAGAAAGAAGCTGTTGTTGGTGTTCTTAATACGGACGCTTGACTCTCCAGTTCTGCAGTACGAGTCTTGGCGGACTTCAATATTCGATTTACGCTTCCAGCGTTGTTGAGTCTCGCAGTCACCGAAAGTTTCTTCAACATCGGCTACAATAGGATTTAGCCTTTAAGAAACGGGGTAGCTCAACAGCGTTCCAAATCTTTAATGCACACCTCACACAGACTCTAGAGGAATAACTTGGATTGTTGGCAAAAGGGATCAGAAGTCCCAGATCTTCAAATAAAAGTTTGTTCAAAGTGTTGAATTCTGTCACCTTTTCTGTCCTTTAAATGATCACCTACAAAGTGAACAGCAATCTCCATTTTGGTCTAACTACAGAATCAAGCTTTTTAAGCTCTGCTTGTGAAATTCGCCTGATAAAGGCATTTGGTATTTCATAAACATAACGCAAGAGTTTTGAGCAACGGTTCATGATGCTTCCGCAAGAAAAACTGATTTCAATTAGTTAACTAGATTATTTTGACAAGTGTGAATGTTCCCAAAAAAACATGAAAAGAGTCTGCAGTCTGTTTTTCTTCTCGTGCGTGCCACGCCCACGTCTCATCCCATTCCCCTTTAGGCTAAACAGTCTCTCATAATCCTTGCTGAAATTTTGAGAAAAAATCAGACTATTCCACTATTCTTGGACACTATCCTGTGTCAGCTCTTTAATCCTACCTTGGACAAGAATCTTGCATATCTTATGGCAAAAAATGTTGCCAATTCCTGGTCACTGGTCTCATTCATGGCTTCTTCATACAGTGCAGAGGTACCTTCAGAGTTTCCTCTTCTTCTTTCAAGGTTTATTCTCTTTAGCTTAACCATTATTATGCCAGGCACTGCCTTGTCTAACTCTGCCAAAATCTCAGATGCCTTAGCAGCATTTCCTTTAAAAGAAGGCAGTGCAAGGATAAGCAGGTGCTGTGTCAGAGACAACATGCTGCATACACAGTCTACTTAAGTAATGAATGATTATATTTGGATAAGCAATGGGACAGAATTTTCTGTTTTAGAAACAAGACTTCACCAAACATCATTTTACAATAGGGACCTATGTGTAATCGTATGCTTGCATGCAATCACTGCCATTATGCATAACTACATTGCCAGATTTCATACCATGAGGGCCTGGGTATGAGTCTGTGTATTATGGGATTAACAACACAAAACCCATATATTCTGAAAGAGCACATCAAGCTTTAGAAAATCCTTGAGTTTTGTGTCAATTGGGCCAATATTAAACAAGATACAGTCATTCAAAAACTTAAAAATTTACTAACAAATGTATGGATTGCCAGACACTTGTCCGGAAACCCATACATTTTTTAGCAAATTTTGGAGTTTTTGAATGGCTATATCTTGTTAAGTATTGGCCAATTAACATGAAACTTGAGGATTTTGCAAAGCTCGATGTGCTCTTTCAGAATATATGAAAGGCTGCGGGCAAGAACGTCCCCTAGATTTTTTGCTTAAATTGAAAGTGGCCAAAACAGTTCCATATTTTGCATGCTGATTTGTTTATACCTGTAGAAAACTGCCTTGCACTTATTTACCCTTGTTTCTGTTGCGTATTTCAGAAATAAGGTATGCAAAAACACTTGCATGTCACAGTCCGCGTCTTTTGGAACTGCTTTGTTACACAATACTATTAGCATTGTTTTTGTTTTAAGTTTTTTCAAATGCTGACTTTAACTCCTAGGGTTAAGAGTTCCCAGTTTGATTAGAGTTGGGGTTAGGGTTACCGCTCGAAACTAGGGTTAGCCATGAAGGTTAGGTTTACGGAACAAGGTCAGGGGCTAGCGTTTGGGGTCAGGGTTACGGGTCGAGGTTAGAGTTAACGTTCAGTGTTTTGGCTATTGCTTAGGGTTAGAGCTAGTGCTCAGGGTTAGGTTTATTGCTTAGGGTTAGCACTAGCCCTTAGTGTTAACGCTAGCGCTTTGGATTAGGTTAGAGTTAAGGTCAGGGAAAACAATCTCGACTTTTGAAATCTATTGCATGAATCGATACCTAAAACAAGTCAATGAGTAGTGTCCAGAGAGAGAGGTTGAAAGTTTCTGCAAATCGGCTACGTCAGTGATCGATTTAAATGTTTCTACGAGAAATTACTTTTTTGGGGGTACAAAACTGCTTGTTCCGTGAAATGATTAGTTCTGACAACACAGAAAGAGGAAGCCTTAAGCTAACACGCTGCTCATGCCGAAAAAAAGCGCATGAAATGGAATATTTATCAGCAAAAGAACGCTGAAATACAAAGCAAAACTTACATTTGAGCTGAAGTTTTCTTCTTCCTAACCTGCGATCAGGCGTTCTATGTATTTTTTTCTTCGCGGTGGGCTCGATCCTATCACAATTCAAAGTAATCATCTACTTGGAAATCCCCCATACACACTCACGGAACGCTTACTTGCTGATTTAACTGACCTGCGTTCTTTTTTGGCCCGTAGAAACGGCTTTGAATCTGTTTAAATTAACTTTTCACCCAAGACAGGTCAAATTCAAGGACTTTGCTGCCTGGCCGCCTTTCTCACCAGTTCCCGACCGTGTTCGAGTCACATTATATGTCACACACACAATAGTCACGGCTCTTGCTTTACGTATGGAAGATTATTATGGGATATCTCAGAAATTTTGGCAGCGAAGGATGCTAGATGGCTGATTTCAAGAAAATAATAAGAGTCTAGAAAGCAGTTCTAATTTCCAAAACTGACACACGCCGAACTTTAACAAATGAGCCCTTAAGTTCACGACAAATGCTTTGCTTGGGAAGTAGAAGCGTTTCTAGACTCGACCGCCTGGTCCACTTGCTCCTTGATCGATCAATGGCTAGGTTAAACCATGATCTCAGAACAAAAACACACCTCGGTTCTTTGAAGCATGCTGGTGACTCATCGAGGGTCAAAGGCTTAATGATGCCAAATCTCCTAACAGGCGGGCACAAAGATTCCTCGAACAAGCGCTGAATATCGGTGGAAATAACAGGCAAACTATGCTTAACCCATTGACGCCTGTGCCGCCCGTAACCGCCCATGCGAAAAACCTCTCCATTTCCCTGTGCCGCCCGTAACCGCCCGAAAAATGCATGTGGGGACAATTGACTTTCCTACCCTCTCTGAAGACTCTTTGGTTCTCTTATTGTTCTATTGTTCTTTAGGACAAATAAACCAATCAGAATGGACCTTCTGAGCATATTTTTAGAGTACTTTAGGGGTCCTAGAAAGACAGTTTTTCTTCTTAAAATCGTGCGCTCGAAAAGTGCAGTAAATTATGGCGCGTTGCGGGCCAAATCTTAAACTTCAAAGGTCTTGTTTTCATTCTTAACATGGAGAAATTACTGCTTTGGTGTTCAAAATAGAAAGGAAAAATACAAATCAATGTTTAGGTGGCCTCAGAACGGAAAATCAGAGAGTACAAAGTCCTCAAACCTTTCTGGTGAAGAAGTTTTTCTTCCTACTATCGCCCAAAACATGAAGATTAGAGCGCTTTCAAGTAAGTTCTGACAACAGATCACATATCTAAAGCAGCTTTTCGGATTTGAGAAACAAAAATGGTAATGTACATTATTACTTCGAAGTTGAATTCAACTTTTAGAACGATTGGTAAAGCCACGGGCGTTAAAATGACAGCAAAAGCCGTCGGTAAAAACTCAAGCTCGCACTTTAGCGTGAAGAATTAATTTGAACATGTGCTCATGATCGAAGGCACGTTTACGAATTTGGAAGTTTTTTTTTTCTTTTAAATAGGTTTCTTCGCCTCAGCTTGAATGAAAATTTATTGTTGTTGAACTTCCTTTTGCATTTCTTTGATTTGGTCCCATGTATCTGCAAATTTTAGGTTTTAAAAGCGAACAGCAACTTTCACGCTGGATTTCTGCATATTTAATTTACGGCGACCATGAGGCGGTTTGTTTATTTCGTTAATCGCTTTGTTCAAATATGTTTTGGAGTCTTATTCAGCTACTAAAAAAACAAATGAGGAAAGAATTAAATGGCCACTAATTTAACACAGTTGAAATACGATTGATCTCAAAATAACTGGCTTGATTTTTTCGTCTTTTTGATTTACAAATTTCATTTCTCTTCGGCCGTAATGGATTTCTTTGCGCGGCGAAGAAATTATTTGATTTCTTGTTTTCGGATTGATTTTTTGATGAGTTCTTTGCTTTTATTTTCTGTTGTTTTCTCAAATGTCAGCCCAAATAGTACAAAGGAAGGAAATTCTGTTGTATTTGGTTTGGTTTTGTCGTCTGAAGTCAATAATTAAATCATTTTTGCATATTCAATTTTCTCGGCTTTCGCTGGACATTTTGTCGCGCGGTAATGAAATATTATAATTTCTTGCTTTCTTATTAGTTTTACATATCAAGTTGAGGTCTTTTTGTTAATATTTTTTGAATATTTTGGCCCTTCATTCATTCGACTCTAAATAAACGACATCTTGAAACCTGATCTTGTGTCTGTGGTTACTGCGCATATGGTTTATTTTTGTGCTTTCGCTCGCTCTGAAATACTCTAAAAAAACGCCAGGGAATAAGGGGTGGGTCGCGGGCAATTTCATTCAGGCGTCAATGGGTTAATGAACAGGTAAGCTCTGAATTTGTGGTAAATTACTGCTTTGCGCGCCAAAAGCATACATCACAATCCCAGCTAAAAACATATCAATACCAGATCCTAGCGAGTAAAAACGGCAACTCAATTACAATAGATATGTTGGTTTTTGAAAAAAGTAGAGAACCAGAACAAAAAAAATTGATTGACCTTGTATTGACTTGAACCAGCGTCACGACAAAACAAATTCGAATCAGCTTCGTTCAGCGCTTATTCACTTGAGCCAACGAAACAACAGTGAGAATTCAATCATACTTAAGCCAAACAAAAGGTTTCTTTTGTTTTTCGTTTAACACTAGATGCCGCTTGGAAAACCGAGTCAGTTTTGCATACTTTATTTCTAGACAACGAAGAGAGCCCCTGCGAAACAAACTTCAGAGGAATGTTTCTCAGGTAAAACAAAGCCCACATGTCAAAATTCAGGACGTTCTTGTCTGCAGCCTTTCATATGGGTCTTATGCTGTTAATCCCATAATACACGGACTCATACCCAGGCCCTCACCGTATGAAATCCGGCAATGTACCTTTGTTCTACTGTACAGTACTGCTCAGAAATAAGCGAACCAAAACATACGCGAAATACGCGAATGCTCATTTGCGTATACGCGTATACAAAGTATATGCATATGCTCATTAGTATTTATGAGCTAGCTTATTGTTGCTTTCTTCATTGTAGTTGAATGTTTTTTCAATGGCCTGGTTATACTGGGATTGTATGGGCTGACTAAACTGCTACATGCCAAATACGGTAGCACTAGGCACAGCATCACAAAATTTTTTATAGAGAATGCGTTCTGTAGCATTACAATAATTTTATTGCAATAAACTCTCGTTGCACAACATATCTGGAAAACTTGTAGTTGGGTTTCCATCAGAAAATTTTAACATTCGTTTTAATCATTGACTTCATCTTGCTCCAAAAAGAACAATTTCACATCTTGTTGTGACGCTTCGAAAAACGTCAGAGACAAAAACAACTAGCTATCGCCTGTCGACAAGATTCACGGCAGTTAAGTTTCATGGTGCATCATAAATACTTCGACAAAACATTGCTTTGCAGATGGAGATCATTCCATTGTTGAAATCACCGATTTATGCTTAATAGAACCAGAGATGCCATCAAAATTTTCACTACACTTCAGAGTGCCGCGCGACGCTTCAGTCGACAAATAAGCAAGCGACCCTTGTACGAAAGATAAACGTCTTGAAAAGTTTCTATTGCAAAAAAGTTAAAGTTTAGCCTCGTTTGTGTGCCCCACTAAACAAAGGAATATTTGACAGCGGGCTCAACTCCTATAACAGCTATTAGCAAGCGACTCACTGACACGTCCTGAAAGATGAAAACTTTATATTGCAAAAAAGTTAATACCCGTTTGCGGCGCATCATAAAAACTTCAATGAAACATTGTTTCTGTGGATGGAGATCATTTCACCGTTTAAATCGCCGATTTATGCCAAATAGAACCGGAGATATCATTATTCACAGTACTTGCCGTGATGCGTAAATCAATGGACTAGACAATTAGCAAGCGACTCACCAACACGTACCGAAAGCAAAAACTTTATTGTGCAAAATTAAATAGTTATTTAGTTTTTTTATGTTCACCGCGAATGAAAACTTTAGTCAATTTGCTTCACAATAATGAGTGATACTCTTGTTAAACCTACGAACTTAGATGTGAGAACAACGCTTTTTAAACTGAAAGAAAGTGACACGTTGTTTACAAACTCGCACTATATTTAGCCGGAATAGTAGCCGGTGAAATGTGTCGCGAATGTGTTCCACGAACGAACCATTTCTTTCTGAACAAAAACTCCCTGGGGTGGGAGAAAGCTTATTGTTCAAACAACATTTCGCTTGGATATATTGCTCGCTCTTAAAGCAATAAAAAGATCGTGATGCGGCTTTTCCGCTGTGACACTATTTACACGGCATTGTTGGGGTGTCTCCCATGAACTTCGTGGTAAAATGAAATGTATTCTTACCAGATGATATTCCTTTCCTAAACAGGGAGAAAACCAAGCAGTAATTGCAAGTAGGCAGTGATAATAACTCGACCGGTGGCTTATTGGTAAATCTTCAAAGCGAACTAGATTGGAAATACAATAGCTTCATTAAAGATGTTTTTACAATATGCAAATGTGGCTGTAATTGAATGGCTCTGGCTTTTTGAGTTTTCCTAACAAAGATAGTTATTGTTTTGTCGAACAATACTTCACAAAAGAAACAGCTAGAGGTGAATAACAAAAAAATACCTTTACGCGTATGCGCGTACAGTCATGTGTATGCGTGCATGGACTGCGTATGCAAAGTTCGCTTATTTCTGAGCAGTACTGCATGTGTAACCGTAAATGTAGTAACCTGCCCACTTCACCAAAGACTAGAGCTGATTTTCACATGAATTGTCAACTCTGATAAGCTACAAAGTTCTTTTTTTTCCAACAGAATCAGGCTCCTTCCTTGGAAAAAAATTTAAGTAAAGCCTTGCCAACATGAATAATATTATTGTAAGTCTTCAATATTCATTACCTATTTGGTTTTCTGCATTTTAAAAATCACCCACATGGTTGATTCTACAATAATATTTAATCACCTTGTTGTTCCTCAAATGCAGCCCAAGCTAAATGAATGGAGGGTTTTCTTGGAAGATGTATTGTGCAGGCTCTCTCATATACATGACGACATGCCTCGACACTATGCCCTTCCATGTATGTAGCAAATCGTTGCCAGACGTCCTCATACAACGCACATGCGATTACACATCGCTCAAAGAGGATAACAACCCTCTTGTGATCACCATTGCTTAATTCAAAGTCAAGATACTCTCTCCAATTTTTAAGCTGCACACGCTCAAGAGGTTTGACATGAAAATATGGTCTCTTTATGGCTTCCTCAAATGGCCATCTCTTTCGCACTTCTTCTTCCAAGGCGGTATAGACTTTTTGCCTGGCTGATATGACTTTTTCTCGTATTGCAATGGTCTCAGCGTCATCCTGGAAAAGCAATATTTTTCACTTCAGGAATAGTCCTTTGTTAAATTTAACTCTCTACCTTCCAATTTGAACTTAAAAAATGCATAATATCTGTTGAAAATGAGGCTTTAAAACATCTCCACTGAGTCCTGGTTCGTTCATTGTAAAAATGTCCTGCCACCCCCTTGCCGTAACAATGGCAAAGAAACTGTACAGTATTTTGTGAACTTAAAGGGAGGTACAAGGAGCAGATAATGCAGAAATTGTTCACAAAGTTTCACCGAGTTTTGTCAGCCAATTCATCACAATACACAGCTGGTCTAACAGTGTACAAAGTACTTGCAAGAGTTGCACATTTTCAGCATATGCAATAAATAATTTATTGTAGTTTCTATGCAATAATTTTCCCATCTATCCATTCAAGCACAAAAACAAAGAGCTGTCTATTTTGCCAAAAGATGGTAAAACTCAGGTCCCCCAGACCAATTACCTGGGAGGTAAGAGAACTTTCTGCCCCTGGAGCAACAAGGTTTTCTGTGCCTGGAGCCACTTCATCAGCATCTGCATCACCATTGACACCTGCACAAATAGCAAACAAACAATTTTTGTGTTATTTTATCATGATTACCTGGCCACAACAATTTATGATGCACACAATGCAAGCAAGCAAGACTGGCTGTGCCCACTGTTTGTATTCAAATGCTGGGGCAGAACCTTCACTACAACTGCAGTACCATTCAAAAGCTGGCTCAAAACAGACATAACTGAAGAACCTTTGTTCCCTGCATAAGGGTAGCAAGTAAGTTGTGTGTTTACACAGGGAGGCTTGTTCATGAGCTGAAGCCATCCTGTCTTCACTGTAATGAATAGTGCTACTTACAGACTGTGTACATCCCAGTGAAAATAGATTTTCTCTTTTTGAAGTTAACAGAGAATGTTGTGTAGTACACACCCTTTTACAAATTACTCTAATCTTATGCTGACATTTAAATACATACTTACCTGGCGGATTGCTCGAGGGTGAGGCAACAGTGATGAGAGGTTCAGCCTCGGCCGACGTCAGGCCAGGAGGAGCAGCTGCCACTTCTGCTCTAAGTTTAAGGAGTTCTTCTGTACACAATACAGCAGCTATGGGGTTGGAGTTTATATGCTGTTTAAACCTGAAACAACAAACAAAGAGTTTTCAACAAATGTTTAAGCTTGCCACACTGCTTTCAGATAATAAAAATAGTATCATAACAGTCTGATCGATGAGCTTAGCTTCAAGGTAACCATCTCTGTTTTCCTCTGATCACTCTGCACAGTGGAAATTTGGAAATGCAAATCAAGTACATTACACATAATATTTCTCACTAATGCATAGCCTGTTATTTCAGTTAAATGTGTACATATACATGTATACTATAAAATGATGCACTGCAAATCAGGGCTTTTATTAAGGGCCCAAAAACCGGGCAAACTGGCCAGCTGTGAGAACAATAATTGAATGGCTTGGGTGCAAGATGGTCGTAAGTGACTTTTTTGGGTAAATTTTTTTTTCTTCAAAAGTGCCTGAATTTTTGCCTGAGCTTTTCAATTTAGTAGAAAAACATTCGAAGACTGATTCGCCCCGCCAAGAAAACCAACAACTGTATTAAATGAGCAAAACAAAACAGTCAACGAACTCAGATTGCATGGAAAGCAAAGCGGCGTAGTCCTACTTTTCAGAAAACAATTCGTAGAGCACAGAAAACAAACAGAAAACCTCACTGAAAAGTTAAAAACTGAAATCAAAATTCACACGTATCCATAGTCCATATCAGTATTATTTTCACCCTTTATCCAAGTAAAAACCGAACTCGGGCTGTAGCAAATTTTTGGCTAAAATTGAAAAACAACTTCAAATTTCGCAAGCAAATGTTCATTTTTCGGACAATCCCTCAACCGCGGACATTATCAGCCAACATACCACCCGTCTGAAGGGGTTTATTCAATAAATATTCCCCAATTTTCAAAACTGCACGCGTTGTGAAAAAGTAAAGACAATAGCCTCCATTTGGGACAAAAATAAGCTCGGATAATTGTCCCTGGACATTATCTGTTCCAAGAAGCAAACAGTTGTCTGAGATCGAAGCGCCAAATGGCGACTACTGTTTATTAACCATTTTAAACACTGACAAGAACAGAAACAACTAACAGACGCATTTTTGGGCTTCAGTCCCCCATCACAAATTATCGAGAAAATCGGAAAAAAGTAAAATCCCAATTGTCTGGGATTTTCCCACAATCTGATCAGCTTATTTGCAGTCCAGAGATGGCTGCTCGCGTCAAGGTGTCACGCAATGCCCTTTTCAGCTTGCGTTCTAGAAAAAAAGTTTCTTTGAAGTTGATATTGTGGTAAAAACAAATCGAATGGGGTTTTTTAGCGTGGTCTGTAATCTAGACAACAACGATATGCGTCATCACAGTGGACTCAATTTTAGCCACTTCGCCACAGCCCGAGTTTGGTTTTTACTTAGTCAAAGCGTAAAAATAATACTGATATGGGTTATATGGACTATGGCTAAGCCTGAATTGTGATTTCAGTTTCTAACTTTTGTTTTTCTGTTTGTTTTTCTGTTCCCTACGAGATATTTTCTGAAATGTGGCGGCAGGCTTTGCTTTCCGTGTAATCGAAGTTCATCGACTGTGTTTCGTTTTGCTTGTTAGTTGTTGGTTTTCTTGGCTGGGCAAATCAGTGTTCGATTTCGAAGTAAAAATAATCAGCAACTGAAAGGAAAAAAAGAAAAGCCGCTCAAGACACAGTGTCAAGTGAAAGAAAAGTGTCTCGGCCAGCACTGAACCTGCCAATATCTCATCAGTTCAACGCCTTACCGATTGAGCTACGAACACTAAAGTACCATTACCGTCAAAATTTTGTCTGTGTAAGGATTTGTCTGCGTGGCATGCATGTGTGTTTTCACGCTATTCAGCCGTTTATCAGCGAAGCGATTGTAAAATAATATTGATGATTGTTTCAAATGGAGCTTGATGACGAACCAGAGCAACAATTTGCAGAAGATCGTTCCAATCAATTAAAAACACCCGTCCAAGACGGGTTGTCAAGAAAAGGAAAAAAATTGTCAAAAGCAAGCATTGAATCAGTGAATCTGACTGGCGTTGTTAGGCGGCTTAAATTGACCCATAGGTTTTTCTTGTTAACAAAAAAAAAAACACCGGTAGGAAAATTCAGGATTTGAACCGGCACTCGCGAAACTTTAGCGTGTGTATCAACCTGCACACGCTTTAATCGCTTGCGCCATGCTGACACATTGAAATTATGGGGTAAAATTTAAATAGGGATTTTCTCTTGTTCCGCTTTGTTGCGTTCATTGCGCCCACTTCGATATTTTGTCCTCATTTTTCTCAGAAACTAAGTGCAAACCAGCCAAAAAAATACAGGGAAATGTTTTTCTCTTAAATTGAAAAGCACAGGCAAAAATTCAGGCACTTTTGAAGAAAGAAAATTTACCCGAAAAAGACACTTACGACTGTCTTGCACCAAGCCATTCAATTATGGCTGCCTGTCTTGACCATCAAGGGAAGGTTTGTTTTTCTTATAAAGAAGTTTACTCTGTGAAAACAAGTGCTGCTTCTGCTAAAAATGTTACGGTATCTTTACTGAAACTGGGGTCACCCTGACAATGAAAACCAATCAGATGGCAGAACTGACACAGTAGATTCCAATATTTTCAAATCCAGCCAATCAAATGTTTGGTACAAAACAATGAAATCTCAACTTTTTCATTGTGGTACTTATGCTATTATGATGCTGCACATTTAATTGTCAAGCTGAAACCATTCCTGGTTTTGCCTGCTTGCGGGTTTAAGAATAATATGTTACACTTTCTTTAGTCATAAATAAATGGAAATAAAAGCTGCCTAAGACTGTCACTCATAAATATAAATCTCCAATAGAGTGTGTGGTGTAGGGTTTGAATATTGTTGTGGCTGTTTAAAAGAAACCCTTCAAATGGTCTCTGAGCAGTTTCACATGAACACAGGTTCAAAATACATGACTTGGAAAGGGATTATTTAGCTCAGTGAAAGGAGCTGAAAGCAAACTTCAAGCAGGAGAATAGGAAAGTTAACTTGATGGATAAATAAACATGTAACCTGAATTCTTTGTTCGAAATATCTTTAATTCTTCCATCCAGGGGAAGTTCCTATGCATAGAGCCTTTGTCTTTTGTTATTGCTTGGGTCATTTTACATGCAGAGGCTTTTAAAGTACAATGCAGAAAAAAAAATTGTTTCAACTTTTGATGAAGATGTTATTTCAATACACTGATAATCCAGAAAGAAAGCTTAAACTCTGAAATGTACAGCTCCTGAGGCAGTGAACATGATGGTTTTTCCAAGCTACATGGAGGACAAATGACAGGAGCATGAACAGCAAGACCAAAATTTATTTTGTGTAGTTGTGTAAGCATCACAACAAACAAGTTAGATTTCATTGTTTTGTACCGGACATTTGATTGGCTGGAATCTATAGTTTCAGTTCTGCCATCTGATTGGTTCTCATTGTCTAGGTGAGCCTGGTTTCAGTAAACCCACTGTAATGAACCCCTGGTAAATAAAATTATGTCAAGTATGGAAGCTAATGAAAATTCACCTTTTTTTACCTAAATGTTGGATGTAAGCAAGAAAAAAACAATAATCTTACTTTTCAAAATGCTGGCTGTAATTTTGCGTAGGGACCTTAAAGACTCTGTCATACAAAGCTGTTACTCTCTGTAGCTGACCCTGACTTTTTTCCCATTCAATGTATGCATCCCACAGTTTGTCAGCACGGAACTCTTCGCCAGCTGTAGATACTGCTCTCTCAAATAAACTACACGAAAAGACACAAGGAAAACAACAAGAGAAACCTTAGAAGTGAGTTACAGGTAAAACAATGGAGTCAGTGGACTTGAGATGAAAAACTTTAAATCAGGACTGAATGGACTGAAGCATTAAAATACCTTTGCCATGAGTAAGTACATTGTTGTACCCCATACCAAATGACCTGGAAGAGGCCAGCATGGGTTGTGATGCCCACTCACTACTCAACTCAACACCAGCCTAACTGTTACTAACAAGAAATACATGGCACAACAAATTATGGGAGTTAGATAAACTGCCAAAAATAAAAAATTCAGAAATAATTCAAACACAGAACTCTCAAAGTTTGAATACAATATTTCAAAACACACTCATCAACTGTGAATTATCCCTTGGTGTACACTCTCTAGCCAACGATACCATTTATAATCTCCTCAAGTCTTGTCTGAACAGTTGCCCTAGAGAGTAGATAGTCAATGTCAGTATAGCATTCAACCCTGCAGAATAAAGTTACCTTCGCATGACTTCTGGGCCATCAATCTGACCCTTGGTACTTTGAGAAGAAAAGTTGAGATAATGTACCCACAAATCCACACTAAGAGGAATGGCAGCAATAGCTCCCTCAAAAACCTGGAGAGTGAAAAAAAAAAACAGAGGATATAAGTGAAAATCAATAGCCTTTAGAAGTTTAGTAGTTCTGATCTTGCTGTCAACAACATCACTGCCGGATTTTTATTAAATTGGTTACAGGACATTTGTCCCTTTAAATCTCAACTTGGTGTATTACCAACTTGGTTCGATGATGTAATTACACTAAGTGGTAGTTTAAACTAGTATACCTAAATGGTAATAATGCTGCCGAAAGGGAGAACAACTTTAAGTATGCCAACAGTCACCCTATGAACTGAACTGTGAAGAATTCATTTGCACAACATATTTGAATCATTATGCTAGGGAAATCACTTGAAATTGTTTTTGGGTTGGGTGCTTTGTGGGAGTGAATAGATATTGCGTGCAAGTGCCCTTTTCTTCACAAGAATTTGAACTTAATACACGTTTTACAAGCAGAAATTGACCCTGAGATAAGGAAAGGCAAATTTTTACATAAGTCAAGTTAATTGCTGCGCAGTGAGCGTAGCGAGCGAGCAGCAACATAATCAGGATTTAAAATTAAAAGAATATGTAAAAGGAGTATGAATTCTCAAATTCATGACTTTTTACCAGAATGCATTGCATTTAACAATCAGATGAAAAGAAATTATCGTTACTAAAACTTGTAGAATAATTAAAACAAACGGAAAGTGTAGAATACACTTATTTCATATAGGTTCCATGATGTAATTACACTAAGTGGTAGCTTAAATAATCAAATGACTTGATCCATGAAGTTATAAGTATGCTTAGGAATGCATTATAGGACTCAAAGCTACTCAAGTCACTTTCATCTTCAATGATCATGTCTCATCACAACCTTTTCAAAATGTTTTCCTTGAGCAGGTTATATGAAAGTTGGAGGCAGTTTGGGTTCTGAAGGGACACTTTTTAAGTGTACTTGGGGTGTAGCTCTGTAACAGTTGTTAACAATTTTGTCAACTGTTGAAATTTTTCAGCATAATCCAATTTGTTTCCCACATAACTGTTGCATTTTGCTTCAGTAATGCAAAGAGCAATTAAGAGTCTGTTAAAGCAGGATAGATAACTGTATCGACTGGATAAATCACAAAAAATCTAACAAAAACACACATATACATGTAACCTAATTGTTTTGTTGAGAATTTTCCGCTTCAAAGGGATTATTTTGTTGAAATATGCATAATTTTACCACAATATTTTTGACAGATACATGCTTTCAATGCTTACATGCTTTCAATGCTTACATGTTTGCATGAAACTAATGTAAAATTATAGGGTAAACTCGGTTGTTTGTAGTGCTGCTTAGGTCTTCAATTTTGGAGCAAATTTTTTTTAAACCACAATATAATAGAAACACACTTGTTGTGTTCCTATTATTCCACTGTACTGGCCCATAATGATCAATTTACGCAAATCAAAATCTAAATGGCTTAGCATACCTCTTTAGCTTTCTCAATGTTGCCATTCTTTCTTTCCAAATCTGCATATTTTTTCCAGTACCCATAACAGTATGGGTAACGTTTAAAAAAGGCATCAAATGCTTGTCTTGCAGACGAAAGCTTGTTCTACACAAAGGGCAAATACAACAGCGAGTTAGTACAAACCAATTCAGCATTTTCTGAAAGTAAAGTACAGGCTGACAAAACAACAAGGCATAACCTCAAACCGTGGTTTCTACAAACGCTGACTTGCACGGTTTTATCCAAGTAAAGGGCTAAAATTATCCTAAACAAAGAGAATGATCTGTCAGAAAATGAGCTCTGAAATATCATGGGAAAAACTATAATGACGACATTCACAACACATTCGAACTTTTTAAAATAACGCAACTCCCAAGTATGATAACGATTATAAAGTTTATTGTTCACACACCTCTTGCTCGACAAACTGCAAAAGATACGTCCAGCTGGTAAAATCCGCTGGATTTTCCTTCACTGCCTTCCAATACTTCAGTTCTTGTTCATTGACCACCTCTTCTTCGACAACAGGGGCGTCAGTGGAATCCTCATGGCTCCCTGCAATTGCTCCATTCTCCTTCGTTTCCGTCATGTTTGTATCCGCATTACCATCTGTTGAATTGTTACTGCTTTCTTTAGCCCCTGTAATTCATTTCAATTCAAAAGACGAATTAGAAGAGTCGAACTCATGGCAAAAGCATTATGCGATATTTGCTCAACATTATCAATGATTTTGAGCCAATTCATTTACGATATATTTCAACCAATACAATTTACTTTAAGAAACGCAAATATCACGACCGCTACCTGTAGGATGGGAAGGATTTTCGCTAGATTCTGCTGCAGCTGCTACTACGTCCACAACCTCCGCCATCTTTGCTTTCAATGGCTGGGCACAAGGGCTGGGCTTGCGAGAGGACTGGGAGCTGCAGGGAGCTGGTCTCTAATCGTCAAACGAGGTTGTAGCGAATTGTACCGAAGATTAATGATGTAACAGAGAATTAACTCTGAAGTGTAAATTTTAGTGCTAATTTAACCCATGAATAACCCACTTGGCGTTAGCCCTAGTAAAGGGAATCAGGGAACCACTCGAGGTAAAGAAAAAATCTTTTGACCTCGGTGGGAATCGAACCCACGACCTCCGGAATAGATCTACCGTTACTCTGCC
>CM042750.1:18366672-18373147 GCA_022496165.2 Catalaphyllia jardinei | reverse complement strand
AAAAACAACGGCAAAAAACACCAAGTTGTGTTTGATCCTTGTAGAATTCGTGCTCTTTCGAACACCTTAGCAAAAAGGACACATTGACCGGCACAGGTAGTCTTGACACTTTGTAGACACAAAGATGACGCAAGCTCCAAAATTATTGCAACAATCAAGAGAATAATCTCACTAATGTGGAAATGATATATATGGCTCGAGAAACCTGCGATGTTCAAAACCATTTTGTGAGTCCACGATTTGTGTTTTCTGTCATATTTTCATCTCCTCGGGAAGCTTAGCAATCCAGTGCCCCACGAACAAAATTGGTCTATATGTCATGTATGGCATATGTAGTGTCCCAAAAGTATCAATAAAAGTATAAACGGGGGGAGAACTGGATTCTACTTCTTGTCACACACGAGGCGCGTTTTTCGAAGTCAACGTTGTTTGTTTGCTTGTTGCAATTTTCATAGGGAAAGTAACGGTTAAAAATGGGGTAAATCCTCAGTTTTTCGTACTCAGATATCGATATCGCCTCTGCAAAATTTTAAGAAAATGCCTCCTGTAAAGAAAAAGAAAAAAACCAAGGCTAAACACGTCGAGGAACAAGGTGAGTTTCTCAACTTTCGTCGCCATATTTTATTTGCTTTCGTCGAAGTGACTTCAGCGTAGCGTAAATTAATATTGTACCTGCCTTGAGTCGTATTTTCAACAAAGTCGCAGTTTCCAGCTTTTTATAACCCCAGAAACAACTAAACTCATATTTTGTACGTATTTCTTTGATTAAAAGTTGTCGATAGTAGTCATTAAGCTTATTATTGCATTTGCAACGTTATGTTCACATCATTAAATATGTTGAATATTTCTGCAATCTAAGTGTTGAAATTGTCTTTTTTAATTATCGAACATGTAATTTCTTCTATGCTGTATGGAAACATAACAGTCAAATGCTTCCCAGTCACAAACAAATTTAAAAAATATGTAACTCATTGTGGAACATTTCCTCGAGTTCCAAATATGTGGGAGAGGAACATTGAGTGGAATAAGGCAACAAAATATGGAGTAACTGCTGAATACCCTGCCACTCTGTACCACTATTGTTTTCGTTGGTCGGCGTTCTTTGAAGAATGAAGCAGAACACAACAGATGCTATTCTTATTCAATGAGATGCAAAGGGCCATTCCATTTTTTATTCCCCCCCCCCCCCCCGCCATTGAGGTACCGGGATTTCCGAGGGGGAGGGGGGTGTCTTTAAAGGCCATTTCTGAGGGGGTAACTAAGTCGGCACCTTTAATCTTTGAAAAAATCCTTAAGGGGTAGTGTGTCGGCACTTTGATCTTCTTTTCTTAGGGGGGTCAAAGTCTACTTTTCCGAGGGGGTGAAGTATAAAGTACCTCAATGGCTCAAATAAGTGGCAGGGTATTCTGCAGTTAAGCCAAAAATATATCTGCAAGGTTTAAATATTGTTTTAAGGCCTGGTAATGTTCAAACGTCGAACTAAATATTTACACACGTCCCCATGGCAAATCAGCTTTGTGAAGACTGCAAACTGACACAACCATTTGGGGAACAACTGGAAAATGGATGGAACAAGCATCCTATCCTGGGCTTGTCCATCAAGTTACTCGTGTACAGCACTGTATGTGCGATGGAATCTGAATTATAAACTTGGGAAACATGGGCAAGTCAGCCCAGTTGTTATGTTTGCCTTTTTATCTTTAGTTTTAAAGAGATTTGCTTGTAGTAGAAAAGTTTTAAATATTAAATGATAAGCATAAAGAAAACCAACTGCTGACTTTTGTGAAAAGGTTTGACCCTGGTGAGGTTCATCATTTATCATGCCAATGAAATGCTAATAGAATAACACTTTCACCTTATTGGTTAGGTCTTCGAAAGTGACCCCTTGCTTGATTTACATTTAAATATCATTATTACCATCACCCTTTGATCTAACAGATGACACAGAATCTTCAGAATCTGGAAAACTCAGTGAAACACACGAGGTTGCTCAGCACCTTTCAAGAACAAGATTGGTATGGAAATCAGCTATGTTTTAGTAATGTCATGTTAAATTTAAGTTAATTCAACTGTTTTGAGAAAAGTTGTCCTAACCAAGATTTGAAACTCATTTTGCAAGATATATGGAAAATGTAAATTAGCACACCACTCACTCTGCTTTCCCATATTAAATATTGACATGGTAAAGTTCATCCCAGTAAAAAGATATAAAAATGAATACATGTACTGTACATAATTATATTTACAGAGCTCAAAACAAAATTAATAATTAATTTTTTAGGACAAGCTTAAAAGCATCTCAAATACTGCTTGCCCTTAAGTCTTAAGCCTTGTTCTCATATGCCACCGACATACCAGGGACATAGCCACCGGCACAGCCTGAGGCATCAATATGGCGAATGCGAGCATTTATCGCCGAAGCATAATCTGTCTCAGGCACTGACCGCCGGCTTGCCGCGAAATTGAGCTGAATTCAACTTCACTGAAAATTGCCCCAATTCAATTTTCATTTCGCGCCAATTTGAGTATGTCGGCGATCAATCGCAGATGCACTGGGAACCCAGGTCACCCAGGTCACCACTTTGTCAGTTCCAACCGGCAACTATGTCACAGGTAGGTCAGCAGGATATGAGAACCATGCTTTACTTCTACTGGACTGCAGGATGGCACTTTTTCCCAGTCCTGTATTTAGTGCTGACTCTTAAGTATAATTAGTATAAGTAAGAGAGTTTCACTCCCGGGGGGGGGGGGGGGGCGTCCTATATATTAACTAGTAGTAATCAAAGATTAGAGCAGTGCATTCATGCATGTACTTTGCATATTTGGTCCACTTTGGTGGCATTTGAATGGCTTGATAAAAAAACTAAGTTTGATTGAATTTTTTGACACAAGTCATGGCCATTTGCCTCCATTTGCTTGCTGCCGAAGGCCTGCAGGTCAAAATTACATGCAGTTTTACACGGAAATCCCGTGCTTGCATGCGCTGATGATATAATTTGCCCCTGCAGTTAAGGGGTAGCAAATCCATCCCAAAAATTCTCAAGACAGACTGGATTATGTGAATGCAATTATTTTATTTATCTGAGTGTGTTTTTTATGTATTTCAGGATAAAGAAAATACATGTACCCCAAGAAAGTCAAAGTGTTTGATTCAGAAAAGTGATGGAGATCCATATGATGCAGATTCTGAACCTGAAACTGGTGTTTTAACATCCATGATTGTTGACCAGAACATTCCTTTAGAAAGACAACTCCAGCAGTCTCGCTTGCTGTCATTACGTGGGGAACACTCTACACCAGACCTGCAGTCAAACAGAGGCCTCTACAGTTCCTGTTATGGGTTTGATGAATTGGCTTCACCTTTACCATTTTCCCCTGTAGGAGAACCCATGATGGCATCTCAGTATGTTGCTGGTTCTCCTGGGTCTGTTTCAGTCACATCATCTGTAACCTCTATATCACCTGCAAAGAGGAAAGCTGATCTTAGGGTGTTTGATGTACCAATTGAAAAACCTACCAAAAAGATGAGGAAGAAGAAAACAAGCAAAATTTTGGTGAGAAGTTTACTTTTAATTCTTTACTTCTGCATTGCATTAAAGTAATCAGTAGATGCAAAAATTTTTATACCGTCTTTGAATTAGTAATTATAGTATTTAGATCAAGTGGAGTGCAATTCAGGGAGTAATTTTGTGTCTGAGTAATTTCAAAATCAGAGGAATGTGAAGTGCAAGGCCAATTTGAAATTGGAAGCAGTGACGTTAACTGTCTCCCTGAATTGTGAGACACAAGCTCCAATTACTATAAATTGTGTCCATAACAAATCTCTTTTGAGAACTTCTTTTGAGCAGAAACATATTTAGCATATTTCATAAGTTTTGAAAACTGCAGGAAACCGTGCAAAGGAAGCCATCAAAATGTGTTCAATTGGCGTGCGAATCACATGGGTATCCATATTATATGGAATGGATTAAAATGCAAATTTAATTAATTGAATTTCAACTAATTTCACTTCATTTATTAATATTATGAAAAGTTCAAAATTCATAAATCTGTAATTGGTTATCTACTTGATCACACCTGATTACGTGGCAAAACAGGCAGACAGAGAACCAATCATGATCAAGAATTTTGTTGGATACAATAAATTAGAATAAATTCCACTGAGTGGTGAAGCATCTGCCAATGACAATGATCAGTTATTAAAGCCAAGTGACACTTTATTGCAGCCTGTAACTCTAGACTTGTAGTTCACAGTTCTTGTTAATACTTCATCTAGAAAGTTTGAACTCACACTCTGTTGACTGAGACTCTAGGAGCCGATTGAGGTTTGAGTAAGCAACAATGGAGTGAGTGATTGAGCGAGGTTTGACTAGAAAAGTAGTGTTAGTAAAATGCTTGTGAAGAAGAGAAGCAATATTAAAATTACAGGACAGAATATAAAGACTGTAATGATGACAGTGAAGCTAGGTTGAGCATAGATTCTGCAACAATATTAAATTGAAGCTAGAGGAATGTTGGGAGACTGGCACGCAACATGTAGGAAACCATAAGCGTTAAAATGCTTATAGTAATTTAATAATTTGAATAGTTACATAAATGACAAGCTAAAATAGAAATTCGCACATGGAATCCTACAACACCAACCGTTCTTATAAGCCTGAAGTGACCTTCTCTAGGAGTGTTTCTACACCCCATGGAAGGGATGTTGGATGTAGTTTATCCCAGGTTTAATAGTATAACTCAGCTCAGGGCTTCTGATAGGTTGTGGGAAAAAAAGCAAAATTTGGTGCAAGTTTGAGTTTGCAGCAATGTTGGGGGCAAATTTAGCTGAGAAACAATCGGTAAAAAACAGCTGATTTTGTAGGAATTTTCTGGGCAAATTTCACTGGAAAGCAATTAGTTTTACACTGATTCAAGAAATGTTCTTAACCAAACCAAAAGCAGTTTTGCCAATTTTTTTTGAAAATGATGAGTGTTCGTGTATACAATAACAACAGGAACAGAAACAGAAAACAGAAACACAGACTACTTATGTGTGTTGCCTGTTTGTAACCCCGGCAATTTTTTTGCAAGGTAATTTTAAACAGAGATCATCCTTTGCTCTAACTTTTGACTAGTTGAAGTTAACAATGTGCTCAAAAAATGCCGTGGCTACAGTGAGTGCCCAGTTTTTTGCCTGGTAGTATTTGGATGTTGTTTTCTTGTTGCAACAATGAAGTTTGCAAATTTACAGCAAGTAACAACCCAAACAGCCAAGATAAGTTTCAAATATGTTGTATGGACATGTATTGGTTACAATTTCTAGGGGATTTTACAATTAGATAATTAGATAATATTTCTTTCAAAATCCATGAGCACTAAATTATTCCAAATTAACTTAACTACACTTTTGACAATCAGGCAGAGGGTGGAAAGTGGCATCATTTCATGCTCTTTGGCCAAATGTTTTGACCCCAGTTATCTCACTTAATTCTTATGTTTCCCCTTCCTTAGATTTATAATAACAATGTTAGTCTATTGATCTCTCTTCTAGGACACCGAAGATGAAGACTGGGTGGCTGAAATTAAGTCACAGTTTGAGGAAGTTGAAATGCTTGATCTTGTAGTGGACTAGTCTGGCAACCTCAACATTAGTATCCAATCTAGATTATTTAACACTGATGGGGTCTTGTCTGAACAAATGCCACAGTCATGAAGTATTCTTTCATTTTTGAAGTGCATTGTATCGTGCATGTATGGACTACTTTTATTGAAAACCATGCAGAGTGTTTTTTTTTGGCTGCTACACAACATTCATTTTGTAAAATAATATGTTCATTTGTATCTAGATCTATGTAATAAGTTGTAACTATTTGTCAGGTGTGCTTTAATTTATTTATAGAAATCAGCTCTCCCAGTTCAGTAGCTATTAATAAGTTATACGATATTAATATAAAATTTTACAGTCAGGTATCTGTTGATCAGATGCCTCTCAGCTACACTGTACTTCTTAAGTCAGCCAGCTATGGATGCCTTGAATAGCTTCTATTTTTACAATCTTGTACTTTCATGCCCTTTGTTTCCCTCACTTCCCCTTTAAAATGCTGTTGCTAACTTTTATCTACCGGTGCTGAATTAAGGCATTTTTAAAGTCTGAAAGGGGAGTAGCAATTTTCAGAGTCCTTACTCCTAATTCTACAGAACTGGAGATGGTTTTTATCAAGGTCAGTCCATAAAAAATTTAAATCAGTCATTTACAGTTGGGGGCTTCACCAGGATAAAGCAATAAATTCTATGATGTCAATAGCTATAGCTTGTGTCATGTATCAATTATTATATTGATTAAAAGCAAGCTGAAATTTCAGTTCTTCTCTTTTCAAAACATCTTACAATGGAAAATAGAAATAATAAAAGTATCTATTTAGTTATTTTTATGGTAGTGGCTTATCAGCCCATTTCCCAGCCTGGAGGACCAGGGGATCAATCAATGTTTGGC
>CM042750.1:18326950-18342765 GCA_022496165.2 Catalaphyllia jardinei | reverse complement strand
CGAGGGTACTTTGGGGACATATCGGTCTTAGCCTCCTAAGGGCAGCAAGTACTTTAGCAACTTTGCTAACGACCTCAGAGATATGAGCTTCCCATGAGAGTGTTTCATCCACCTGGACACCTAGGCACTTGTAACAATTGACTCGTTCAATTAAATGGCCATCAAGGCAAATGTGAGGTTCACTAGGGAGCAAAGATATTTTATGCCTTGTCCCTGTAAACAGGCACTTGGTCTTGACGACATTCAGACTTAGTCGGTTAGAGTCCAGCCACTGTTTCAAATTGTTCAGATCGTGAGTCAGGGATGAAAACAGCTCTACAGGGTCGCTGGAGGCAAACGTGAGGTTAGTGTCGTCGGCGTACATCCTCACATCTGATAAAAGGTTACAGTTTGGAAGGTCATTAATGTACAGTAGGAATAGCAGGGGGCCGAGGATTGAGCCTTGGGGCACCCCACAACGTATGCGACTAGTTTCCGACTTCACATTATTAATAACTGTAACCTGAGTTCTGTCAGAGAGGTAGTCTCGAAAAAGATTCAGACTTGCACCTTTAAACCCATACAGCTCCAACTTTGACAGAAGGATCTCATGGTCAATAGTATCAAATGCCTTCTTTAAATCTATAAACAGAATGGCATTTGTCAAACCACCGTCGATGTTGAGATACCAGTTGTCTGTGATATCGATGAGAGCTGTAAGAGTAGAGTGCATGGGTCTAAAGCCAGACTGATATTTAGAAAGTAGGTTGTTTTCATTTAAATATGCATATACCTTATTAAAAATGGCTTTTTCAAAGAGTTTGCCTATTACAGAAAGTACAGAAATAGGCCTGTAATTTGCTGGGTCAACCCTCGAGTCAGCTTTGTAAATTGGAGTTATTCTAGCACTCTTCCAGTCGTTGGGAATGATTCCAGTGGAAATAACTAAATTAAAAATATGAGTCAAGGAAGATGCAATGAACTTAAATGATAACTTTATGAGGGAAATAGGGATACCATCAAGGCCATCTGCCTTGCCCAAAGGGATATCGTTCAAAAGGTTGCGCAGTTCGTCAGTGGTGAGTAGTTCTAGCTCGAAGGTGCTGTCACAAGATTCAACAAAATCACGAAAGCTGACACGAGGGGGATTTATTTGAGACGCTAAATTGGGGCCTATCTCAGTAAAATGCCTGTTAAATGCGTTGCTGAGCTCACAAGGGTTAGTTTTCACCGCTTCACCAATAATCAATTTTGTCGCCTGAGCAAAGTTTTTCTTTCGCGATAGTAGTGTATTTATTCCATTCCAAGTTGCTTTTGCTTTTCCAACGTTATCCTCAAAGTAAGAATGATAGTAATCCCTTTTGGAAGCCTTAATAGAATGGTTAACTCGATTCTTGAACCGTCTGTACTCTGTCCATTTCAACTGATCATTAGTAACGGTGGCGATTCGCTTTGTTCTATCTCTTTCCCACATCAATTGTTTGATTTCAGGGGTAAGCCAGGGGGCCTTGGAGTCTCTAACTCTCTTTTTCTTAACTGGAGCATGAAGGTTGGCTACTGCCAAAAAAGAGTGTTTCCACGCCTCCCATGCTCTTATAGGGTTGTCTATTAGCTCAACCATGCCCCAGGGAACCAGCGCAATGTCATCCATAAAGTAATCGAGCATAAAGTTTTTGTATTGTCTTGATTCAATGATTCGCGGGAACGACCTAGGGCCTAAAATAACTTAGAAAACAGTCCTAAGAAAGCACGCGCGCTGATTGGATAAAAATCGTGTGTGTATAAGCGCGCGCTGTTGACGTGGGGATGGCGCGAGCAAAGAGGATTTACATTTTGATATGCAAAGTTAACAAGTTGTTTTCCTTTTTCTCGTCGTGGTGTTTTCTAAAAGAAATAGAAAACATGTACTCCGTGTTTCTATCGAGTTATACAAACACTCGTGAAAGTTTGGGAGAACTCGAAAAAGCTGTGGAACACTCGCTTTCGGCTCGTGTTCCCACAGCATTTCTCGTTCTCCCAAACGTCCACTCGTGTTTGTATAACTCGATAGAAACACAGTACTTGTTTTCTGTTTCTTAAATAAACTGAAAAGACATATAACTGTTATTCTTAGTTTTTTGTTGGTGTTTATTGTATTGGTTAAATTGACGTTTAAAATGACAATAAATTCACAGTTGTTGTTACAAGGTTTGCAATTAACGCCGCTCTCGAATGAACACCGCATCTTAAGTGCCAAAAATTTAATAAACGACACGGCGTTTATTCGAATAGTTACGATAAGGATACTTGACGCAGTTATAACCTAAGGTTGTGAACATACCACGAGAAGAAGCTAAAAGCTCCCAGACTCCCGTGAGAATTCGAGCATGCGAGCAGTTGCAAAAATTTTGGGAGCACGAGCGAGCAAGCGAGCGAGCACTCGTGTAATTTTTGCGAACAATTCAAGCAATGGCCAAATTTTGCAAGGACTTGTAAATTGAATAGGTACCTCTAATAGTGGAAGGGTTTAAGAAGCGGGCCGCACCCCCTACCCAATCATTTACTGGATTACCCTAGGTTCTCCTTTCAAAAATGCCTGTTATCCTGTAGTTTTATGATACCTAATTTAACCTGTTCTAGTTGTGCGAGTAAACTGGAATATATAAACTTAAAATAACGTGTAGCTCAAACCTGCACTTTACGGTTCTTACACTTGGTGTAGAGGACACGACTGATGTAAAACAATAGAGAACAAAAGGAAATCAAAATGCGCTATGAGAAAACCCGTAGATTTCCAAGTGAATGATGTTTGACATGACAGTTACTGCTCATGAAAAAGATCCACGTTGCGGGCGTGTGATAGCCTGCGAGCAGGCTCACTAGCTTGTTTGCGTTAGGGTAATGGCAACCAAGAACCGGCGAAGCCGGCGAGAAGAAAGAGGCGAGGAAAAGTGAACCTGCGCGCGAGCTATTGAAGTTTGAATTCCGCCCCTCGGGAGGTGTAAGGTTTGCACTTCACATGTGTCAGATAACTATGCATGTGATCCTGTTCCTATAATTATGGCGCTTCGCTTGGCGGCCCTTCGGGCCGCCGGAGCTCCGCTGTATGTATGTATGTATGTAAATCTTTATTTATTCACGGAAAATCATCAGTTAAGCTAAGTTAAAAACTAAGACTAATTACAACTGCTTTACATGATTGCCGTGTGGGAATCCGATATATCAGCTACCTTCTTGATATTTCGCTTAAAATGCTCAACGGATGCAGCATTTTTTAAGTTTTTGGGCAAGTTATTCCATAGCATGGCCCCGCTGTAAGAGAAGCTTCGTTTCAAATAATTGGTGCTTGGTTTGGACAGGGTCAGCCTTCCCTCAGAGTTTCTTAAGTTGTAAGCAGAGTGACGCTGAGAGAAAAGACTTTGTAGATATTCCGGAGCAAGGTCATTCATAGTTTTATACATCATTAAGGCTTTTTGTTTCTTTCGGCGAAGAGATAGCTTCTCCCAGTTGAGGGTGGAAAGAAGGTGGTTTGAGCTCGCATCAAAGGATGATTTAGTAATAACTCTGGCTGCGCGATTCTGTAATTTTTGGAGCTTATCACTCAAGGAAGCACTCAAACAGTCCCAGACGGGGCTGCAGTAATCAAAATAAGGCATAATTAAGGTGTTATAAATTAGAATTGCAGTTTCTTTGGATATAAACGGCCGCACGCGTTTTAGGGCGCCTATAGCTGAAGAGACTTTCTTGCAAATCTCTTCAACATGTTTACCCCAAGAGAGGTGAGCATCTATGGTAAGACCCAAGGATTTGGTATGAACGACTCTCTTGATAATTTGGTCATCAATTCTGATTTCTACATCGTCACATTGGGCAGATAGCCTTTGTCTTGATCCAATAATCATTAGCTCGGTTTTAGCAACATTTAGACTGAGCTTGTTAGCTTTCAGCCAACGGCTAAGGTTATTTAATTCAGGCGTTAGAGCTAGCTTAAGTTCTGTTAACGTTTTAGCAGATAACGTAAGGTTGGTGTCATCGGCAAACATTCTTGGTACGGCGCCCCGCAGGGAGTTGGGAAGATCATTAATGTAAATTAAAAATAGCAAAGGACCTAATATGCTACCCTGGGGCACGCCGCAACTAAGGGTACGAGCAGATGATAGTTTGCCACTGACATTACATCTTTGGGTTCGGCCACTTAAGTACGACGAGAACCATTTTATGGCCGCCTGATCGACACCCAAATATGACATTTTACGCAAGATGATCTCATGATCAATGGTATCGAATGCCTTAGTAAGGTCAATAAAGACAACGCCATTTAAAAGGCCATTGTCGATGTTTACTGACCAAGCATTTGTTGCCTCAAGCAAAGCCGTGAGCGTACTGTGTAGAGAACGGAACCCTGATTGGCAACCCAGTAGCAATTTATTATCATCTAGATAATGGAAAAGTTGATTATAAACAATTTTTTCGAAAACTTTCGAAATTATAGGGATTACAGATATTGGCCTGTAGTTGTTAGGGTCAGATTTAATGCCCTTTTTAAAAAGTGGAGTCACTTTGGCCGTTTTCCAATCGTTTGGATATATCCCAGTTAGAATAGACTTTGAGAATATTGAGGTAAGAGAGGGTGCGACGATATTAGCAGCCATTTTCAACAGTTTACTCGGAATCATATCAAGACCGGTGGCTTTCTTTTCATCAATTTTCGACAATAAGTTAGAAACAATATCAACACTCGGAATTTGCAGAGAAAACGAATGGTCAGTGGGCTCTAAATAAGACTCAGGATTAGCATCGACAACAGGAATATCTTGTGCTAATATTTGCGCAACATTAGTAAAGTGATCGTTAATAGTTTCCGCAATATCCATAGGGTTACTTGCTATTTTATTATCTACTTTGATCTCCGTAATATTCGTTGACTTACCACTGTTACGTGAAGTTAGCTCGTTGATAATATTCCATGTTTTGCGCAAATTACCTTTGCTGGCTTCCAAGTTGTCGGAAACATAGAGTTTTTTTGCAAGTTTAATAGCGTTATTTGCCTGATTTCTTGCGCACCTAAATTGATCCCATATAGCCGGGTTGTTGGAGGAGATTGCCTTCTTTTTAAGGAAATCCCGTTTTCGGATTTTGTTCAGTAACTCTCTAGTAATCCATGGAGATCGTTTTTTCGAATTCTTTTGGATTTAAGTGGCGCGTGTTTGTCGACGCAACCAAGAAACATTTCTTTCCATATACGCCACATTTCATTGGGATCAGAATACAAATCAACATTGGCCCAAGGTAGTTGGTTGAGGTCACTTAAAAATTTTCCTCTGTTAAAGTGTTTAAATTGCCGTGTTTCAATCACGCGAGGGCCAGCACGGCAGTATTGAGTCTTACGTGACAAAAAAACAAGAGAATGGTCACTTATGCCAAGGTGAATGACACCGGAATTTGTAACCTTCTCTGGGGAGTTCGTTATGCATAAATCAATTAATGTTTTTGAGTCCGGGGTGACACGTGTTGGTTCAGTGATTAACTGACTAAGACCATATATATCGAAAATGTTTATCAGATGAGAAGAATTAATTGCAATTGCTTCAGGCAACAAATTGCAGTTGATATCACCAAGTAAATATAATTCCTTATTTTCCGCGTCAATTTTTGCAATAACATTCTCAAATTCGCTAAATAAATTGAGTGGAGAACTTGGGGGTCGATACCAAGTACCGACCAGAAATGGTGTACTTCGTGGGTTACTGATTTCAACGAAAAGACACTCCAAAAGATCATTATTTAAATCATTGCGTATTCGATAGTTCAGATTAGTGCGAACGTATGTACATACTCCACCACCATTCCTTCCGTTAATTTTACGATCTTTTCTGACTATTTCAAAGCCAGGTATGTATACTTCGTCATCACGTACTGTAGAGTCTAATTTTGATTCGTTGATCTGTAAAATATCAACTTTTGAAGTGGACATAAAAACTCTAAGTTCATCAATATGAGACAACAGACTATTAATGTTAAGGGACGCTATGGCTAAACCTCGACCAAAGATTGTGGGGCAGATGGACTTACCGCAGTCGGTATCCTTATGGACATCAGCCGAGTCGGATTCCCAGACGGCAATATCCTAATCTACACGTAAATGGTTAATGAAATTTTGAGCTAGGCGCGTGGTGCCATTCTTGTTTAAATGAATACCACTTCGATTTAAGTGGCTAGTTCTTGAAATGTTAGAGTGGTCAACAAAACCCCAGTTCTTTTGCTGGCAGCATTCCTTAAGTACTTTGTTCACGTCAGGTACCTTACGTGCAAGGGCTTCGTCATCAGATCTATTGATGAGACCGGATATAGATATCACAGTTGAAGATTCAGAGCTGATAGCTTCGGCTAGGTCAATCAGTTCTACTGCACATTCACGAGGAGTATTGGAGGATCGTAAACTATTGGTTCCCACATGGATAATTATCTCGTCTGGGTTTCTGCGTAGTAGTGGCTTGATATGATCCTTCATGTCTTGCGTTGTGCATCCCGGAAAGGTGGCAATCTTAACTTGTGAATTCTTCGACATTTTATGGCTTTGTAGATATTTGAGAGTAGAATCACCCGCTATAATGACTTTCTTCTGACGGTTGGGCTGTGAATGATCAAATTGATCTGACGAATTGATTAAGTTAGTGTTTCGCGTTCTGATCTCTGAGGACGGCGGAGATGTTCTGTGTCCTGTGACAGCGCTATTCCCATTTTGGTTGCTTACATTTCTTTCGATTTGATGTTCAATTTGAGCTTGAAGAGGCTCAAATCCGTTACGGGTTTGAATTGTATTAGCGGGCATTGTTTTCTGGCTATGTTTTGCATTTGTACTTCTCGGGTGCGGCTTTGCCACGGACCAACGATCATTTGATTGTAGTTGATTGTTTTCAACTTCACTCTTTTCTCGCGTAATGATGGTTAGTGCTAACTTTAGAGAATCATTTTCTTGCTCTAATGACAGAACTCGGCTTTCAAGGAACAAACATTTTTCTTCCAACTCATTAACTGCATTGTCTTTTTTGGATATGGTGGATAATAACTTTTCACACTTCTTCTTGTAGTCGAGGAGCTCGACACCTAAAGCATTTCCATCTTGTTTTTGAATATTTTCCGCTATAAAGTAACAGGCCCGCAAGCGTTGGCATCTTAGTAAATTATGGCCGTCGATCTGCTCAACAGAGGAATATATTTTAGGGTATACACACATTCACATATTGTGTAAATGTTTAAATATATGGAGTGAAACTATTTAATGTAAATGTTAGTACATGTGATAATTTATTTTTTCTTATATACCGAGCGAAAATCTCGCCGACGATCAGCGGCGAGATAATTCCGTCTGTATATGAAGAAGGCATGCAAAACTCGCCGATGATCAACGGCGAGGTATCAGTGTATGTATATTGAACATACCAAGATCTCGCCGATCATCGGCGGCCAGGTAATTATGTCTGTATAACTAGTAATAGTTATCACTAAAGCTGCCCCCGCTTTCTTTTATTTCTGCTGATTGAAAACAATAATATTGAACGTTATTGTATGAACTAAAATTTTATAGTTTTTGTTAACTATCACTCATACTGTTCAATTAACTCAGGCATCTTACCATAAATATGATCCAAAGAATCAACTAAGTGACCTAAACCAACACATTCTGTTTAACTCATTCTATCACATGATCAGTTCTTTACTTTTAAAATGCTCTGACGAAGCGCATTTTGGAAAAAAATATCAAACCTCTGTTGTTCCAGTTTGATACTGAAACTCTGAACCATTTGTCTTGATCATAGTTAATAGAGGATAATAGTTAAGAGACTGGTTAGGAAGCCCGGCAAACATCAAAGAGACAAACAAAGATGCCAAGATTTTGTTGGAAAGTCCACCACCCAGCACAATCTTTTGTTTTAAGCTCATACACTATGCATGAGTTACGTAACCAACACGTTTCTATTTTTTAGTTCGTCAGTTCGGAGTAAACAGCTATTGTGTTGATGGGTAAATGAAGACGGTGAATTTTGAGCTCGGTAATTAAATGTGAAATATGAAATATTCAACATGACACGAGCGTGGGACAAAGAAAAATCTGAGTCGAACCCATGACCTCCCGAACACCGGGCGGGCGCTCTATCCAGTGACCTACGAGAACTCATGGAGAGCAATTTCATTTTACTGAGTTCATATGTGACAGATTTTTCTTTGTCCCACGCTCGTGTCATGTTGAATATTTCATATTTCAGCTTTTGTGTTTTGTGAAGGGTCAAGGCCAAAAAAAAAAAACAGAACAATAACATACAACAAAGGACTTTGACGAGTTTCATAACCACTCCCCTCTATTAACTATGTCTTGATATATCAGCAAACGTATCTCGAAAGCAGAACAGAAGTCGAGATTTTTTCCGAGATGTAAACAGAAGTATCGCGTTACAGTCGCCATATATGCAAATTAGAGTCAAGCTTTTTGTCCTCAACGAAAACACCGCAAAACATTTACATTTGGATCCCCGCTAGTCACCCAGCTGTCACATAGGTCTATGCCACGTAAGATTACTCAGTAAAAATAAACGATCCAAATAAACGAGATGCCAAAGGTAAAACTGACGATCGGAAGGGTATTTAGCTGTTTAGTTGCAACTGAACCACACTGGCCTCGAATTTCTATAGTATTCTTCAGAATTTCCTACGATACCCTCTGAGCTGTTTTTCTCCCAAAATCAATCTTTAGGATCTTTGAAAGCGTTTTCAATTTGTTTTAGATCAGAATCTCGGCCATTTCGAAGGGAATTTATTTGATCACGTTGAAATCGGAATGCAGGGCATATTGTAATTGGAGTGTACTTTTTTGACCTTGAAATGCCGCTCGAAGATAGCATGGCGAAACCCGACCTATTACCCGAGGGCCTCTTCATATGAGCCCGGTCAACCGGGCTGGCTCGGTTTCCTAGATCTCACCTCGCCACTCTTTTCTTTGTAAAAGTATCGATGTGTTCATATGAGCGGCCGGGCTGGCCCGGTTACCGAGATCTCGGTTTTTGCGACCGAAATCTCGGTAACCGGGATGAAAATTTTCCCATATGAACACTCCAGCCCGGTGACCGGGACGAAACATTTTCGACAAAATAGCTTCGCTTTCACCAGATAGCGGCCAAAATGGTATAATTTTGGTCTTGCATGTATTTCCACTTCAGGAGTATGCGAAATAGCTCTATTAATAAAGTTACAAGGGTCCACAAAGTTCTGGCAATCGCGAATAGTATAAGTTTATGTTCCACCATTTTGGTTGTGTTTCTTGGATTCATCCCGGTCGACCGGGCTGAAATTTCCTATATGAACACACCACAGAATTCGTCCCGGTAACCGAGCCAGCCCGCTTACCGGGCTCATATGAAGAGGCCCTCGCGAGACCGCCGTACGCGCCTAGTTTCTTCAAATCGGGATTGATTTGCATACATATATGTTATTCACCGGCCGGGAGGTCAGCATTGGGAAAACTGTGCCCGAGGTCTCGAGTACGGCTCGACGCTGCAGGCCGAGGGCCGTACTCAAGACAGAGGGCACAGGTTTTCCCAATACAGACCGACCAAGACCGGTGAATAACATTTTTATTTATTTAGAAGGTAGGAGAAACTATTAAGAAAAACTGGAAAAGTCATGTTTTTATTTTACACATTACCTCATCAACGTGTCAACAAATGTACATTAAAATGAATTGGTCAGGAATATTTTTACACTGTGTGACGTTTCGCTTTCAAAAGTCAACAAACTTGGCGAAATGTAGAAGAAGCCATTTCAATGTTTTAAGCAATCGCAACTTCACTCTGCGCTTAGCGTAGTTGGTTACCATGACCGTGGTCAGGAGATAGGAAAATACTGCCCGCTCCCGGAACCAATCAGATTGCAGAATTCTCAGGATACCGCCCGCTCACGATCAAAGAAATAAAAAATACACCAATTCGTAGACACTCTTATTCTTCGGCCATTTCAACTTCAGTAAAAATAACACACAAATTGCGGTTATAAACGTAACGAGACAACGCATGTTGTAAAAACTTTCATTTATGAACTTAACGTTTCGTATGCTCCAACATACATCTTCAGAAGTAACGGCTGCCAAAATTACAATTAAATTTAAGCACGAATGCTAATACGAAATAAGGAAAGTAAATACCTCTTACTAACCGAGTTCGAGGTCCGTACCGTAAGTTACGGACCGAGTTTTTTCCTCTTCCCAATATGGCCCAAGCGCGAGGCGCGCGGGCCTTAGATCGTAGGGGAGAAAACGAGGATCCGTAACTTACAGTACGGACCGAGAAAACGAGGTTAGTAAGATATTTATTATATCTCTATTGTGTGTCTGACGAGTTCGGGAACGATTTTTATCCATGAGGAACAGCTTCAAATTTCTGAAGCAGGTCGAAAGCAAAACGAGTCAATTTGAAATCGTTTTTAAGTCGTTACTACGCTTTAGCACACAATTTAGAGTAAAAGAAAGTTTTGAACCTTAACTTGCCAAATAAGTTAAGAAATTTTGGCGATAAATCACGCAACAGATTGGCAACACAAACAACTTTAAATTTTAGCGGGCCGCCGGCCGGGAGAGTACGGCCCGCTAAATTGACCAATCACAGCGCGCGTACTAACTTAGAGATATAATAATGACAATGAAAAAGTAAATGAAAATAAACAGACCTAGTTAAATCTGCTGAAAAAATATGAATGGCTAGTAGAGAAGAAGTTTTTCACTGCCAACATTTTCACTGAGCGCTGGTTTTAAATCGCGAATCAACAAGGTTTCCTTAATTTTACAGTGTATATCAGATTGTCCAATGTCAAAGTGATCCCATTTAATTTAATCTTGTGGCCTGTTTGGGTCATGTGATCAGCAACGGCAGAAGAATGGCTGTTACTCGTCAGCGCCTTGAAATGTTCCGTTTTCCTGTCATGTAAACGACGTTTAGTTTTCTCAATGTAGCAATCTTCACAATCCCAGCAGCTAGGCCTTTCATTTATGAACTTAACGTTTCGTATGCTCCAACATACATCTTCAGAAGTAACGGCTACCAAAATTACAATTAAATTTAAAACACGAAGGGTAATACCAAATAAGGAAAGTAATGACAATGAAAAAGTAAATGAAAATAAACAGACCTAGTTAAATCTGCTGGAAAAATATGAATGGCTAGTAGAGAAGAAGTTTAACACTGCCAACATTAAGTTTAACCTGATAATAATTCCAAAATGGTGGTGAAGAAGTTTCACAACAAAGATATTAGGTAGTCTGACAGTTCATATTAACACTAAATAAATCACTTTATTCAAGTGTCAGTCTTATTTTCTGGTGGTAGAAATTCCTCAAAACAGTATTTCAGTGTGTATTAGTCCAGGTTGTAGTGGTATTATATGTACCAATATGTTTTATATTTCAAGGAATATGAGACAGTCATAATGACTATGTCAATATCTAAGGTGAGTCGGTTGAAGCTATGATGGTGAACTACAAATTGTACATCAGCTATAGGCTGGCTAAATGAAGTTGAAAGTGTGCAAGCTTAGTTTTCAAAGAAAAGCGTTGAAGTCTGATGGAGTCAGTTTGTCAAGACAATCTACCCTGCACTCAAAGTATTTATCATTTAACGTTCTTGAGTTGTCATTGTCATTATTCATTTGACTCGTGTATCACTGTTTATAATAATTACTTATTACTTTTTTATTCTTATTAAATAACTACTATGGGTAGCCAGGAATAATCCAGTAGATGTAACATTAACTGCTGCCCCTAAAATTAAATAGATAAAAAAAGATGAAGATCTAAATAAAAATAATTTGGAAGATACCAGAAATAGGGCACATCCCTTTTTAGTTGACCCGGGCCTAGCAGGACAAGAGTCTTGAGTGAGAGCAAACACACTGCAGATAACTCTGATCAACTCTGTTTCCAGCAATCTAAGATACTAAATTGACTATTTACCTGTATTTCGACCCCATTTGGCTGATTAAAGTGGTCATCAAATGTTACACAGCTTTTAAAGTTGTCAGTTTTGGTATCGTGGTTAGATTCATTAAACCTGATGCCTTGTTTTGCCTGATCGATCTGGGTCTAGATCTACGCGTGTTAGAAACGAAGTACAGATACCATTCCACTTTATGCATTTCAGGATATCATCTGTTACTGATAGATTCGACTTAGGGCCAATGTTATAACGCAAAAGTAGCCATTTGGCGTTTCAATGGAACTAGCAGTTTCATAACGTTGTAAATACTACTGAATGGAGCTTTATAGAAATTGTCACGCAGGGATCATCAACCTGGCGATTATTTCTGGACTCCTGGTCTGAAACAGACTTTAGTTTAGTTCTGGGTCGTTTCGATTTGACGTGTGGGCTGTATGTTTTGCTTAAAGCAAATTCAAACATTTAAATAAAGAAATATTTAATCACCAGAAATCGCAAAAGCTGGCAATCAAAATCCACAATGGCTGGCTTGAGCTGAGGAGTTTGCACTCATTGAGCCCGTGATATATGAAATCCGACGAACATATTAAAACAGTTTGGGCTCCACAAATTCTAGGATTTTTCAACATTTCCAACCAAATTCACTCCATGTATCAGCTAAGTGTACATACCATGTGGCGGTGTCGGCATGGACAACATTCGTTGAAATATGGCTGCCTTCTCGGGCACGCAACACGAGATGGGGGGAGCGGTAGGTACGCGGGCTCATTTTCGGAGAAAAAAGAAATATTTAAAAAAATATATAGATATGTTTTGGACTAATTTTATTTACTGAATGCCTACATTTAAGAATAAAAATTCTCTCGCGGAGTTTTGCAATCATCCAGAAGGTAATGTTTGCTATTCGTGGCAAGTTAGCTACTTGGTCAGCGACTGCTCAAATCTAACCAATTTGTCACGTCACTTCCGCTATTTTTGCTAACTTCACATCCGTCTACGCAGATTTTCTGCTAACGCCGTTTTGCCCCTCCGCAAAAACTCATCCATTGCTTCGCAATGAATGAGTTAAAAACGAGGATGCCGTGTGTTTTTATTCAAGAACGTAATTTCGTATAAAAAGAGAACATGAAGAGACTTATACTGTATAATTCCAGTGAAATTTTTATTAAGCGAATAATCAGCATATACTCTATCAGTTATTCAGTTACTCAAACAGTCGCACGTCCTGTTCTTCTACAGACGGCAGCCATTCCTGGTCAGCTATTCACTTCCGATGTTGACATTGAAAGCTGGCTCAACTTCTCGAATAAACAAGGTCCCTGATTTTGCAATGGTAGTCTGTTTTGCCCTTCGCCAAAATATCGAAGTGATCCTTCTTGATGTTATGTGCAGTGGTTTTGACGTGCTCAGCAATGGCTGAGGTATTGCCCTTTTTAGCGAGGGTGTTCGGTTTTCCTATTATGAAGCCGTCGTTTAGTTTTATCAAATTAAATTACCAATATAAAAACGGTTACGTTTACAATTCCAGCAATTTGTTGTGTAAATAATTCTGGATTGTTGTGAACCATTAATGTGGTTCTTGTAATGAAAGATAGATTTTATGCATCGAGTGTTTGAATAATGATCTTTAGGTTAACACAAGAGTAGAATTTCTACACACATGAATTCAGACGTTTAGCGACTTCGTTGCTTTGCAAACCTAAGTAGGGAAGCAGAATGACCATATGTTCTTAGTAACTGTAGACACACAGTTGTTGGGCTGATATCTGTTTTTCATCAAAACATCGTTGATATGATAGTTAATTATGCCTTGTGGGAAGCCGTTTTCAAGAAGGATTTTCGAAGATCGTTGAGGGCAGATTGCAGCAGCAGCAACAACAACAACAACAACAACAACTTTATTTGTAGTATAAATTCGGCACAAGAAAGACTGGTCCGCAAAAAGCATTGCTAGTCTGGGCGGAACAGTCATACAAAGAAAAAAAAAAAGTCAATTACAATGAAAATAAAAATGAATAATAAATATACAATAGGAGACTTACCTAATTTTAAACAGATTGAAACGTTAACATAATGAAGAACTCAAGTTCAATTGTACCAGATTGACATAGACGGTGGTAGTGAGGGAGCGAATGAGGTTTATTTTGAACTTTCGTGGAGTGAAGGAATCCCATTTAGTCATGAAAGTGTTCTTTTCATTACGTGTGACAAGAATCTCCAAAAACGAAAATCATTGTCCTGTTCAAATTCAATTGTAAATTTAATATTTCTGTGACAACTGTTTAAATAGTACAGGAACTCATCTGCACTGTCTTCGTTGCGAAACATCAACCTCGTTCCCAGGGCCTTTTCCGTGGCTTGGGGGCGGGGTGGGAAAAGGCCCTGGCACGGCAGGTCACGTGTCCACCTTACACCCTGAAATCCTGGGTGTAATAAATTAGCGAGGTTATCATAATCAACAGTGCCAAAATCACGATCACGGAGAAACTGTCTGCGCTATTTGACTTAGATCCTCTTTGAATCGTTGAAACTTTCCGTCGTTTTGTCGTTTTGTTTACATGCCACTTCAAGTGAAAGGTTTTGAATATTTACTGAAAGGCAAAGATATTGTTGCCGTTCTACCGACTGGCTTTGGCAAATCTCTGCCAAGGCGGACAATAATATTGTGGGGTTGACTAGCCAACACGACCTCTACGGTTCGTCACATCTAGACATTTGCCGTTTTCTGTTCGGTCACTCGACCTTTTTTAGCTTCACTCGCGTTTATGAAGGGCACTTCATATTGTGTTCTAAGAAGGAATTTTAAGTAGAGTTGAGCCGTTAGACCGCGCTGCGGCAAATTTTTAGAGGTCGTCGTAAGTCTGTATGATTTCCGCTGTTGTCTGCATGTCGCTTCGTTAAGTTTGACACCTCTGTAATTTGCTATATGTAAACTGGTAAATGCATTGTTTAGGCTCATTTCTATTACAAGATCTGTTTTTAAGTCTCCAAGTATTTGTTTTTTGAGGGAAAAATATGACGCTTAAGTGAGTTTACCGTGAACATTTTGCTTACTTGCATTCTATATTGTGACGCCCTGGCGGTAATTAGAACTGTTTGCAAGTACCGCACGGGGTAGTTTCTTGTCAAGGATATCATATTTGCCCTCCTGCAGATTGCTTGGGGGTCCTTGGGAAACGCCGTAGCTTTACTTTAGAAAAATTCTTATGTTTCTTGCAGCTATCTGATCGAGCTTATGCTTCTGGAACCCGAAGCAGTATAGGTTTACTCCTCCTTTCAGTCCTTTGATCGTTCTGGCGCCACAGGATTCAAATGTAGCTAATTACGTGCAGGTCTGTTGACTGTTGTATATGCCATTGTTCGGCCAAGTTCAAAAGACTTACCATAGCACGGCCTAACGCCTTAACTCTACTCAAAAATTACTCCTTAGAACACAGCATAAAGTGCCCTTCATAAAAACTAGTGAAGCTAAAAAAAAAGGTCGAGTGGCCGAATAGAAAACGGCAAATGCCTAGATGTCACGAACCGTAGAAGTCGTGTTGGCTAGTCAACCCCACAATATTATTGTCCGCCTTTTCCCACCCCGCCCCCAAGCCAGGGAAAAGGCCCTGGGGACGAGGTTGGCGAAACATGGTAAAAGTGTCATCAACGTACCGCCAAAATGAAGGACTAATTCTGGCGTTCATCAACCACTTCATGTGAGATTTTGAAGAAAAGTGGAAAACCTTTTTACACAAAAATGTTTTGGGCTGCTATGTTTCGTGTAGTTTGAGATAACTCAAGCTCAAAACTAGAGGAAAAACAATATTAACAGTTACAAAGCTGAAATTAAACCTCTGGCTAATCCAGCAGCAGCAGCAGCAGCAGTAGCAGCAGCAG
>CM042750.1:18307274-18317467 GCA_022496165.2 Catalaphyllia jardinei | reverse complement strand
ATCGCAACAGTGGACAGCTGTTTCAGCCTTCTTGGGCCTCGTCAGTCGGCAATGTGTAGCGAAGATATGTAACGCCAGCCAAAGAGCCAACGCACATAAATTGCAAACTGACTCATTCACTATATCAAGTTCCGTACTTTGAACTCACTTGTACCCCGAAACACGCGTTGCCACATCACGTGTTTCGGGGCGCAAGAAGATCAAAGTGTCACGATTGGTGTCTCGAAAGGCAAAATATAAATGCGGCTGGACAAGGCCAGCCTAAACACTTAAATCGTGACACTTTGATCTTCTTGCGCCCCGAAACACGTGATGTGGCAACGCGTGTTTCGGGTCGCAAGTGAGTTCAAAGTGAGGAACTTGATATAGTGAATGAGTCAGTTTGCAATTTATGTGCGTTGGCTCTTTGGCTGGCGTTGCATATCCTCGCTACACAGTGCTGACGAGGCCCAAGAAGGCCGAAACAGCTGTCCACTGTTGCGATCCTGCGTTATCGGTTCCGGTCATGTTGGTGTCTCGAAACGTTTTTCACGTAGTATCAGCCTTGCAGTCTATTGCCTTTATATTTTATTTTGGCTGATCAGGTCTCTTGTAGATCCTACGTTTGCAGTGGTTATCGTATGCGGTACCTTGCAGTTAGTTACTCATTTCCAAATGTTAGGTTGACAGAGAAATGCAACCTTGGTTTACCATGTACTTCTTCGATATAGGACATCCAAGTTATGATCAATAGACACCTGTCAAAACAAGGTATCTGCTGACCAATATCACGTGACCATATCGCGGGCTCAAGTGTACAGTTTATCGGGGTCACGTGTTTTTTAAGTTGACCGCTGACCAAGTTCTGGTTTTCGATTGGATCGTGGGCTCATGTCAGGTTAACTTGTTGAAAACAAGGCAGGATTGTTTGGAAGCCTTTTAACGCTAGCCCAGGATTAAAATTTATTCAAATTATAACTTTTTCTTCTATATAAATGTTTTTTGCTGCTCTGTTTTGAGTATATGGTGATTACAAAACTAAAACAGCAAGTCAAACAGTAAACAGAAAACCTCACCAAAAAGTTACAAAAGTCAAATCAACATTCTACCTTTTCCTGGGTTAACTCAATCGGGCACTGAACAACCCGGCCAAGGAGCTTTAGGCTGGCCTAAATATATATATTAACATGGATGTCTAATATCAAAGAAATATGCTGTAATCCAAGACTGCATGACTTAAAAACTCACAGAAAAAATACATAATTATTTCCAACAGCTAAAAAAGACTGTACTATTCAGTTGTTTCAATAAAAAGATACGACGAAGGTTAAGATCATTCACAAGACCAAAAAAAACAAGACGACCCCTGCTGAGACTAATCCTACTCATATAGGTTTCAAGTTGTGATCTAGAATGTTCCATGTTGTGGACTATTTTTAGCAACTTACCATTACATTGATCATATCTATTTTTAACATACTGGAACTCTCTAGTAATAGTGACTCAGCTGCTTCCAGAAACCTCTTTACGGAACATTCTGGAATAGCCTACACTACCATAAGAATATTCTAGAGGCAAGATCAATATTTTATTCTTCTGAACACCCTGTTTCTATCGAGTTATAGAAACACGAGTGGACGTTTGGGAGAGCGAGAAATGCTGTGAGAGCAGTAAGTGCCAAAGGACAATTGGGAAAATCCAGAATATCATGTCGTTGCCGCGATAAGGTAACTGCAGACAGACACAGAGCACATCCTGTCGGTCAGGCGGGTATGGTAGGGCACTCCTTACACCCAAAGATCGCCAGCAAAATCCGCGAACTAGTCAGCGAGAATATCACCAATGCTGATGTGCTGATGTTGTAAGAAAATGTTTGGAACAGTACGTGGAGAAAGAAATGTTTGGAGGTCATGCAGCTCACCAAAAACCCAAGCGTTCAAACCGGAGGTATTACCCAAGTCGGCAAGATTTACGAAGTCACATTGCCAGAGCAGTAAGTGCCAGCAAATACTGCGACGATGACCAGGAATCCCTCAGGGGAAAAGTAGAGCGGTGGAGTCACGATTCCCCTACATCCAAATTCTTCTTAAGGACAAGGGATGAGGACAAGGACGGGAACGAGAACAAGTTCATGTTTGTCCACCAAGAAGAATGGCAACAAAGGCTTCTCCTCAGGTACGGCAGTGACCTTGTACTGATGGACGCGACTTCCAAAACCACGAAGTACGCAATCCCCCTGTTCTTTATATGTGTCCACACCAATGTTAGGTGGTAGCTGAGTTCCTTTGCCAGAATGGGGACAAGGAATGCATTGCAGAAGCCCTTAACATTATCAAGGGGTGTAATCCAACTTGGAGACCAAAGTATTTCATGGTGGATTATTCAACTGCTGAAATAAATGCAATAGAGAGCGTGTTCGAAGATGTGGCGGTATACATATGTGATTTTCATCGTGAACAGTCGTGGCAGAGATGGGTCAAGCTGGTAAAAATGGTCTAACGATGGCAGAGCAAAAGATGTTCTTGGAATTCATGCAGGCAATTGCCCGTGCCCGGTCGGAAAATGGCTACCGGAAGGCAGTGGAAAACTTGAGAAAATCCAAACTGTATGTAGAAAAACCCAAAGTACAAGATTACTGTGAGAAGGTGTGGCTGGATTGTTCCGATCGTTGGGCTCATGCATTTCGCGTACAACAGGCTCTAAACATCGTGAATACAAACAACGGAATTGAAGCGCAAAATAAAGTATTCAAGTACACATATCTGCCTAGATCCCTCGACAAATCAGTGTTTGGAATCGTGGTGATGCTCGTGGAGTCATTTGTTCCAGATTCATATCAGTATTATCTAGACACAAACCTGCAACTAAGCGGTTCCTACCGAGCATTCAACCTTGACATACCAGACTACCTGCATAACCGTCCTCCTCATTTTGTGAAGCACTGCCTCAGAAGCAATTTTGCAGCCGCCGAGTTTTCCGAAAATGACCTGAATTGCGTTAATTTGGAAAAGGGAGAATTCCTAGTAAGGAGCAGTTCCGACAGTACCAAGCTTTTTCCTGTCAATTTCTCAGAGCCCACTTGCAAATGTGAAGCCCGGAGGAAAACTCAATTCCCGTGTAAACATTTTTTCGGTGTTTTTAAGTTCTTTGAGGAGTGGGACTTTAACAGGTTACCGCTCTACTACAAAAACAATGTCTTCATAACTCTGGACACCGGGGATTTCGATGAAAGTAAGGAAGAATCACCCTCAGAACCTTGTGCGATGGAAGAGTTTGAAGACGTTTCCAGTGAAGAATGTAACGAGTTCGAGGAAGCAGCAATTCGTTTCCACGACGACAAGGCAACTGCCGAATACAACACCGCATCCTCTCGACCAAAGAGCGATTGCCATGAACACCATTCCAATACCACTAAGCTCAGAAAGCGTCTCCAGGAAAGGATTGATGTGCTGAGATCAACAACATTCATGATTAGTGATTCAACTGTCCTTGAAAATGCCATCAAAACGGTGGAAAATGTTCTGCAAGAAGTTCAGAAAAGTGCCCGTCATGAAAATGGCCTCCCTCTTCGCCTGAGTCCTGCAAAAATGAAGCTGAAAATTTCACAAAGAGATTACCACAAAGTGATACAAAAAGCCCTTCCCGCACGCAGACGGCACAAAAAAATTAAAAAGGAGAGAGGCGTGGTGGTGGAGTTGGGGAGAGATGATAACACACCCAAAGACAATCTTGTGGAATCTAAAGAGGGGAGTAACTTTGTTGCTTGTATCCAGCAAACACCACAGCCATAAATAATGGTAACTTTTAATTGCAATTCTTTCATTAATGTCTTTTGTAGATCGAGTCAGTCTGTGATTTACCCCTTGATGAGGATAATGAACATGAAGCCGATTTTGATGATACCAGCACAGGACATCAAGGAACTTCTGCCAGATTCTCGTCAAGGTATTTTACCGTAACTACACCCAAACCTCTTTAACAAAAACACTAAATGGGTGGAACAAAGTGACTGCACTACGCAGGTACACGTATTTGTGTTAAGAGAACTGTCTGTATTGTCATGGTGTCATTAAAAAGAGGTTCAACTGGAAGACTTCACAAGCACACGCATGCACCCACGCACGCACACCTCTATGATTCATTAATAACAGTAAGAAAATGAATTTTAATTGAGTTATGAAATATTTCTTCACGCTTATCTTGTATTGTGATATTACAGTCCTGCCGAAGATGAAACGGCTGTACAGTCATGTGGCACCATCACAAGAGTGAACACCTTGCAACTCAACACTGCTTTAAGGGACTCTGTACTGGAAGTAGGCCCATTCAAAGTAACAGTGTCTGACCTGTTAACCACCGTTACTCCTGGAACCTTGTCTACAAAAGAAACACAGAAAATCAAGCAAGAGATCCCAGCTTTTGTGGATGGATGGTTAACTGATACAGTGAGCTCCAACACTGATATATAATTTTTGTAGTCTTTACTGAGAAATTCATACCTCTTATTTAACAGCTGCGTGTTTTTTTTCTGTCTTTTTTTTCCTATCTAGATAATTGATGCTACTCTATGGCAACTAACAAAACGTGACCCAAAAGTTTTTGCTGCCGACAGTACCCTTTGTCAGGTAGTGAGGCATGGCGCAAGCACCCGTCGATTGTGGATGGGTCAAAAGTTCAATGGAACTGAGAAGATTCTTATTCCGGTGAATATTGCTGGAAATCACTGGACCTTGCTGGTGGGTACAGGATACAGTTCTTAATAACTTGGTTATTTCTACTCATCTTATTGCGACATTCTCTGTGGCATTTTAATCTTAGTTCAGTAAAAGCCTATTAATCTTAGACAATGTAACTTGATTTTGACTTCAATTTGAAATCAGATCATGTATTTGTTAAAGGTTTTGGATTACAATGAAACCACTCGTATCTACATTGATCCTTTTCATGGAAAGAAACATGCAGATTAAATAACAGAAACTTCGAATCGTGGTCTCCACAAACTCATCAATGATCAAAGGTACAGTAAATACATCCTTGTAAGAGAATATAGTGTTTGTTCATAGTAAGGGGGAAGAATGGCACTCTAGTGGTTTTTTTTCTTAATATGGGACTTGTTATTAAATAATTTCTCCAGAGAAGTAGACACTAAACTGGATGGGTACCTACAGTGTAGGCAGGTATCAACTAAAAACATTCAAATAACCAGTAGCACTAATGAACATTGTCTGGATTAAATCCATAGTGAAGCTGCTGACATGAAAACAGGCTGGAAAAGTAAAGAGTGGAAATGTATTGAGCCTCCTCACTTTAAACAAACTGATGGATTCAACTGTGACGTACTAGTTTGCAGGGTAATTTTCCAAGATAATATTCCAGATTGAAAGGTAATCTTCAGGAGAAATGAAGGATGATGCATAATTTGGATATGTCAGCTACTGGTACAAAAGCCACCGATACCACTGAACTCATTACAAAACAAACTTTCAACACAGCTTTAAACCCAAACTATAACCAAATTGATACCAAAAATCAGAATTTTCTCTACATAATGAAAATATCATTTTAAGGTATTTGAGTAGTTGTAATTTGTATGTTTATGTCAATGTCTCCATCGAGAGAAAGAAGATCTTATCCAGCCTATTTGGTAGCTGTTATGATGATATTTCCAGGTAAAAGTTCATTTGCTACTTTTAAACACATCATTTCTAACGTGAAAAGTTCAATTCTAAATGAAAACTGTTTGTTAATTAATTCAATTTCAATTTTTATTTTTTGGTCCACAGAAAGGACACTCTAGTTTGCAAAGTATGCAGGATGGATGACAATGAAGACTGGTTAGGCTGCGATAAATGTGGACAGTTCTTTCATGCCAGTTGCCTAGGATCGAACTTCGCCAATGCATTACAGGAACCTTTCTTTTATTGCCCATAAACCTAACTAAATAAATTATGAACAGTAAGGCATGAAAGGAATATGTTTTCCTTTTCTTTTTTCCCCTTCAACTCTTTATATTTTAAAATGGTTTACTTCTGCAGATGACATAGAGTGTACATGTCTTTGGCAGAAACCAAGCAAATGGATTAAGTGCTTTAAATCAATATTATTGATTTATTTTTTTAAAAATCTGAGCTGTATCATTAAAGAAACTTTTCCATAGCATTTCAGTTTATGGACCAGAAAGGTTCTACAGTTAGGTAATATTACAAGTTTTTTCAGGAAGCAGTTTTATGTAACAATTTTAGCAGATCAAAGTTAAGGAACATTCAATGAGTCGTATATGATGTGATCAAGAAATAGTGCAAGCCATTAGTCAAATATCTCCATGATGACTTTGACTAAACAACTCACTGGCCAAATAAAACTTCGGTTTGCCTCTATATGGTCCTATGCAGGTTTATAGCCTCAATTAAAGTTGGTCTTCTCTACTTACTCTGTCTCAATAGCGCTCTGGTTATCTTGTTTAACATTGGCACTAAATAACTGTATTTACCCTTGAATGAATCATTGATTCATTGCCTCATGACTTATATGGGACTATATGACTCCTAAATACTCAACATTCTTATCAGTACCTCAAAGCTGGTGTATTATTGGGATATCATATCTAGTGAAGTATTTGCTTTCCGACTATTATTAAGGTCTCATGAATATACCCAATAATTTTAGATTATGAAACAAAACGAAAAAATTTGATAGTCAACAAAATTGGGTGGATAATGGTGCTGATTTCTACCAGATTTTTCTTAAAAAATTGTTCACTTGTTGAGCTAAAATGGGAGCTAAAATACACATAACACTATTCTACCTTTCGAAGAACATACCTTTTCCTTATCACTGAGACACCTTACTTTTCACGAGAAAAAACCCACCACTAAATGTTAGACAGTATAAACTTTATGGATGTTCCAACGCGTAAAACCAGTCACAAAATGTTACTCACTGCTGACTCTTATATTATTAACCGGTATGTCCCATTATCCATGGTGTTTATTGTACAAGGAAGTACCGCTGGTAAAGTGCAGGCCCCTCGCTTCGATGAAGGACTCGATAAAGTGGAATATTTGTCAGTGGGGTGACCGCTGACATCATAAAATGATACTGCGGAAGGGGGTCACAGAGTGGATGTGGGAATTCGCTTCCCTCTTTTCTTATGGTCAAAATGGCCAGCGGCATGAATCACGGCCATGTGCGCCTAGCGACGACGAACGACTACGTCGACATCGCACAACTTGGCGGCCATCCACAGCTAATACCAAGTCATGCAGAGCTGAATAACGCAAAAGGGTACGTCATAGCCCAGCGAATGGGAACGCGGGCTCAGGCGCGCGCGGTTTAAAAATGGCTGCGATTCGTGGGTAAATATTATTTTTGTATTCAAACTTAAAAAATAAGGCGCTTGTTTTAAAGATAAGGAAACTGCTTAGAATTTGGAGACAAGAAATAAGTAACTCGAAAAATTAGGGTATGTCGAATGTTGTGAAAAATTGTTTTCTTTCATAATTTCGACCTCGAAGTTACGCTGGCGAGAAATCGCTTTATGAGAACATTGCAACCCACTGTTTATATTCGTGTTCTGGGTTTTGTTGGAGATATTTCTTCCTCGTACGACGGGGTATGACGGCTGCTGGCTCGCTTGAAAGACGAGAGGAAGAAATGAGCGCTGCTACGGAGATCTAAGGCCACCAAACGACGCTTTGGGAAAGGTCGCGGGTACATCACCTCGCACAAAATGTATTTCTTCTAGGTGTTTCGTTACGTTTCTTTGTATTCGTACCCGTTGGGATAATTAGGCCTTTCTATACCACTCCTTGTGAATATCACACCACTTGACGGCGACCAGTTTATCCAAGGCTGCTTATTCCTTACTGCTTTATAGCACTGTTGTTTTAAAATAGTGTGTGACATTTTCCTATAGTCTCAGATTCTTGTAAATAAACTCGATTTTTGCTGGCGGCTCCCTCCACTATTTGTTGTATTATTTGTCTCCCCTACTAATAATAGAGATGTTTTCTATTCGGCTGAGCGAAGCGAAATAGAATAGAAAGTCTGTTTAATGCACTGGTAAAAGATCGAGAAGGACGACAACCAATGTTCCTCTACTTTGTGAAAGACAGTCCAAAATTGACAGCCATACTAAAGGGACTGTACCACTACTGGCATTGATAAACAAGGGGGAAATTAAACCAGGCAATACTACCCAGGCTCGAAATGGCGCTACAAATGTGGAGCTAGCACCTTGCTATAACCAACCTGGATTGCCAGTCACTGAAAGACGAAAGGTAACTTTCATACATGTATAGTGTGTATATGAGAAATGCAAATCCATATTCCAATAATCACACCCTAACTTTCTAAAACCTCAAAACTGAATATTAGCTTTATTAAATATTCAGAAAAATAAAGAATGGCTAAAAACTTATATTGATGTGGAAGAGGCACAACTGTAAAGAGTGAAAAAAGTATGAGGAACTGAAAAAGGAGCTGACTGCAGTACAAATTCAACTTTCAGAGAGAAGGTTTCACTGACAAAAATATTTTTGTTCTTTGGGTCTGACTAAAGAGCCAAAAGTGTTTTTTTTGTGACACTTAGATATACCAAAGTAGATTTAAATGCTAGATCATAAAAGATCTATTTCATAAACGTATGCCTTTGAAGTCCAAGTTAAAAATCTCCTGCTGTCCCTCAACAAACATTATGAGAATGAACAGGGCAATCTGTATGATCTCAGAGTTAGGAAGATTTTGCTGGAAAACATTCCCCTGTTCTTTGGAAGAACCTCCTGAAAGCCTTGACAGGAGATTGTAGTGCACTAATAAGTGAATGGGCTGACCTGCAAAAGAGGTGAACAGTGGCATTACTACATATTCCTGCTTATTTCCGGTAACAAGTAATTAAAAAAATGATAATTTTTAAACAAAATCTAGCCAAAAAATTTTGGTGCTTAACATTAAAAATATAAATATCAAAACCTCCCACACCCACAAAACAAAGATTAATGAGATGCTTATCTGGGCCCAGTTGTTCAAAAGAGAGTTAAGTCTAAACCCAGGGTTAAATCGGCCTAACCTTGGGTTAAATTTTAAGCGCAGGTTAGTTGCGTTGTTCAACGGAAGGTTAACACTAACCTCGGGTTAAACAGTGGGTTAAATTTAACCCACCGAGCGAGCAGGGTTAAATTGTTAAACTCCGGTTAAATCAGGAAATAAAGATGGCGGACTTGTTGTTTTGCGATTTACGAAGGCGACGAGAAAGGAGATTTAGAACCGGAACTCAGTGTGAAATTGACGATTTCACAGACGAAGAGCTGCGTGCTCGTTACCGCTTTCGACGAGAGTCTATTTTATTTATTACCAATCTTGTTGCCGGTGATATCAGTCGCAACACTCGACGGAATCACGCCTTACCACCGCTCCATCAAGTATTAATTGCCCTCAGGTTTTACGCCAGTGGAAGTTTCCTACAAGTTATCGGCGACACCTTCGGTGTAGATAAGTCCACCGTTTCCAGAGTAATTGCCGATGTGTCTCGGGCTTTAATCGCGAAACAGCCCCGCTTTATCAAGTGGCCGACGAATGACGAATGTGTCACAATTAAAAACGTTGACGGATCCCACGTCAGATTACAAGCGCCCTCACAACAAGAAAATAACTATGTGAACAGGAAAGGTTTCCATTCCATCAATGTGCAAGGTGTCTGCAACCATGAAGGTGAGTAGACTTTCTGCTAACGCAAAACGCTCAATAGTTTTACAAGAAAATTCGAACACGAACCAAAAACATGTATGCTTGGAACTCTAACCTTGACAAAAAATCTTATTTAATTTGAAGGAATGTTCACCAATGTCGTTGCCCGCTGGCCGGGAAGTACTCACGATAGTCACGTGTTTCGCACTAGTAACATTTGCACTTATTTGCAAAACAACCATCGTTCCCTCGACGATGGCGTACTTCTTGGTGACAGTGGGTACGCTTGCAGCCCATTCTTGATGACGCCGTACACTACAACACGAAGTGCAGCGCAAGAAGCCTACAATGACACTCACGCCAAAACAAGAGTGGTGATCGAGCAAACGATGAAAAGGCGTTTTCATGTGCTGCATTCGGAAATAAGAATGGCACCCGAAAAAGTTTGTATGATTGTAGGCGCTTGTGCAGTGTTGCACAACATTGCTTTACAGCTACATGAGCCGATGGAGGATGAGGAGTTAGATGAG
>CM042750.1:18304120-18307174 GCA_022496165.2 Catalaphyllia jardinei | reverse complement strand
CATAGTGAAGCTGCTGACATGAAAACAGGCTGGAAAAGTAAAGAGTGTAAATGTATTGAGCCTCCTCACTTTAAACAAACTGATGGATTCAGATTGAAAGGTAATCTTCAGGAGAAATGAAGGATGATGCATAATTTGGATATGTCAGCTACTGGTACAAATGCCACCGATACCACTGAACTCATTACAAAACAAACTTTCAACACAGCTTTAAACCCAAAACTATAACCAAATTGATACCAAAAATCAGAATTCTCTCTACATAATGAAAATATCATTTTAAGGTATTTGAGTAGTTGTAATTTGTATGTTTAGTTTGCCAGGAACTTGTGTGGCAACAAACCAATCACCAATGTCAATGTCTCCATCGAGAGAAAGAAGATCTTACCCAGCCTATTTGGTAGCTGTTATGATGATATTTCCAGGTAAAAGTTCATTTGCTACTTTTAAACACTTCATTTCTAACGTGAAAAGTTCAATTCTAAATGAAAACTGTTTGTTAATTAATTCAATTTAAATTTTTATTTTTTTGTCCACAGAAGGGACACTCTAGTTTGCAAAGTATGCAGGATGGATGACAATGAAGACTGGTTAGGCTGCGATAAATGTGGACAGTTCTTTCATGCCAGTTGCCTAGGATTGAACTTCGCCAATGCATTACAGGAACCTTTCTTTTATTGCCCATAAACCTAACTAGATAAATGATGAACAGTAAGGCATGAAAGGAATATGTTCTCCTTTTCTTTTTTCCCCTTCAACTCTTTATATTTTAAAATGGTTTACTTCTGCAGATGACATAGAGTGTACATGTCTTTGGCAGAAACCAAGCAAATGGATTAAGTTGTATCATGCTTTAATTAAGAAATAGAAAACATGTACCGTGTTTGTATCGAGATATACAAACACGAGTGGAAGTTTGGGAGAACGAGAAATGCTATGGGAACACGAGCCGCAGGCGAGTGTTTCCACAGCTTTTTCGAGTTCTCCCAAACTTTCACGAGTGTTGGTATAACTCGATACAAACACGGAGTACATGTTTTCTATTTATTTTAGAAAACACCACGACGAGAAAAAAGAAAACAACTTGTTAACTTTGATTATCAAAATGTAAATTCTCTTTGCTTGCGCCATCACTACGTCAACAGCGCGCGCTAGTTCTGTGTCTACATCGAGTTATACAAACAGGCTTTTTAACCAATCAGCGCGCGTGCTTTCTTAGGACTGTTTTCTAAATCAATATTATTGATTTATTTTTTTAAAAATCTGAGCTGTATCATTTAACTTTTCCATAGCATTTCAGTTTATGGACCAGAAAGGTTCTACAGTTAGGTAATATTACAAGTTTTTTCAGGAAGCAGTTATATGTAACAATTTTAGCAGATCAAAGTTAAGGAACATTCAATGAAATTATGTCGTATATGACGTGATCAAGAAATAGTGCAAGCCATTAGTCAAATAACTCCATGATGACTTTGACTAAACAACTCACTGGCCAAATAAAACTTCGGTTTGCCTCTATATGGTCCTATGCAGGTTTATAGCCTCAATTAAAGTTGGTCTTCTCTACTTGCTCTGTCTCAATAGCGCTCTGGTTATCTTGTTTAACATTGGCACTAAATAACTGTATTTACCCTTGAATGAATCATTGATTCATTGCGTCATGACTTATATGGGACTATATGACTCCTAAATACTCAACTTTCTTATCAGTACCTCAAAGCTGGTGTATTATTGGGATATCATATCTAGTGAAGTATTTGCTTTCCGACTATTATTAAGGTCTCATGAATATACCCAATAATTTTATATTATGAAACAAAACGAAAAAATTTGATAGTCAACAAAATTGGGTGGATAATGGTGTTGATTTCTACCAGATTTTTCTTAAAAAATTGTTCACTTGTTGAGCTAAAATGGGAGCTAAAATGCACACTGTTCTACCTTTCGAAAAACATACCTTTTCCTTATCACTGAGACACCTTACTTTTCACGAGAAAAAACCCACCACTAAATGTTAGACAGTATAAACTTAATGGATGTTCCAACGCGTAAAACCAGTCACAAAATGTTACTAACTGCAGACTCTTATATTATTTACCGGTATGTCCCATTATCCATGGTGTTTATTGTTCAAGGAAGTACCGCTGGTTAAGTGCAGGCCCCTCGCTTCGATGAAGGACTCGATAAAGTGGAATATTTGTCAGTGGGGTGACCGCTGACATCATAAAATGATACTGCGGAAGGGGGTCACAGAGTGGATGTGGGAATTCGCTTCCCTCTTTTCTTATGGTCAAAATGGCCAGCGGCATGAATCACGGGCATGTGCGACGACGAACGACTATGTCGACGTCGCACAACATGGCGGCCATCCACAGCTAATACCAAGTCAGTAAAGGGGGTAAGTTTCTAAAGAAACTATGGTGCTGCGTCGGTGGGAGTATTACAAGATAATTTGGTTTTATCAACTGAGTTGATAATGTGAATTAGCCACCGTAAAGAGATTCAGAAGCTGACGTTTCGAGCGCTAGCCCTTCGTCGGAGCGAATCGAGGAATTGTGGGTTGTGTGTGCTTTATATACAGAAGTATGGAGCTACGCTATTGGTTGGTGCCTGGCAACGTGAAAAACAGAATAAATTAGTTAAATGAAAAACGTTCGTTGATACCGTGAGGATTAAGAGTGCCGATTTGAAAAATAAATTTTTGTTCTAGAGTTTTGCGGCTTTCTGTGCTTCCTTGATGTAGGGAGAGGCCGCAGACTGTCATATGTTGCGTAGAATGATTCGGCAGATTAAAGTGTCTAGCGACCGGTTTAGATGCGTTTTTGTCGTCTTTCTCTACGTCGCGAAGATGTTCTCGAAATCGGCCGCCTAGTCGTCTACCTGTTTCGCCGATATATAACTTTTTGCAAAGGGTGCAAGTTATACAGTAGATGACATTGGCTGAGGTACAGGTAAAATGATCAGTGATCTTAATGGATCGCTTGGGTCCCGACAATTTTTCAACGTTGCAAATGAAAGGACATGTTTTGCATCGTGCGCGTGCACATTTAAAAG
>CM042750.1:18272141-18296520 GCA_022496165.2 Catalaphyllia jardinei | reverse complement strand
ATTCAAACTTAAAAAATAAGGCGCTTGTTTTAAAGATAAGGAAACTGCTTAGAATTTGGAGACAAGAAATAAGTAACTCGAAAAATTAGGGTATGTCGAATGTTGTGAAAAATTGTTTTCTTTCATAATTTCGACCTCGAAGTTAAGCTGGCGAGAAATCGCTTTATGAGAACATTGCAACCCACTGGTTATATTCGTGTTCTGGGTTTTGTTGGAGATATCATCCTCGTACGACGGGGTATGACGGCTGCTGGCTCGCTTGAAAGACGAGAGGAAGAAATGAGCGCTGCTACGGAGATCTAAGGCCACCAAACGACGCTTTGGGAAGGGTCGCGGGTACATCACCTCGCACAAAATGTATTTCTTTTAGGTGTTTCGTTACGTTTCTTTGTATTCGTTCCCGTTAATTAGGCCTTTCTATACCACTCCTTGTGAATATCACACCACTTGACGGCGACCAGTTTATCCAAGGCTGCTTATTCCTTACTGTTTTATAACACTGTTGTTTTAAAATAGTGAGTGACATTTTCCTATAGTCTCAGATTCTTGTAAATAAACTCGATTTTTGCTGGCGGCTCCCTTCACTATTTGTTGTATTATTTGTCTCCCCTACTAATAATAGAGATGTTTTCTATTCGGCTGAGCGTAAAAGATCGAGAAGGACGACAACCAATGTTCCTCTACTTTGTGAGAGACAGTCCAAAATTGACAGCCATACTAAAGGGACTGTACCACTACTGGCATTGATAAACAAGGGGGAAATTAAACCAGGCAATACTACCCAGGCTCGAAATGGTGCTACAAATGTGGAGCACCTTGCTATAACCAACCTGGATTGCCAGTCATTGAAAGACGAAAGGTAACTTTCATACATGTATGGTGTGTATATGAGAAATGCAAATCCATATTCCAATAATCACACCCTAACTTTCTAAAACCTCAAAACTGAATATTAGCTTTATTAAATATTCAGAAAAAAAAGAATGGCTAAAACCTTATATTGATGTGGAAGAGGCACAACTATAAAGAGTGAAAAAAAATATGAGGAACTGAAAAAGGAGCTGACTGCAAAACAGATTCAACTTTCAGAGACAAGGTTTCACTGACAAAAATCTTTTTGTTCTTTGGGTCTGACTAAAGAGCCAAAAGTGCGTTTTTGTGATACTTAGATATACCAAAGTAGATTTAAATGCTAGATCATAAAAGATCTATTTCATAAAATGCCTTTGAAGTCCAAGTTAAAAAATCTCCTGCTGTCCCTCAACAAACATTATGAGAATGAATAGGGCAATCTGTATGATCTCAGAGTTAGCAAGATTTTGCTGGAAAACATTCCCCTGTTCTTTGGAAGAACCTCCTGAAAGCCTTGACAGGAGATTGTAGTGCACTAATAAGTGAATGGGCTGACCTGCAAAAGAGGTGAACAGTGGCATTACTACATATTCCTGCTTATTTCAGGTAACAAGTAATTAAAAAAATGATTTTTAAACAAAATCTAGCCAAAAAATTTTGGTGCTTAACATTAAAAATATAAAAATCAAAACCTCCCACACACACAAAACAAAGATTACTGAGATGCTTATCTGGTCTATAATAAAAATAAGGACAATGTATTATTGCAATAATATTAAAAGAATAAATTACATATTTAGAATATTGCAATGTTATTTCTATTTGTAGATCAAAGAAAAAAATGTCACTTTCAGAAAACATGTGGACTGCATGCATCAGTGAGCAGCTTTTCACTGGACAGTCTCTCTGCTGGTCAAGTGTTAAGCTTTTCAGCAAACCCATGAACAACGGATGATTTTAACACAGAAAAGCACTTCCCAAATCCCTCTACCAACACCAGTAATTACTACACTTCACAAGCCTGGGAAACCACCATCACCAATGCCAGTAATTCATACCATCCAGTGAAACAACCCACAAATGCCAACAGAGTACAAACACTTCTTCAACCAGCTCGACAACCACCTCAAGACCAACCATCTGATCAAACTTCTGAAGGCAGACCCCCGTCTCAAATTCTCATTTCTGTACTAACAACCCTTAACATATCCATTCCAGTCACAATGCACCGTCACTTTTCAAGCTGGCACTTTCCTAAAAATGTCACAATCTTCAATTCAGGGACAGAGTAGGAGCAATGCTTGTACTCTCATAGCCCTAACAATTGCAAACTGTTTTACATGGCCACTATGGAGCTCTGTTAGCTCAATGTGAATGCATACGCCTTCCTGAACTTTTAGACTGGTTCAGAACATTTTATGCTTACCAGTAAACACTTGGAACAATAACAAACATGACATTATTTTAATAAGGCAAGGTGATAGAGTAATGGTGTAAACAACATTCATTTGATCATCAGTTCTTTCGTAAATCTACATTGTGAAGCTTGCTTTCAGATCTAATCCAGTATTCTTTGACGTGAATTTCTGAATTTCATCATTCGAGCTCGGAAAAAAAAATTTAAATTAAAACAAAACCTTAAGAGGTGTAACTGAAATTTTTGGCCCATAAATTTCATTCTAAGGCGATTTTTATGTCATGCGTTACGTTGCTCAGCTGCAGTGTCATGTTAAGGTCAAAAGAATTGACGTCTGTTTATTAGGGGCTGGAGTTATAAAGTTTGCAGTAACATAGGCATTTTTTCAACTGTTGAAGGGCCTCTTTTTACATTTTACTAATTCATTACGATTTATTGACTGCAAAGAATTCAAATATGCTATAAGCTATGGACGAGCTACATTTCTTTCTCTCGTGTTATTTCTCTTATGCTGCATAACTGAAGAAGTTGTGCTTTCGAGGACAAAGAAAAGCGAAAGTTGACCTTCAATACTTAGGGATCTATTTTGCTCTAAATAAGAGCTTAGTTGCATCGGATTCACCGACAAGACTTTTACTCACCTCGTGTTATTATCCAGCAAAATCACCTTCATGCCAATTATACCATGTGCTATACTTCTTTTATTATTCCTGTACGTACACCTCACGATAACAATGAATCCATTGCGTTCTAAGGTCCATTTATTGGCACAAACCAGGCATACAACATGGAACAAAACGTCGAACAAACAGAACAGAAAATCAACACGAACGAGCTTCGGCGGTTGCGGAATTGCTTCGGCGCCCAATGTTTGCGCATGCGCAGACGTTATTCAGCTCTGTCAGTCATGCAGTCTTGGGGTGCTTGCCATTATGCCAAAGATTCCGGAAATTTCGGTCGGAATTCAAATGGGAAGGTTAGTTTCGGTTTTTTCTGACCGGAATATTCGAGATCACCTCTGGAGGTGGTCCACATATTTCGGTCGGAATATTCCAACCGAAATTCGCCGTTCCATTATGACAAACCGGTTTTTTGCCCTAATTAGGGAACTCGGTAAAAGAATTTAAAACGACAAGAGCCATTTCTACTGGTTGGCCTGATTTAATCGGAAAATGCCGTTCCATTTTCCTCAGGTATTCCCACTGATCTCTGACCGGTCAGTTTGGCATAATGGAAAGCACCCTTGGATTACAGCATCTGAATCTGAATGCAATGGTCACGCTACACATCTCCACGGTCTTGCCTAACCTTCACACATGCGCACAGCAAGGTACCCGTAGAGTGGCAGCCATGGACAGCTGTTTCGTCCTATTGTCATGCCCTACAAATATGGTACTGAACGTGCGCGCAATTTTCGTAGGACATTTTTATTTTTACTTTATTTTAGTTTTCGATATTTTTGGTCGTTTTTAATGGAACAGTTATTGCATTATTCCATTATTCCGCTTGTTGAATATGAAATGATTGCAGCCAACGTGGCGTAAAACGCCGAGTTGACTACCAATTGATATTTAACGTGGAATAATTGTTAAATATATGTACAAGATTTGAGAATTTCCATCAACTTGTACAGCGTCTATTTCTGCGATTTCTTTCATTCGTGCCCAGTCTCTGGTTTTTGTTCATTTTATATCTCTCCAATAATTTTTCCAAGGTCTCGAACACCTTATTTGGATAGTGCACGACGTCGAGTGGTAGTGTGCCACCAGCATACGAGTCGGTCATTGGATACAAGTCTATGACGTCAAAACCTGCCTCACACATGGCTTTTTATTGCGTAAGCACTAAACAGTTGAACACGCTAAATGAGAAAAATATATTACAATGGATGTGACAATCAAATTAGTTAATCAAGATTTTAAAAGGCCTTATAGAGTTGTGTACGCCGTACAATGCAGACCCTCTCTCTCTCCGATTTCAACGATTTTTTTATGGGGGGGGGTAGGGGAGGCAGGCACGCAGCAAATTACTTAGCGATCCACACTACCCCAAGTAAATGGTAACTGTCGTCTGCATGAGCCCAGGGACATAGCAACCTGTTCACAGAGGGTCAAATGTAAAAATTCAACACCGTTACGATTTTCACAGTTCAAAGTTTGTATAAGTTTTAACAGAAAATTTGTCTCAACATTACTTGAAAAGGACAATGTCAAGCCAACTGAATTGCAAGCCAATGAACTAAACCTAAAAGGCTGTACGAAAAAATTGTATAATTTTATAGCTCATGCCACTCAGTGTTGTTCCACAATGTCACGTGCTTCAAACAATGGCAGCTGTTACACTAACACTGAATCTTATAGCTTACGAGAGCTGCTACTTTTAATTACGACATGACAATCTTTACCAAGTGCTTGATTACCTTAGTATAATGCAGATGAAAGACATTTTAGAGAAATACTCTCTTTATTAAGATCCTACAACATATAATTAGTGTTGTTGCATTTCTTCAACTTGATGTCACACATCCAACGCGTTCCAAACTAAAATGGGTTTTTCCAAAGTTTGAATTTTCATTATAAAACTCGATATTTTCTCTGGGCCAAAAACAGCTTCCTTTTAAATTTATGATTTTTAACGACAGCAAGATCAGCTCAGAAGAAAATACTTTACGTTTACCGGCACACGAATGAGCTACGCCAAAAACCACTGTTTGTTCTAATAACAAGATTGATGAAGGTTGCAGAAATTCTGCGACCAATCGCTTCAAGACATCTAACTTTTTTAGACGTCAATTCTGCAAAGGAAGAAGAAATTCGCAACCACTAAATTTGATAAATTCTGTTAAAACATCACTGATTCAAGATGTCAAGCCCATAAATGACGCAGAAATTCTGCAACCAGTCGCTTAAATAAATTCAGTTAAAACATCACTATTTTTGGGCGTCAAAATCCACGAAGGACGCAGAAATTCTGCAACCAGTCGCATCTTTTTATTTAATAAATTCAGAATTTTTCTCTCCTTCCTCCACGCTAAAGTTGGACGTGAACAGTTGGTTTATTTTATGGTTAGTTATCACATTGTATTAAATCTCTATTTTATAAACTGAATCGGTTTAAATGTACGTAAAACTAAATATTTAAAGTCTACTCGTGACTCTCTTCACCTTCAAAGAGATTGACAGCGTATTTTGGTGACTTTTTTGTAGTTTCCAGAACAGCACTTGCCATCTGGGCCGGGTTGTTCGAAAGCTGATTAACGTTAACCCAGGGTTAAATGTCAAGTGAAGCATTTTGTTTTCTTGTTTAAAAATGTTTTTCACCTCTAATGTTTGGTGTAGTTTGAGATTGCTACAGCTTAAAACTGAAGGGCAAATGATATTAACAGAACAATTCACCAAAAAATTATAAAACTGAAATCAAAATTCTCGTTAACCCTGGGTTAGCCTAATCGGGCTTTGAACAACCCCGCCACTATCGCTAGACTCAATAACACTAGTTTGGTTTCCTTCCATGTTAAATAAGAGAAAAGAAAAGTTGAAATTCTTGTGCTGACTTTGTTTCTCCTTGAGGGAAAAACAATCGGAGGACAAATGTCGACACGGGCGGGGGTTATCGCGTGATAACTGTCCGGTGATTTAAATCACGTGACCTAAAGTAGCCAATAAAATCACGTGAAAATTAATTGTTGAGTTATAATTGTTAAATATTTAACAAGATTTGAGAATTGCCGTCAACTTGTACAGCGTCTATTTCTGCGATTTCTTTCATTCGTACCCAGTCTCTGGTTATTGTTCATTTTATATGTTTCCAGCAATGTTTCCACGGTCTCGAACACCTTATTGGGATAGTGCACGACGTCCAGTGGTAGTGTGCCACCAGGATACGAATCGGTCATTGGATACAAGTCTATGACGTCAAAACCTGCCTCACACATGGCTTTCATGGCGTAAGCACTGAACAGTTGAACACGCTGAATGAGAAAAATATATTACAATCAATGTCACAATCAAATTATTCTAATCAAAATTTTAGAAACCTTAATAGAGTTGTGTACGCTGTAGAATGCAGACCCTCCCTCCGATTTCAATGATTTTTTTTTAGTGAGGGAGTTAGGAGAGGCAGGCACGCACGTGACTCATCGATCCACACAACCCAAAGTAAATGGTGACCTCTGTTTTCTGTCGTCTGCATGAGCCCAGGGACATCGCAGCCTGTTCACAGAGGGTCAAACACCGTTACGATTTCACAGTTCAAAGTTTGTAGAAATGTTTTTAAAAAAAGGCAATGTTAAGCCAACTGAATTGCAAGCCAATGAGCTAAACTTAAAAGGCTGTACGGAAAAATTGTATCCTTTTTTTAGCTCATGCCACTTTGAATCCACCATTTTGCTAATGATCAGTTCCTTTTGAATTGTGGGTAGATCCAGTCCTTTGTGGGGGCAAACGGCCAGTTTAGGACATTGTAATTTTGCCCGTTTGCCCCCACAAAGGACTGGATCTACCCACAATTCAAAAGGAATTGATCATTAGCAAAATGGTGTATTCTTCCGAATCTTCGCTACCATTGTTGAAACAATGCCACGTGCCTCAAACAATAGGCTTTTGTACATTACGCTTTTATTTCCCCACTAAAATGCTCCACCTTAATACTCCATTTTTTTCCACTTAAATGCTCGGTTTCCCCCAAGAAGGTCACTAAAATGTTCGGTTAATGCTGAAACATAGGGGTTTTTGAAATTTCATAATTTTAACGTCTCAACACAATTAACAGTTCAGAGTGCTTAAAGAAAACGTTTACTTTGTAGAACAAGTTTAAAACACCAGAAGATAACTCTTGAAATGATGATCTGTTGTTCTGTTAATCCTTTGTCCCCTTTCAGTGATACTTGAGTTAAGAGGTTAAGTTAAGTCTTCACTTTCTGGTAAAAATAATTTTATTTCTATGTTCTGTGAAAATAGTATTAATTTTCCTGAAAAATGCCACTAAAATTCTCCAGGACTGCTCAATGCTTTTGCCTCACTAAAATGCTCGAAAAAAAGCTAGCATAATGTACAAAAGCCTATCAAGCAATGGCAGCTGTTACACTTACACTGAGTATCATAGCTTACGACAGCTGCTACTTTTAATCGACCCTTCTCCAAAATGGCGGTCGAAAATTCAAATACGTTAAAATGAGCTAAACTTAAAAACGAATGCAAGCACTAGAAAGAGCTAGTGTGTTGAAAAATTTACAGACACTTGTATGACTGGGGGTATGCATTATACCCCCAGTCATACAATTTTCAACTTACATTTTCTCAGCTGATTTTACACCTCGAATGCTGAAACTTGCCAGGGTTACTAAAGTTAAGGTGCTCTTTCTAGTGCTGGTATACGTTTTTAATTTTGAGTTATTTCAATTTTAGACCGCCATTTTGGAGAAGGGTCTATTCCGACATGGTAATCTTTACCACGTGCTTGATTACCTTGCCTCCCTTTAAAATCTTACAACATGTGAATAATGTTTGTTAGTGTTGCTGTCGTTCTTCAACTTGATGTCACACATACCTGTGGTGTAAAGAATCTCTCACCCGTGCCGCCAGGGTTTCGTGCTTTATGCTTGCATATGGCAGTTGTTGACTTCCAAATAATTTTCGCGTTGTACTTAGTATCCTTCAAGATCTTTATCAAATCTGCAATTACTTTCTGGTAGGCTGTAAAATTAACACTGACTGGATAATGAAGTCCAAGGTTTAAAAGAACTACACTGTCTTTTCGCTGCATTTCTGGCCTACCAAGAACGTTGCGAATGGGGTCCAGAACCTTTATCGGACTGAAATCTAGATCGTCGTCTTGTGTCCTGCTACGCCCCTCGCTAGCTATAGGATAGAGCCAGTTGTAGCTGTTTTTGCAGTTTGTATAAAGCTTTTTACACAAGTCGCGGGAACTGATTGAGCCAGAGAAACGTACGCCCAGTGAGTCTCCATAAACCCAGAGAGTACCAGAACGGCTATAACTTGATGACAACGATCCATTGTAAATCTCTAGCCAGGCAAATAAAAAATGTTTTAAAATCTTTTTTTTTTCTTATTTGAGTGTCGAAAAGTAACTGCTGTTATGTTGTTACGCGATTACCTTGAAATACTCGCCCCAGTTTTTCATCCAATCAAAAGTCGAACTGCAACCAATCGTGACTCGCTTTCACTCGTTTTCCCGCCCTTCGCGTCAGTCACATGTCATTTTCCTCGAGTCTTGATTGGTTCACTGTATTATCTGTGTCTTTTGTAATTGGATACAGTAATTACTTAGGTTTTAAAAACTGCTTAATACCTTTATCTATTTATTACAATTTAATGACTACTGCATAGAATAAAAATCAACAAATGCAAAAATAAGGAAATAGACTTAAATTTGAATCTGAATATCATTTTATGTTATACAGTCTCCTTGGTTAGCTCTTAAGGTCGACTTGCTGTAAAAGTCACTTATACCTATAAAGTTAATATAGGCTGATATATTGAACGATTGATTGACTAATTAATTTATGCATTTGCTATGTGTGGAAGATAATGGCTGAGGATATTAGACTGTTAACGCAGCTGTTTCTGATTGTGACATTGATGTGTTTTGCAAACTTGCAATCGATGGCAATCCGGCAGATTTCGTTTAAGAGAAGAGTAAATTAAATTTCGGTAGAGTTAGTGGTGTAATAGAATCAAAACAGCATATCCCAACTTCTCAAAAACAAACATAATTCCAGTCTTTTCAGTGGTTACCAGCCATGTTTAAAACTTCATTTTCAAGTGTTAATCTCAAAACCAGACCAACCCTTTTTTCTGTTGTCATGAAGCTCTCTAAAACCTCTAATTTCATTGGGCTAGGGTCCATTGTTATTATTTTGTGTATATTACTTTCTCAGTCAATCCTGAGATACGTTCTAAAGAGGTTCGTGGTGACCTCCTTTATTCCTTCTTGAGTCCTAAAAGCACTTAATGCTTCCTAAAAAGAGCTTTTAGACCGGATGAGACTCGAAGAATAGTTCAAAAGTTGTTGAAGAATGCAACTAAACAGAGGTTAATCCAGGGGGAGGGGGGGGGAGGCAAGTTTGCACATTCTACTCATTCTATCATCAAGCCATGAATTTATAATTGTCCACTTACCATTCACGTAAGGCCGCCATATGCCATTTGCCCATCGACCAAATCCATCCCACAGACGGTTGCAGGTGTAAGCACAAGAGTCTATTTTGTCTGGAAAACAAACAACCTAGATTTAAATTAACTTGTTGTGTTGGTTTTGTTCGGGAGATGCTAAGGCTTCGTTTCTTTAAGAAAATCCAAGATTGGATTCTTAAATTGGACAGAATCAGAAAATGGATTTTGTGTTTCTTCGTTAAACAGATCAATCCAAGATTTCTCGGATCATGGTGCGTCAAAGGAACCGAAGAATTTGCTTCGGGAGTGGATTCTTGAATTCCTTTGACGAACCATGATCCGAAAGATCTTGGATTGATCTGTTTAATAAAGAAACGCAAAATCCATTTTCGGATTCTTTCGGATTTAAGAATCCAATCTTGGATGTTCTTAAAACAATGTACTCTCAACTAAACATGAAACAATTATACTATGTTACAAGAGCTGTATTCAGGCTAACTGGCCACAGCTGCTGCATACTACAAATCCAATCTATAGCTTTGCGCATCGATACCCAAAAGTTTATTTATTTACTTTTTGGCCGAGAGAGAGCGCGCGTCGAGAGGGGAGATCGGTAGGAGTATTCTAAATTATAACCCACCCATTAATTTTCGCGTGATTTTATTGGCTACTTTACGTCACGTGATGTAAATCACCGGACAGTTATCACGCAATAACCCCCGCCCGCGTAGATATTTGTCCTCCGATTGTTTCCGTCGACGAGAAACATAGTCAACACAAGAATTTCAACTTTTCTTTTCTCTTATTTAACATGGAAGGAAACCAAACTAGTGTCTAGAGTCTAGCGTTAGAGACATTAAAAAGCTGATGGCAATTGCTGTTCCGGAAAGTACAAAAAAGTCACCAAAATACGCTTTCAATGTCTTTGAAGGTGAAGAAAGTCACGAGTAGACTTTCAATATTCAGTCCCACGTAAATTTAAACCGATTCACTTTATAAAATAGAGATTTAATACAATGTGATAACTAACTATAAAAAACACCAACCGTTCACGTCCAACTTTAGCGTGGAGGAAGGAGAGAAAAATTCCAGTCGCACTTGAAATCATGGAGCAAGCAGCATGTTAAACCTTTTTACGCAGAAGCCAGAAAAGTCAGTGGAAGGGAAACCATACAGTCGCAACACTGTGAAAGCCAATTCGTTCCGGGCTGGACAGAGACAGTTTTTCTGGTTTCCTTCAAAGAAAGCCGTTTTCCATTATTCGGGATAAGTATTCAAGCCGGCAAACGAAACACTAGATCTTTCGCGACAGGGATTGATTTTCGTTCACAAAGCACAAGCGTCCAATTTTCAGCGAAGACCTTGAAGTCTTCTATGCAGCAAATCAGCTTGGTCTGAATGCTCCAGAAAATTTTGCAAATTCCGCATGGTTTAGCACATTCTCTACTTTGGAAAGAGAGGCCGCGAAAACCAACGCGAGATGAAACCCTGCACCTTCAGCTCAAAACAACAACAAGCCGGTTGAAGAACTTCATCTCAAGCGAGAGAGCGTCGAAAAATCAGTCCACCTTCAAGTGCTCCAAATTTTACACATTCTGTGTTTCACGTATGTAAATTCTGAGACTGAAACACATTTCTTTTTAGTCAAGTTTTTGAACAGTACGTAGGAATATATGAACCAAAAGCGCCAAGTTTTCGAGTTTTTGATCGAAGGGGCGTTACGAGAATTAATTTCACATGACAGCTTGTCAAATTTGGTCCAATCACAGTGGAAATAACGTTAGCTAAACCAATCATATTACTTTGCTCCCTCACGTCAATCACGCGCACTCACCATCAGATCACCACTGGCTTTTTTACCATGTTTACAACGGTTGAATTGCGAAATGAAAATTAATGGGAGGGTTATAAAATAAATAAACCCCTTTCTGGCTTGTTGGTATGTCGGTTGATAATGTCCTTGGCTTAGAGATTGTCCTCAAAATTTCACATTTGCCCTCGAAGCTTCGCTTCTCGGCCAAATGTTCATTTTTCGGACAATCTCTCAGCCGCGGACATTATCAGCCGACATACCAGTCGCCTAAAGGGGTTTATTTACTAAATATAAAAAAATAGAAGTAGACTTGGTCATTCTCTTTCTCAACAGGAACAGTCAGAAAAAACAAACAGCGGTTACAAACATAGTAAAGTTTCGCATAGTATATTATACTTAACGTTTCGTATGCTACAACATACATCCTCAGAAGTGACGGGTACAAAATATTACTAAATTTAAAAAGACGAAAACAAAAGCGAGGTATTGGTAACTAGCTAGAAAACGATGGAAAAAGAAATTACATCCGGTGTGAATTAATACAGAAGAAGATTTTCACTACCGACCTATAGCGAAGATATTTGTTTACAAACATTATTTTTGTTATTTAAATGTTGAAAACGTTAAACAAAAGAACTCTTTGTTTTACCAGCCAATAGTTCTCTGGTTGGCATATTAATAACAATAGGTTACGTCACTGATATCGTTGCTATTTTGTAACCGTCACTTCTGAGGATGTATGTTGTAGCATACGAAACGTCAAGTATAATATACCATGCGAAACTTTACTATGTTTGCAACCGCTATTTGTTTTCTCTTTCTATTGAAATTGAAATGGCCGAAAAACAAGAATCTTTAGGAACAGTCAGGCTGTGATAAGAAAAAATGACTTGAGGACTTACCTGCCAAAGATATGTTCATTCTTGCTTTTGTTACATTTATTTCTAAAGGGATCCCGTTCTTTAAGGGTTGCATTAACCAATCGTCCAGGTCTCCTAGAAGCCCATTTTTCTGAAACTTTCCCTGGACGTTTCCTTTAATAAACCAATCACGCGGTGGGTCTTTAAAGGCATCACAAAGACTATAATCAAGATATATAATAACTTGATAGACACCAGGCTCCGTAATGAGAAACAGAGCTTCGTAAGTTCCATTATTGTGATCAAAAACAGTGACCACAACGCTTGATGGGCCACGTACGTAAACTCTCCACGAGTCACCGCCAATCGTCTTCGTTCTATTATCTGAGGTTCTTGATTGGATGAAAATTTTGCTAAACTCTCCCGCTGGCCGGATGTCTTTAAATATTATGTCGCTTGTGTTCGCGTTACTTCTATTGAGTTTCCCCCAGCCATCCTTCACTTGGCCCCAGGCCGTATTATCACGACACGGTCTCAGTATTTCTTGCCAGTCTACTCGCGCTCGGCGCTGACGTAACCAATCGCGTCTTAAATCCTCGAATCTTACTATTTCTTCTGTTTCGCGTGGATATCTATAAAATGTCAGGAAACCAGTCCTAATGTCCCACAGTGAATTACTCAGTACAAAGAGCAAACTCGACCCGCATAAGATTAAAAACAACAGAGTTTGTTTCAAATAAAGACGTATTACTTTAAAAAGAGATTTCGTAGCCATGGTAACAGCCCTGCACGTCCACTGAAGAATGTCGAATTATAAGGCATCAGCTGTCTGGCAAATTACTCCATGTGACTCTGCAAAAGGAGTACATATGAATGTTGTGCCGCGTAGCACTATGAGCACAAATGATGTAACAGAGAATTAACTCTGAAGTGTAAATTTTATAGTGCTAATTTAACCCATGAATAACCCACCAGGCCTTAGCCCTAGTAAAGGGAATCAGGGAACCACACGAGGTGGGAATCAAACCCACGACATCCGGATTAGATCTACCGTTGCTCTGCCGACTGAGCTACGAGGTCGGACAGAGAAAGTCGGGGTCGATTTAGATGGTGAATCGCGGCGGTTCCCTGATTCCCTTAACTAGGGCTAACGCCCAGTGGGTTATTCATGGGTTAAATTAGCACTAAAATTTACACTTCAGAGTTAATTCTCTGTTACATCATTTGTGTTCATAGTGCTACGCGGCACAACATTCATATGTACCCTTACTTTCTCTTCGCCGCGATTCACCATCTAAATCGACCCCGACTTTCTCTGTCCGACCTCGTAGCTCAGTCGGCAGAGCAACGGTAGATCTAATCCAGAGGTCGTGGGTTCGATTCCACCGAGGTCAAAAGATTTTTTCTTTACCTCGTGTGGTTCCCTGATTCCCTTTACTAGGGCTAACGCCCAGTGGGTTATTCATGGGTTAAATTAGCAATAAAATTTACACTTCAGAGTTAATTCTCTGTTACATCATCTGCAAAAGGAGGACGAGTTAAGAGTCAGTTTGTTATACATAAAAAATGGGAGCTACTGTACCACGCCGGTTTTGATGAAATTAACATATAGTTTTGTTTTAGGGCCTTAACAACAAAATGTTACTTGGAAAATGTCAGGAGGACCGATTTGGAGTGACCTTGGCGGCCTGCCATGCAATGTGGCATACAGTAAAAACCCGCGTATAAGAACTTAACATTTAAGAACCTGTTAGGCTAAAACTTTATTTTTAAGCACCCTTCACAGAGTAACCATTTTAGGCTAAAATCCTAAAACAGGTTCTTATTTTCAAAAAAGAAAAATATATCTAGAATTAAGAAATATATATATTATAGTTACAGCACTATAGGTTTGATTGTAACAGAATCAGATTAAAGTATAGTATTTTGCTTAACGAAGCCTCCAAGAATACTGTCTTTGGACATTAAACACCAGATCATTTAAACATTCAGCTTTATTCTTGAGCAAAAGTTAAGAACCTAATTAAGAACGACCTAGTTAGCCTAATTTTACACTAAATACCATTTATATAAGAACCTGTTTAGGCTAACTTGGAAAAACCTAGGTTCTTATACGCGAGTTTTTACTGTATGCCAATATGACAGATAGAAAGAGTTCTTGTAACGGGGCGGACGCTGACATCAATCAATTCTTAAACCAACGCCGCAACGGAGAAATGTTTTATCGACAGAAACTTCAAGCATCTAACTTCTCAGATTCTTTACTACTTGAAATTCCATAAAAACTGTAAATACAATAATCGATAAAACCTAAATTATTACAAATCTAAGCTAAAAGAAACGATCTTAACTAAACACGTGTTGAACGCATTCCAGCACGTTTAACAATACAACGAACATAAGCGTAACAAATTTCGGTAATTGATCTAAATAGAAAAATAAACAAGATAACATACCTCTTTCCCCGCTTTAAAGCTCTATTAATCGCAACGATCCTTCAATCTATCTTTCTGTAAAGCTGACTTACATCTAACACGCGTGTCGTATACCGAATGAAAGATTACACTGACCATTCGCAGGGAAACAACAGGAAAACAAAGAAAGTTCGATCGAAAGTAACGATGACGTAAATCACGCAATCAAGAGTCACGATATCCGTTACAGTTCTTTTTTATAAATTTTACATGTTGCCTGCTTATATCTAGACAACGAAAATTTTGAACTTAAAAGGGGGTCCTGGTATTGGTTCAGGAGCAGGAAGACTTTCAATAAACCCCATAATTCTCCATTATCTGTTTTCAGAAACGTTTAGATTTGAGATATTAACGTTACATTTTGCGAGGGCTTAAAAATAGGGCGAAATAAAGTTAAACGAGAGATACAACAACGGATGTATTGCATCAATGCCTAGGAACAATTTGATGTATGTTTCACGATAAAGGAACCCAAATTTTGTCGACCAAGATTCACGCAGTACGTTCCAAGCACGCAGCGTTTATGAGACCCCATATTACCTTTTAAAACTGCATAGCTATGTTCTCATTTTTACTAGATATAATTCTTTACTGTGCAAGAGAGAATGGTCTATATTTACTGTGTAGAAAAAAGATGATCGCTACACTCAAACTAAATGAAAAAATGTGCAGATTATGCAAATGAGGGGTCGGCCACTCATCCGTGAACCTTTGGTGCTGTTTCTGCTCACCAGTAAATAAATACCTCTTACTAACCGAGTTTTTCCCCATCGATTTATGGCCCAAGTGCGAAGCGAACAGTCCGTAAATCGACGGCCGGGGAAAAACCAGGATCCATAATTTACAGTACGGACCGAGAAAACGAGATTAAAAGGATATTTATCAGGTCTAACAACTGAAAAAGTGTTCCTACTCGCTGTGGATAAATAAAGCCACAAAAGATTCTTCGAGTGACCTCTAAGCCCTTGGTGAAAGAAATCCCCTTTTAAACAAAAGTGCTGCAATCCAGTTTACAACGGTGGGCATAAGTGTATTCTTTTTTATGTCAATTTCGAGGTTGCTTTAGAAGGTCATTTCCGAGTTTGAACAGTGTTCAATTTTAGATTGATTTATTTCATATCAGATAAAGGAAGATTGTCAATTTTTATGTAAATAACACCTGCGTTGTTCAGAAGCTAAGTCAGGTGAATAAATAGCCGACGAATTAATGATGATAGCTAATTAACTATCTTATCGTTATCATCAATATTATAACGACCTAATGTTAGATTTAAAAAAAAAAAAAGAGACAATTTGACGCATGAAGCAAAAGCCTTCTTAAAGGTTAAATGCTGTTTGAGCTCTTCCTATCACCAGCTTCACGAAGAACGCAGTTGAAATACTCAGATCCGTTTAACTGTAATGGTTAGGTGATTCGCATAAAGACACCGGAAATAAATATTCAAGTTATAAATAAAACGCTTAAATTAAAAGCACAAGCTAAAGCAGTTGGAAAAATGGCTGAAAAACATTACCTATTCCAAGTAACCTCGTCCCCTCAGAAGGGCGCAATGAGTTTACTATTAAATAGGCCTTATCACGGTTTTCGGCGCAATCTTGACGGGTAGGCAAAGCGGTCAGAAATTACAGATTTTTATGGGAATCCGATGGCAAATAACTTTTTCCAAAATCGAATTTTACAAAACTTGTCAATCGCTATGTTAAAATACTAGGTGGAAGATTTTATTCACCAAGTTTGAAGGATGTAGCTTGGCTAGAACGGGCTCAATTATTTTTTCTAATTTTAATTTGTCTGTAAATTTGGTAGGTAGAAGGGCGGCGCGGGAAAAAAATTGTAGACAAATGTATGAAAAATTAGAAAAATTAACTAAGCGTGTTTATCCAGCCTACATTCTTTAAACTTGGTGAATACAATCTTTTACTTAGTATTTTAACGTTGCGATTGATAAATTGGGTAAAATTTAATTTTGGAAAAAGTTATTTGTCATTGGATTCCCAAACAACCAGTGTAACTTCTGCCCGCTTTGCCTACCCGTCAGAGTTCATCAAAACGAAAAGATCATGAAAAGGAAGTTTTCGATCTTGTGCTATGCAGCTATCTTACGTTATTGCAATAAAAGAAAGATTGTAAATGTGAGTATTGTTCAAATGCTGCCGGACTGCCTCGACCACCAATATGGCCGGCATTAGATTATTTTGGTACATTATGGTCGTAGTCACGTCATGCGAAAGCAGTCCTCAATACGTTTCCACCGGTGTGTGTGTGTGTGTGTGTGGGGGGGGGGGGGGGGGGTGTAGATTTGTGGATTTAATGGAACAAGAGATGTTCACATTGTAAAAAGCGTTTAAATACCACGGGACCTACGTGGTATATTAAAATATTTGTTTGGTGAGCCGTTTAATCCTCAGAGATAGTACATGATATTACGAGCCGGTGACCTGGATAGAGACATGCAAAGGTTTCCGGATGCAGACACCACACTAGTTGGAGAACGCCCTGGATACAAAAATCGGATATCACATCGCGTTACTGTGTAATAAAACTCGGCTGATGACCACTCACAATTTAGAAATCCTCAGGGAAGCTGATAACATAGTGGCAATGAAGGACGGATCCATTTTACAGCAAGCTGATTTTAACACACTCCTTAAGTCTGGTTTTTGAACTTGATACCTTGGACAAATATAAGACTGGTGGAACAGCCATGCCAACAGGAAGATGGCTCTGTGTCCTGGATGTTGTACCTGGATTACATCCGTGCTGGAATGCACTCTGTCTCAGCTGTGGCTCTTGTGGTTTCTTTTCTCGTCGTTCAAGGTAAAGTTTGTATCATTATTTTCTACATTCTGCCTCAATATTTTTTCATAGACGTCGTAATATGAAATATGGGTTATAAGCTCTTCTTTTTATTGTATTAGCGATGCCACAAAGCTAAGCGCAATTAAATAAGGCACTCTACGAACTATATGATTGGTGCTTAATAGGCTCAATCTTCACTCGGGAAAAAGAGAAAAGCCCTGCGGATCATAACCCTTCGATCTTTGCTGGTAGCTCTGCAATTAAAAGGGTAGCTAGACCACACACGCTAGCGATGACGGCTGATGGGAAACAGAAACAAGAGACAGCAGTCAGCTAGATAGACCGCCAGGGCCCAGCAGAAAACAATACGTATTTAAGTAATTGAGCAGGCAAACCTTATTCTTTTTTTAGTCATTAGCCTTTTTCTAAACTCCCTTATTTTTCTTTTAAAGGATTGCACGGATTCGCTGATTGGTGGCTTCTTCATCTGACTAGTGGACTACATGACCGGAAGGATGTTTGTATCCATGTAGCAATCTCTGTCACTATAGCAACAGTATTCATTAGCGCTTTTCTAAACTTCTCTAAACACCTGCACAATTCCATGATGTCAGCGGTGTTAAAAGCTTCGGTTTTGTTCTTCGACATAAATCCAGTTGGACGAATAATAAACAGGTTTTTTTGTCATGGACTAGTTGCTGCCAGATGTATTCCTGCAAGCTGTTGAGATTCTTCTGTTCTGTATTGGAGCGGTCGTTCTGCCATTTATCCTGAACCCCTGGATTATTCTGCCGGCCGCCCCACTGATATTTCTGTTTATATGGCTTGGAAGGTAATACTTAAGGACGTCACGTGATCTGAGGTGACTGGAACGAGTAAAACGTAGCCCCGTACTCTCTCATTTTAGTGACACGTTGGAGGGACTGATAACTATTCGCAGGAGTTGGACATCTATTACCATGTCATTCATATACTTGAGCCGAGTAATAAGTCCACTGAACATAAAGGACCAAACCTAGACACGACCGCTTTCATGTGGCCTTGATGGCTCAGTTAGTAGAGCATTGCACTGGTAACACAAAGGTCGTGGGTTCGAATCCCGTTCAAAACCTCAATTTTTTTGGTCATTTTTCCCAGTAGTATTATGGCTCTATTCGCATCTTTCATTCTTTTATGAAGAGATAGTCTTTTTCTCTTTAAGGTCTGGAAGGTACTGTTGGTAGGGCAGCAGGGCAGCTCAGCTTTCAATAGGCTCTTTGCACGATTGAGTAACATGGTAAAAATCACACATGCTGGGAAGTAAGTTTCACGTTGGGACTTCACGTCAAGGTGGACTGGTACGACTTGCTTTGTTTTGGACGTCCAACCATGCGACAAACGTTCCAGCCTGTGTGATTTTGTACCGTGCGATCGGATCGTGCAAAGGGTCAATCTCGTGAATTATTTATCTAGTACAATTTTGTTTATTTCCAGGTTTCAAGACAGTCACAATCAGTGCTAGTTCTGGATTCTGTCCACAAACAGATGGCTAGGAGTTTATATGGACGTGATCTGCTTCACCTTTATGATGTTAGTTCTTTTTCTTGCTCACTGCACGCAATCAGGATCAGGTAAATCTGGAGATGTTGTGATCCGTGGACTCAGCAATTTTTACCAATTACTTGTTGTGCAGTAGTAATGGACTAACAGTATTAGATTCACTTATAAAACTGCTGAAACTGCGAGAAAGTATTCGCTACTAAAAAGCGAAAAACATGGAGTGACATGGTGGTGAGGTTTTTCTTAATTTTTCGTAAATTTGGCTCAAGAGAGTTCACTTCTTTTCTTTGTTCGCTTTTGTCTTTTTTATTACTATTATTGTTATTTTTTGTTCGCTTTTGTCTTCATCTCCTTTCAGAACTTTATACATTGTACATTTTAATTTACATTGTACATTGGATAGATCCGAGTGAACTTAGGTTGATCGGTATAGAAAAGAAACTCAAATGGAGAGGTCGAGTGAGAAAAGGCCGTGCTTTTTGTCTTGGTCACCAAATATGGGGTCATAGTACGTGTCCGGCGCTCCTAATGGAGATCGTAAAAACTGGGAATGAGGATGGCGGCTGCGCATCAGGAACCTTGAACAACCAGAGCGAATAACTTACATAACAAATTCGCTCTGAAAAGTGTTGCACGTTTCAGTAATAGTCGGTCCATGAAATATAGAGTTCGAAAGCTAGCCAATTTGACAAAGCTCACACAAGCTTTCATGAACACCTCAGATGCTATAAGCTATTTAGGTGTCCCAGACTCCTCTTAATCAACCTTGTATTAAAACTGTTTGTTTTCCATTTATCCCATTTTCTTTTTCCCTTTAACACTTTACTTCTTAATCACAATAAACAAATAGATTCCATGTTGCCGTGCGTCTGTTCAGTAATAGATCACAGATGACGTCAAAATGTGGTAAGAACAAAAAAGTGGCACACGAGGCGTAGCCGAGTGTGTCACTGATGTTCTTACCACATTTTGACGTCTTCTGTGATCTATTACTGAATCAGACGCACGGTAACATGAAATCTATTTGTTTTATATAATAACAAAAAGCCTTTTTTGTTTCAAAACATTTTAACATAACGCGAAAGCCGGCCTTTTTCCCCGCCTTTACTCCGCCTTCGCACGAAAAAAAAGCCATTTGACGTGATCTATGCATTCAAAATGAAGCAGTTTCATTGGTTGCTACACGTAACAAAGAATTGTGATTGGTCGAGAAAAATCACGCCACTGTCAAGCCTGACTCGAGCGTCGCTTCTCGTGGAATTAAAACTTACAGCGAAAGCAGAATTGAACTGCGAAATCTACAAATCATGAAGAAAATGCTGGAAAAATCAAGTCGGTTTTTGTCATCGGAGTAGCCCTGTGAGCCGAAAAGCTTGGACGTTGCCTTGAAAATTACAGGAGTTGAAAGAATACCCTCGGAAAACTTGTGGTTGCGGTCGACCTAGAGGCCATTTGAATCGAGTTTTGAATGAAAGGAGCAAAAATGACGGTGGAGATTTTTGTCTTCTGTGGTTTGTGATTCTCAAATCAGCTTGATGTAGTGTCGGAGACACATTTTAGCTGCGATACTGTTGACTGTGAGCTCTGGTTAGCTATACTTACCTCGCTGCTGTGCCCTGAAACGGACAGGAACATTCGCATCGGAAAGCAAGGTTATGTATTTTATTTTACTGATTTTAAGAAGTGATGTTTTGATGTTTTATTCCTGACATTAATCAGTGTGTCAACAGTTGTTTTGACACTGGGAAAAGTTGACTTTTTTAAATAAATTAATCTCGAGAACATTTTGTTTGTTGTGTTTGTTAAATTCGAGATAAAGCAATGGTTCTCGGCTTACCGAGACCAAGTTTATGCGTGGTTTAGTCTCGCTTGACTGCCGACTGAGGCTGCTAGAAAATTATTTCTGTATCATTTTGTGAAAGAAACGGCTTTATCTTTCGTTTTCGGGCTTCTCGAAACTGTTCAATTCCTCAGCAAGACTTTTTGTACCTTATCTTTTGCCCAGTCACGTAAAATATCATCCTAATTCTCAAAACGTTCCGCCATTTTAAAACGGCAGAGGGAAAAACTTTGTAATGATGACGTCAATCGTGCATCTGTTCTCTAATAGATCATAGGTGAGAACCAAATGCGAGAATAACTTGAGTTATTATATAATTGTAAATATTTCATTAGTACCATTTATCATCTTTCATATGTAATTTGTATATATATTTATATGTGTTCTATTTTTTTTCTAACACTGTAAAATTAATGTTTGTGTAAGATTAAATTAGAATTGATCGATCGATTGATTGATTGATTGATTGATGTTAGAAAAATTAAGAATCTTCGTGAACAGAATTTCGAAGCATACGTGACAAACAACAAGCTATTGGAGAAAGAGGATACTTAACGAATCAACTTGAAAATTAAACAGTAAATATCTAAGCTTGACTCTTTTTTGAGATATCATTTTTTGTTATGTTGCAATACGAAGCCCGAGTAAACGCTGTTAGATGGATTTAAGAGTCCAGTTTTGGACTTTTCACCCTTATGAATATCTGAATTTACCCAAGAGAATGTTGACTAATTTCTGGCATATGTTTATATTTGTAGGTATTACGGCATTGTCCGTTGTATACGCTCTTCAAATTGCAGTAGATACGTCACAATACGGCGTAAGACAATGTTCGGAAGTTAAGAATTACATGACGTCAGTTGAACGCGTCATCTCATACACTCAAATTGAGCAAGAGCCTGGGTACGCTAATCGTTCTCAGCCTCCAGAAAATTGGCCACGCAGAAGGGTCAAATAACAGCAAAAAACCTAAGCATAGCTGTACTACCAGGGTGGACCACAAATACATAAAGATGTCAGTTTTACTATACATGCCCACGAGAAAATTAGAATTTTTGGTCGCACAGCAACTGGTAAGTCATCATTAGTTTCAGCTCTCTTTCCCATGCCTCAACCATTATTGATGACTTTAACATCAGGGATCTTAAGATTCAAAGCTCTCGTCGAGTGATGTCAGTTATTTCCCAGGATCCAGTTCTGTTTACCGGTTCTCTGCGCATGAACTTAGATCCTTTTGAGGAGCACGAAGACAATAAACTCTGGGATGCACTGGAAGAAGCGAGTTTGAAGACCATGGTGACGAGAAAACCAAAACAACTGAGTGAAGAGTATTAAAAGAATGCGGGGCAAACTTCAGCGCTGGTGAAAGGCAACTTCTGTGTTTGGCTCGCGCATTGCTGAAAAAATCCAAGATTATAGTAATGGATGAGGCAACAGCAAATGTCGGTTACAAAACGGATTGTGTAATTCAAGAAACAATTCGTACAAAATTTAGACATTGTACTGTCATTACTACTGCACATTGACTGTCATAGATTGCGATCGAGTTTTAGTTCTGGAAAATGGCTAAGTTGTCGAGTTCGACAAACCGGATAATCTATTGCAGAACGAGTACGGGCAATTTTCAAGACTTTATCATGGCTATAAAGGACACTGACTAGTACAATCATTTACCATAATGTATTGCCTGTTTCAAAACTGAAAATAGAATAGCAAATTAAATGGATCGCGGACGCACCTCTCTTGTCCAGCATCTTGTTGCACAAAATTTTCAACTAACCGAACGCACTTTGATAGGCTAAATAAATCACAATTTAAAATATTGCAGGGAATCAGGTTACAGTAAAGAGAGAATTCTACACTGATGTACAAGGTCTAGAAATTTCCGTTTTTTTCCGTTTTTTTTTCCATAAACCACACAAGAGATAAGCAAAAAATAAAATAAAATAACATAATACATGAGAAATTTATAATAACTTAAAGAAGATAACTTAACAATTTTAAAGGTGGTAATGGTAAGAAAGCCTACATAGAAGCTGGGGGCTTATGAACTATAGACTTCCTGACAATATAGGGTACATCATACAAATTATCGGGACAGCATGAAATATTAAAATGTATTATTTTAAAAATAAAAAGTAGAAAAACAAAACAAGAAAAGAAGAGTGAAGGAGAAGTATGTAGCTCAAAAAGAGTATATTTGACTAAGAAAGAAGGAATTTTTTAAGTGTTATGCCAAACAGACGGATGCTTTCACTGTTTTAAATTTCAGGGCTTAATTAGTTGAAAAACTTAGGTCCTTGAAACCTAATTGAGAAGTTTCGAATATTAGTTCGACAGGCAGGAAGGTGTGTAATAAAGGTTGCAATTTCTAGTATAATGCGAACGTAACTGGCTTGCAAGAGTAAACATATTACGAAAATAATTATGAAGTAAACCTCTTTTAAATAGATGCATAAATTAACTTATCTGGTAGAAATAAATGTCAAAGAATTTGAAAATCCCGTGTTCTTTGAAAAGAACATCAGTGTGAGAATCGAAAGAAGCTTTGGAAATCATTCTTATTATCTTCTTTTGCAAAATAAACTGACGTGACTTAAAATACTCAGATATGTCGATCCCCACACTGAGACACAATATATTAAGAAAGGATAAACTAGACTATAGTACAAACAATGTAGGGAAGTTTTGGGAAGGCAAAAACTTGACTTGTAAATAATACCTATAGATTTTGATATTTTACTGGAGACGCTAAGAATGATAAATGTCTCTTTCACACAATCAATATTATTGTTGTCAATCTGAATAGATAGATCAAGTGTTTGCCTCCTTTGGCGTGGTCAAAAGCCATAAAATTCGACTTTTTAAAGTTAATTGATAGCTTATTAGCTCGACACCACTGTGTTAATTTACACATTTCAGCATTTAAAGTTTCAGAAAGTGAATTAAAATCTTTGTGAGAAAAAAATATATTTGTATCGTCAGCAAAAAGAATAAAGTCCACCACTTTTGACACATTGCATAGATAATAATAATAAACAAATAATATAGAGCCCTGGGGCACGCCACACTTAATTTGGCAAAACCCCGAACAGATACCATTAAATTTCACATATTGTTGTCTACCACTTAGATAGCTTTCAAACCATCTAAGTGTGGTGCCTCGAACACCATAATGCTCTAGTTTTGATATTAGAATATGATGATCAACGGTGTCAAAGGCTTTAGACAAGTCTATAAAAATACCAACCGTATATTCTTTATTTTCTATAGCAGAAGAGATTTTGTCATGCAAACAAGGTAGAGCATAAGCGGTGGAGTGACGTTTGCGAAAACTAGACTGATTCAAGTGAAGTATGATCCTCGCAGTAAATTTTCCAATTTAAGCAATTGGAAAGAAGAACATCATAAAGATTCTTGTTTTTCGGCCATTTCAATTTCAATAGAAAGAGAAAACAAACAGCGGTTACAAACATAGTAAAGTTTCGCATGGTATATTATACTTGACGTTTCGTATGCTACAACATATTTTGTAACCGTCACTTCTGAGGATGTATGTTGTAGCATACGAAACGTCAAGTATAATATACCATGCGAAACTTTGCTATGTTTGTAACCGCTGTTTGTTTTCTCTTTCTATGGAAAGAAGAA
>CM042750.1:18253556-18271741 GCA_022496165.2 Catalaphyllia jardinei | reverse complement strand
TGTGTCATTTTGAAGAGAGCTGGCTGACTAATAGTCAGTCGCGACCGTCCATTTGGTTTAGATACGTCGATGATACTTTCTCCTTATTTGACAGTAAAGAGACTGCTTCCAGATTTTTAGATTTTCTCAACAGCAGACATCCCAACATCAAATTCACCATGGAACTTGAAGAGAACCGTGAGATCCCTTTCTTGGATGTTTGTATCAAGCGTGATCACAACACATTTTCAACTACTATACACCATAAAAAGACTTTCACTGGTCTTTACACCAAGTGGGACTCCTTTACTCCTAGGAAGTATAAGGTCAATCTCATCCGAACACTTACCTATCGCTGCTTACGCATCTGTTCAAATTCCACTCTGTTGCAGTCCCCTTTATCCGATCTCAAGAATTCCTTGCTTCTTAATGGTTATCCGAGAGGCGTTATTAACTATAATGTTAATGATGTGCTTCACAAACATAAGGACAGGCCTTCACAACCTACTCTCACAGTTCCTAAGAAAGATCTAATCCTTGTTTTACCTTATTTAGGTCTCCAAAGCGATGCTATTACACGCCGATTAAAATCTTGTGTCTATAAGTTTTATGGTTTCGTCAACCTCAGGGTTGTTTTTCAGAACACTCGCAGAATTAAGTCTTTCTTTCCTTATAAAGATCGTTTCAACCGGTCGCAGAAATCGAAGATTGTGTACAAAGCAAGTTGCTGGGATTGTGATGCTTTTTACATCGGCAAAACTAAAAGAAGATTACATGATAGAAAGACTGAGCACTTCAAAGCTCTCACTCAAATTGGTCACGCCTCCGCTGTTGCTGAGCATTCGATTTCTACAGGTCACAACATCAAATGGGACCATTTTGAGATTTTAGCAAGTGGTCAATGTGATTTACAATGTAAAATTAAAGAAACACTGTTAATACGGGACTTGAAACCCGCCCTTAATGAAAACGTCGGTAGTGAAAATCTTCTTCTGTATTAATTCACACCGGATGTAGTTTCTTTTTCCATTGTTTTCTAGCTAGTTACCAATACCTCGCCTTTGTTTTCGTCTTTTTAAATCTCGTCATATTTTGTAACCGTCACTTCTGAGGATGTATGTTGTAGCATACGAAACGTCAAGTATAATATACCATGCGAAACTTTACTATGTTTGTAACCGCTGTTTGTTTTCTCTTTCTATGGAAAGAAGAAGCCTGAAAAAATCAGGGCTTCAACGGGATTCGAACCCATGACCTCCGCGATACCGGTGCGATGCTCTACCAACTGAGCTATGAAGCCACACATTGGGAGCAAGGCCAAATTATTGAGTTCATGGGGAACTCAATAATCAACTGGCATCAACTGGTATAGAGTGGTTATAGTTACGCAAAACTCTAAGTAGCTGTTTTCAGCCACCTTAAATAATAAGAACGAGTTCCCTTAGTGGAAGAATAATTCAGAGTTCATAACTTCAAAGATTTCTCAAAAAATTCCATTCATCACTTGGCCTTACCAAACATGTTGCCTTCAAAGAAGAGAAGCTTTAACAAGTGGCCCGACAATATATGTTTGAAACTACTAACTCGGCTCAGCTGGCGTTCGACATTTACAAGTGTTCTATAAATTATTAAAAACGTTTCCGGCACAAACACTTAGGTTCTGGCCCCGTTAACCTTTCATTCGTTCCCGGTCGGAAAAAAACAAGTATCAGTTGACGGCACCATCCCTGCTCTGAGAACTCATAGAGCCCGCTTCATTCATTCCTTCAATCTCTATTTTCCAACTACCAATAATAATCCAGTTTCGATTCGCCATGACCGCTGATTAAAGGCACTGAGAACGCATTTAGTACAGGGTTAGCCTCGACCTAAAGTAAAATAATCACAAATTCCAGTGAGAAGATTACCTGTTTTCAGCTCTGTGTATTGTTTAATTTTCAAATTTGTGGCACCTTCCCGCCGGTATTTATGCATATTTTTTTAAGGTCGAGGCTAACTCTGTACAAATGCGTTGTCAGTGCTTTTATTCAGCGGTCATGGTGAATTCGAAACTGGTCTATGCAATCTATTTTGCCCCCAAATTTTTCATAAATTATTATTTGTAAATAAATGTTCTTGGGCGGTCTGCAAATTCCCAAGAACATTTCACAACAACAGTTCATGCAAAATTTGAGGTGCAAACAGAGTGAATTATAGACTTTTCCACGTCTTGAAATTTAATACTTTTAGAGGTTTTTAAAACTAAATTGTTGACAACAGGACGTTTTGTCATGGCACCATGTTCACGTGACTATTTTCGGAAAATTGCACTGGTTTCAAGCTAACCTGCGATCAGGCGTCCCTATGTTTTTTTCGCGGGAGGAAGGAACGCCTGATACAATTACTTGACTATTCGTCTACCGCCCCCTAATTAAAATATCTGTCAGCGAGAATGTCGGCGATGCCATCTCCGGATAACCAAGCAGAATTACCAGAAGTCGCTTCGTGGGCAGGAATTACACCAGGCACGAACAGAGTGAATTTACACGTAGTTCTGTACAGTACGGCCGAGAAAAATATAGTTTATTTTGTAAAAGGCGTCTTCCTGTTTTGTTCGCAATGAGTAACTTTCAGAAGCAGAACAAGAAATGCTATCTTTGCACGACTAGCGTGTCACGTGGTGACGGTACCGTTCCACTTTGTGAGCCAACAAAAAACAATGAGTTCTGTGGTGGTTTTTGATGTGGCGTTGGTTGTACGGCCCATACGAAACAACACTTTTGGAATTAATACATATATAGCGCTCTTGCCTAATCCCGTCGGGAGCACCGCCGAAACATCTCTCCCATGGCATGCGATTCTATGAATGCATTCTATTTGTTCATCTTTGAGAGTTTTGTGAACAAAACTCTGAAGAGAACCATTTCAAGCTGTTAAAAACTCGCTCGCCTCATCAGACGTCATGATGGAATTCATCAGCTCGCAGGATTTCTTTTACCGGAAATCACACCGCCACAAAGGTAACTAATCATGGCTCAGTTCTAAGTACCGTTTTTGTTTCTTGACCAATCAGAAAAAAGTCCAGATACTGGACAAGCAACAGACAAGTAGTCAAGTAATTGTATCAGGCGTTCCTTCCCGCCGTAAAAAAAGATATGGGACGCCTGATCGCAGGATAGTTTCAAGCCCCTACCAACAATACATTCGACGTTGGCCTCGACACTAGAATGAGGCCAGCAACTGGTGGCACCTGGTACAGGTGTGTAGCAGCAGGTACTTCAGATCTTAATCAAGACAAAGCTTAACACGTGCGCGATACGATAATTAGCCACTGATCTTTTGTTTGTCAGAATACATACAACTGAAGAAATTATCCGTGCACTTTAAATTTCAGGACGCTTCCTTCAACTGTTTCATGCCAATTTAGGCCGTGCACATCTAAGTGGAGTTTGTATATAGGTAAGTGGCGGCTCGTACCTTGAAATGTATCAATGTGTTTGTGCTCTGTTTTACAGAAATGCAATTGTAGAAGCATTGTGCGATTCGAACGACAATGGCTAGCGGGAAAAAAATCGTCATAAAAAACCTTTTAAAGAGTCACAAATATTAAATAACATATCCTCTGTTCGCGATCTAATTCTGTACTTAAAATGCCCAGTGTTCATATACAATTCCAGTTCAGCGGTTTTCTGTGTCTAGTGCACGCATGAAATCGTAACTGAGACCTTTATTTAAGAAATAGAAAACATGTACCGTGTTTGTATCGAGTTATACAAACACGAGTGGAAGTTTGGGAGAACGAGAAATGCTGTGGGAACACGAGCCGCAGGCGAGTGTTTCCACAGCTTTTTCGAGTTCTCCCAAACTTTCACGAGTGTTTGTATAACTCGATACAAACACGGAGTACATGTTTTCTATTTCTTTTAGAAAACACCACGACGAGAAAAAGGAAAACAACTTGTAAACTTTAATTATCAAAATGTAAATTCTCTTTGCTCGCGCCATCACTACGTCAACAGCGCGCGCTTAGTTCTGTGTCTCCATCGAGGTATACAAACAGGCTTTTTAACCAATCAGCGCGCGTGCTTCCTTAGGACTGTTTTCTAAAATGCTTTAAAATACTGGTTTCATAGTTCAACTTGCTTGCATACGGGACAAAAGTAAAATAGTCCAGTATCGCAGAGCCTTGTCGATTTCCGAAATTATTTATTACGTGTTCTGTCCATAAGAATGCTACAAAATTATGAGTTCTGGTTTGATAACTGTTGACTGGACTAAAACTGTGTATATAAGAGCAAAATTACATTCTACAGCCGAAATACCACTTGCTGAAATATTATAGGTGGTAATATGAAATATAATATAGGTGGAAATATCAATTACGTTCCAGTGAAAAATCACGTACATTTTGAGTGTCATTCAAGCGGACCCGGTACATGGTGCAAGACGCGGTGTAAGAAAACTTAATTTTGTTAATGATTTTCCTAATTCTCGTAGCCTCAATATTCAACGGTGCAGTGATATATTACGGAGAAGCTGAATCTAATCATTCTTTAGATTAAATATTTTGGACTATTGATCGGGCGATCCGAATGGTCGAGCATAAGAACTGGTCACTGTGTTGTGTTCTCGATCTGTGTTGTGTTCTCTATACCTAGGAGTAAAAATGCCGATTTCTACTAAATCCGACTAAATGGAGGGGGTGGGGGGGGGAGGTGGAGATTTAACAAACTGCAACTTCAATACACTTTGTAGAGACCTACGCTTGTCAGTTCCAATAAAAGAAAAGTCATGAGTAAAGATTTGCTTCTTTTTGCAGTTTCGTGTGATCGAGTAGGCTCCCATCAAAGCCTATCCGCCTTGATGCACTCAGTCGACGGAAGAAGTATGCGCAGTACCTCTTGTCCATGGGAACATTCTCTGTAAGAAATCTACGAGCAGACAAGCAGAACGTCTCAATGAAACACGGTCGAGCGTGTCCCAGTCTTGTACGCTTTCTCGCGTGCTACCTTTCCACATGCGCGGCTTTTTATTTGTATTTCCGGTACTACTTGATGGATGAGCGTGACTATGGGACACCTGCCCCTGCCGCCGTCATTCATGACAACGTGTTTCGGCCTTTTGATGCCTTGTCTTCAAGCAAAGCTGTAATATCGCCCAACGAGTTGTTTGAGAAGTTGCAGAGCAAGTATATGGCTCCAAAAAGACCAGGAGTGTTGGGAAGTATCAATGGGTACGCTTGGCATAAGTCAGAAGAAGGCATTGTCACGAAATTAGAAGATTTGTCAGAGAAAAGTATTAAATTACAGTCCCCTTTGGTTGTTACAGAGGAAAGCATAAATAAAACTTCAACTTCTTCAGGTAGACCAGAAATGAGCAGCGTTAGTGATAGTAGCGACGATTCAAACAAAACACAAGACAACGTGCAGTTGGCAGGAAATTCAACACGCAATCAAGCAAACATCTCAAACTTCACAACACAGATTAATAGTGGCAATTTTGATTTAAAGTTGGTACAGGTACTCTCACAACCTAAAGCTGTACAAAGGTCGTCGATTGCTCATCGATTTCAAGATTTCCTTCGTCAGTGGTTACGTCAACGCCGCGCACGCGTAGACTGGCAAAGCATCATTAAGCCTTGTAATGACAATATGGCCTGGGGCCAAGTAACTGACGGCTGGAGCAAACTAAACAGAAGCAGCCCTGTTGCTAGTGAGGTCGTGTTCTGGGACATCAGACCAGCGGCAGAGTTTAGTAAGATTTTTATCCAATCAAAAACTTCAGACAACCGAACGAAGACGATTGGTGGAGACGCCTGGAGAGTTTACTTACGTGGCCCATCAAGCGTTGCGGCTACTGTTTTCGATCACACTAATGGAACTTACGAAGCTCTGTTTCTCATTACAGAGCCTGGTGTCTATCAAGTTATTATATATCTTGATTACAGTCTTTGTGATGGCTTCAGAGATCCACCACGGGACTGGTTTATTAAAGGCAACGCTCAAGGAAAGTTTCAGAAAGACGGCCTTCTAGGCTCGCTGGATGACTACTTGAGACAGCCCTTCAAGAATGGGAACCCTTTGATCATAACAGTCCCAGAAGCACAACTCAATATATCTTCAGTAGGTAAGTACACATAAAGAAATGCAACTCTGGCATTTTTTAAGCAATGCTTACAGATGACTGGTCGCCTGGAAATATTGTTGGGGCACGCACTGCTTACATTATAACACAGGAGTTGCGTTGAAACACTTTTACTCACCAGAATTCCAATACGCTAATTGTGCATTCAAGATGAAAGTTAATAAAAAAATTACCATTTAGCTAAGGGATAACTCTTGCATAGGTATGTGTTTCTAGCTTAACCCTGATATTGATTTATCTCCTTCCGTTTTGCCAGAAAAACTCGGCGCTGGATTGGGCTCTTGTAGTCACACCTGCAATCACTTATGGGATGGATTTGGCCGATGGAAAAATGACGAATGGAAACCAGACCTTCAAGGTTAGAGGTCAACTTCATTTTATCTACCTAGTAAATCAAGATTAGAATGGCAATTTCTGCCAATTATAGCACTAGTCGTGCAAATTGTACAAGCGAAGAATTAAAAGTGAGATGGGGCGGGGCAAGGTTTAATATCTCTTATCTGTAACCATCTCGATCTTTCCCAATACCGGCTCCCACAAATTGTTTCTCTCTTTTAAACTTCAGTTTTCATAGCCATTAAGGTTACTTAATGCGTGGCGTTGCGCTATCGTTTTTTTTTTGTTTTTCTTTCCCTCTCTTTTGTCATCTTTTAGTTCTTCTCTCTTGTTATCTCTAGTTTTACCCTCGCCTTCCTTCTCTCTTCCCCTGCTAGTCTCGGCAGAAATCAAGCAGCAAAGTTTTGTGTTTTTCAGCGAGCGTGTTTTTCAATCTGCTCAATCTCTTTTTTGATTTTCTGTTAAACAATAGAATCCTACAACTGGTCGTTGCCAATCGGTTATCGACCGAGTGGTGTACTGTGGATTTATGGTGATTCACTTGCTGTACGTTTCTTGGAATCTGTGCAGTCTCGTTTTCTTTGCTCAAGACTCTATCTGGGATGTCGCCGCAGTTATAACTGGATATATCCCGTAATAAGCGAGGTTGTAAGTAAGCAAGAGGACGATAATCTCGATTTCCAGCCTGGCAAGGTTATAAAAACCATTCTCAGTGTTCTTCAAAGACCGGAAATGCAACAACAAGAAAGTGTACTGCTCTTGAATCTGGGACTGCATTTCCCTATCAGTGTCAATTTTACCACATACCAGAGGCTCATTGGTGACCTGATAAACACGTTGAAGGAGACTAAAGAAAATTTTCAGGAGAGAAAAGTTCCAAAGTATAAAGCCAAAGTTATTTGGAAATCATCGACCGCCATACACAAAGAAAACGCTGAAGTGAAAAACAAGACCAACTGGAGATTTTTTACCACACAGGTAATAAATAAACAAAACTGCTTTGGAAATATGTATAAAGCGCGGCATGGTAAAAAGACTTATTCTTGTCCTCTGCAAATAAGAAAAAGAAGCTATTGCTTTAAACAGAACTTACAGAAAATTTGATTGTCGGGCAAAAGAGGGAAGATCTGGGGCCACAGGGAAAATGCGTTTGGGCCACGTGGACTAGGGGTCAGATAGTATGAATGACTCTGAGTCTGACATTTTGGCAAAAATAGGCTGAGAAATGGGATCTGGGCAACATTTGGGCAGAAAAATTGGATCTAAACCATATTTCTGTTTACAACCCTCGAAGAAGATTAGGGCTGGACCACTAAAGAAACAAACATAATACTGCAAAGGACCGCAAACGAAAATGCTGCCTGTATACGTAGGATCTGTAAAAGATCTGATCAGCCAAAAATAGAAAGACTAGAAAACAATGATGCAAGGCTGATACTACGTAGAGAGCTTAACGGGGCAACGACACGATAGAGTCCAAACTGAAAGCCATGAATTGCAACCGTGGACAGCTGTTTCGACCTTATTGGGTCTCGTCAGCACGGTGTAGCAAGTTATGAAGTGATCAGCTGCTCGACTGACATCCACAAACCCACTAAATGCAAGATGGTGATGACCTCAGATGAAACTCAAATCCAAACTCTTGCCCATTGGCCAATGTCACATGCAAAACGCGTGACAAGGGACAATAGGAAAAATCCAGAATATCGTGTCGTTGCCACGATAAGGAAAAACTGCGGACAGACACAAACTGTCCCGCAGGAAAATCATGGCTGATCAGATCTTTTACAGATCCTACGTATACAGGCAGCATTTTCGTTTGCGGTCCTTTGCAGTATTATGTTTGTCTAGTACTTTGGGGCCGTGGGTCTTTTCAGATCCGATATGCTGCTCACTTTTTACATGGTTTGGCCATGATTTTCCTGCGGGACAGTTTGTGTCTGTCCGCAGTTTTTCCTTATCGCGGCAACGACACGATATTCTGGATTTTTCCTATTGTCCCTTGTCACGCGTTTTGCATGTGACATTGGCCAATGGGCAAGAGTTTGGATTTGAGTTTCATCTGAGGTCATCACCATCTTGCATTTAGTGGGTTTGTGGATGTCAGTCGAGCAGCTGATCACTTCACAACTTGCTACACCGTGCTGACGAGACCTAATAAGGTCGAAACAGCTGTCCACGGTTGCAATTCATGGCTTTCAGTTTGGACTCTATCGTGTCGTTGCCCCGTTAAGCTCTCTACGTAGTATCAGCCTTGCATCATTGTTTTCTAGTTTACCACTAAAGAGTTGGAAATGGAGGCAACTTAACAAATTGACGTCAGTTTTTCATGTCTTTGTCCTGTTATTAATCATGAATTTCGTCATAACATTGTCAAAGTAGCTGTGGATCCACGACAGGATAGCCGAGTGGATCCACAGACTACTTCGACAATGTTATGATGAAATTCATTGTCATTAACAGGGCAAACGCATGAAAACTGACGTCAATTTCTTTTTTACGCTAATAAATTAATTGTCAAATTGTCCATTCTTGCCCTTTGCATTGCATTGCAAAATAAGCCAATGGGCACGCGAGAATTTCTGTAGTTATCGTAAAAGACATTGAAACAGACAACAACCGACTATGTTGACCAGTCGCTGTTAGTTTTGATGCGATCTAACAGCCAATCACATCACGGTGAGATGGGCTATTCAGACAGCCTTTGCATGGCTTGGTGGATTTCATCTAACTCAGCTGTGTGCACTGATTGGGCAACGTTATCAGAAAATAAGTGAGTTCCTAAACCTAAGAAACACTTATTTTGAAACATGTTTTTAGCTCAGACATGATGCGTAGGAGATAATTAGCCTATATTATTATATGGCTACAATAGTACGCGCTCTGATTGGCTGGTGAGGGGGCAAGACTTTCTTGTAATGACCGGGCATTATGAAAATATTTCTCGGCTCGACGGCTCATTTGAGCTGTGAGTAAAAGCTACAAGCGCGTGGGCGAAAACAACAAAGAATATGGACAAAGTACAACTATGTTTTTAATAGACCACGTTCGATATATCAATATTCTAGCATGGCTCCGAGGCTTTCGGGTCAAACGTCTATATTTGGTGTTGTTTTCTTTGTTTCCAAATCTCTTTTGGGAATTGAAAGACAAGAGAAACTGGAAAAATTAGCAATTTTGACCGGAAAGCCTCGGAGCCATGCTTGAATATTGATATATCGAACGTGGCCTATAACTGAAAGATCGCATCGCCACGTTCGTTACGGTTCAGTGATAACGACCTCGAATGACCTTTAGTGGAAAATTACTTCCGATGTTTTTATTGTATTCTTTTTAAGAATAGCACTAAAAAGGCCATATAATAAATAGCTTATTAACCTCGTCCGTTAGGTCATTAAAGGGAAATCTCAGGCCTGGGCCTTGATGTATTGACCTCGTTATCGCTCGGCCTATACATCAAGGCCTCGGTCTGAAATTTTTCCAGTAATGACCTCACTCTCGATTAATAAGGGGTATGTTATAAGGTAGAGGTTTGGTTATATTGTGAAAAAGATGACTCCAAATTGAGTGCGCATGCTTAAGCCGCGCGCGCGCGTGTGGGAATGGATTGCACCATTTCCATAGAAACAAGCAAGCACCAAAATGGCGGCAAATTTAAATTTCGCGGTATGTGTTTCATTTCGCAATGATAAGCCGAAAACAAAACAGTTAAGGTTTTTACGTTAAACACAGCTCTAAAAGGGGCGTCTCTTTTATATTTTTCAACAAAGAAACTATCTCTGCAACAAGAGTGAATTTTCTTGTCGAATTTACGAGTTCGTAGCGAAACATGATGACTTTGTTGTGTTTTTATCGCGATAGTTGTCGTTGGTCTCTCTGGGGGCAGATTTTCCGATGAGAAAGGCTGTTGCCTAAGCAGTAAAACTCGGGAAAAGAACGTTTATAGGGGCAGAATGATTAACTTAGTACCGAGATGGCTCGAGTGGCGGAGGCTGACCGTGGAAATTTCGTGGGATAAAGAAGGAAAGTGACCGGAAGTGCTTAAATCACGCGCGTGTTCACGCGAGTGCCCAGTCGTTTGACCGCTGTGAAGATTCCAAATGTATTTTACCGGGCCGAAAAGCGTGAACACAGGAATGTTTATTCCTTTTCACAGTGAAAATAAGCCGCAGCTACCTAGTCCATATTGTGACACTCATTTTGATTTAACATTTTCTTTTTTCTTATCCAGCGAGTTCAACTGTTCAGCGCTTACGCCATGTCTGCTATGTGTCAAGCTGGGTTTGACGTCATAGACGTGTATCCGCTGACCGACTCATATCCCGACGGCACACTGGACGAGGTTCATTATCCCAATAAAGTGTTTGATGCAGTGGAGACAATGCTAGAGAAATACAAAGTGCACAATAACACGCCAGTAAACATCAATGCAACGGAAAGGAGGATAAAACGCTGTGTTAGTTGAAATTGCAAAGTCTCGATACCGATAAGGCACACTGTTGGAATGAGCGAATATAAATGCAAAGAGAAGTTGCACAGTTTCGCTAAAGAAGATTTAAGAAGCCTAAAGTTTTTTTCTAAAAAGTCTTATCCTTTTTTGATTCCAAATCAAAAAACATCACATTGTATCGCCTGTGAAGTTACTGTTTAACTCAAATCGGCCGATTTAGATAAAACATGATGTTTGCTCCACAGATCTAAGCATTGAAAAACTGTGGAAAACATTATTTTTGAGGTTTTGAAACTTTTTTATGTAATACACCTTATTTCAAAATAGCCGCCATTTTAGAAGTCTTTTGTTTGCCTGCAAATTAGCCCTTGTTACCTCGTTTACCACCGTTTTCGTTGATACGTGACTTTGGAAAACAAAACAAACGCGGAAACGTTTCCAAAATTTCCGTCAGTCTTGCGTGTTATCCACAGATCGGATCGAAATCCACCAATCAAAGCCCGCCAGCATGACGTAAAGAAGGTCTGAAGGTCACAGTAGTGGCTGTGACTGGTGGATTTCGATCTGATCTGTCGATAACACGCAAGACTGACGGAAACCGCGGGTGTTGTCGCGTATCAACGAAAACGGTGGTAAAGGAAAATATTCTTTTGAATTTCGAGTTTATACAACGAGTCAAAAAGGGCTAATTTACTTTTTCAGACCTGCCAACCCCTGGTAAAGGAAAATCTGGACACCCATGAAAAAAAAATTATTTTCTCCCCGATCAAACCCCTTTTCCATCGATTGAACTAGACACCAACCTCATTCCCAGGGCCTACTCCCCTTTCAAAAGCGGACAGATAACGGAGAAAAACGATGAGTTATTGAACACGAGCAAAAATCACAGCTGATGCTCGGTAAAAAAAGTAGTAAGAACAGTGTTTTTCTTGATTAGTTTATCACTTTATGGCATTAGCAATCCTCGTAAATATTTCATTTTTATTCAACAACTTAATTTATTTCATTCAGAAAGATTTTTCCCAAAAAACCGTGAGATTGAGAGCCTTGTCGTGAGACCGTGAGAAATGACAAAAATCGTGAGACTCACGGCAAAACCGTGAGAGTTGGCAGGTCTGCTTTTTCATTGAGAGTTTAAACTAAGGTACAGTTCAGGACCATACCTTATATCTAAATATTTTTAATATTTGAAGATTTTGACTTTTTTAAAATTTTGCTTCAGTTTTTCGATCTCCCCTTTCAAAACACCGTTTGTGAAAGCTATCACTTCGTTAGTGATTCTTGACGCGATAACTTTCAAATGGTAGAAGTCCTGTCAATTTAAGGGTTAAGCATGTGACGGCTTCAGAGGATTTAGATAATATTTTTGGCTTTTCAGACAGTTGATTTGGGGGTTATGTAATATATTCTCCCCGAAAAGAACAAAGGAATCCGAGCTCATGTAAAAATAAGTGAAAAAAGCGAGGGGCTATGTGATTTATTCCCCTCGTGCGTTGCCCGGGGGCGCGCACGAGGGAAATATATCACGTATAAACCCCTCGCTTTCCAGAAACAATGCCGATGTCCCGCATTGCGAAAAAACCGTGTTCTATTTTCAAAACAAAGCGGTCTACCTGATAAAGGCAAAACCCCAAGACCCTCGAACACTACCATAATTCGAGGTTCATGACTGTAACAAAACAACACAATGCTTAAGTGGTGTTCCCGCAGCTTAACGCGGTTTGACGCCATCGGCGTTTTGAATTTTTTATGTTGACAGGACGTTGCCGTGGGAACAATGCAAGCTAAAAACGATTATTTTCGAGATGATAAAGGTATAAACCACACACCAAAATGATGTTTGGGGTAATTTCGATCATCTACAATCGATCAACCGAGCTATTTTACGAAACGCTGTGTCTAAATGCCCGGCAGCCGGGCAAGGTCTTAAATGCACTAAATGCCCAGCAGTCAGAAATTTTCACAGAATTTCCACTGAAAGATTTTTTCAAACTTCTTGATGGTATTTGATGTTTCTTTAGAAATGCAGAGCGATTCCAAAAATTATGTTAGTGTGCAAGATGACGAAATAACCGAGCTTGTGTATACTACGGCCTCGGGCCGTACTCAAGACCTCGGGCACAGTTTTTTCCCATACGGCCCTCCCGCCCGGTAAATAACATATATGTACTTTAATATCTACAATCGATTACAAGAATGCTAACAAGATACTGACTAAAAAGCAGAAACTATAAAATATTTGCATAGCAACAATACAGGAAAATTCAAGTCCCTCCTCGTTTCTTTCCCTAGTTTGCATAATATTTACCGAGTAGTTCCCCACGCGGAGGATTTTAGGAACAAAAACCGACTACTCGTAGTCTAAGACCGTCAGACAATTACGTAATTTCCGATGGAAACAGTTTCGCAATGTTGCAATGAACCTGTCTGTTTAAAGGTGGTTTCCATTGTTGGATCATTGGGCCTTCGAGAATTTTACGCTTTGTAGTGGATTGAGCCGTGCGAAGTATGCGCCAGCTACTAAAAAGAGTGCGAAGGATTGACACGTACATGGCGGCAGGCTCAGACCGCTACACCTGTTAGTTTATTTATCAGATCGCTTTGCAAGCGTTATTTCTCATGACGAGTGCACCCGCACATCAAAGTATCAGAGAAGCACATTTTTGGAATTGAAAATTCTCAAACCTCGCGACTCCTGTAGCCGTGTTATATAAAATAATTGTGAGCCACTGGAGTCATCGCCTGGGGACAGTCTATGATAAGCCTTGCAAAATAAAAACGAATCTAGACCGAGGAAGCATTAAAAAAAATTCAAAAATTCTCCAAATCCTGAGAGAGGAGAAATTTTTTTTTGAACATGTAAGCCCAAAAAAAAAATCGCTATCAAAGCAACTACTTCGAAGATTCATGGTCGGGGTTTTATCTGATGATTTGGTTTTATCAACTGAGTTGATAATGTGAATTGGCCACCGTAAAGAGATTCGGAAGCTGACGTTTCGAGCGCTAGCCCTTCGTCGGAGCGAATCGAGGAATCGAGGGTTGTGTATGGTTTATGTACAGAAATATGGAGCTACGCTATTGGTTGGTGCCTGGCAACATGAAAAACAACAGAATAAATTAGTTGAATAAAAAGCGTTCGTTGATACCGTGAGGATTAGGAGTGCCGATTTGAAAAATAAATTTCTGTTCTAGAGTTTTGCGGCTTTCTGTGCTTCCTTGATGTAGGGAGAGGCCGCAGACTGTCATACGTTGCGTAGAATGATTAGGCAGATTAAAGTGTCTAGCGACCGGTTTAGATGCGTTTTTGTCGTCTTTCTCTACGTCGCGGAGATGTTCTCGGAATCGGTCGCCCAGTCGTCTACCTGTTTCGCCGATATATAACTTTTTGCAAAGAGTGCAAGTTATACAGTAGATGACGTTGGCTGAGGTACAGGTAAAATGATCAGTGATCTTAACGGATCGCTTGGATCCCGACAATTTCTCAACGTTGCAAATGAAAGGACATGTTTAGTATTGTGCGCGTGCACATCTAAAAGTACCGGGTTGTTCACTCGTTTGAAAAGCACTTCTGACTAAAGAGTTACCTATGGTTTTGTCGCTCTTGAATGAAATTAATGGCGCTTGCGAAACGATTCTGCCAGTTTCGGGATCATTTTGAAGTAATTTAAAGTTTTTTAGAATGATGGATTTAACTGCGTGGTTGTGAGGGTGAAATGTGAGAGTGAATGGAATTCTATTGTTATTCTTCTTCTGAGACGTCTGTATTGCTGACTGCCGATCAATTTGTTGGGCGCGATGATGGCCTGCTTCAACAACAGAGACAGGATAGCCACGTTTGTCGAAAAACTCGCACATTTCCTCTGATTTTAGGGAAAAATCAGAGTCTTCACTACAAAGGCGACGAAATCTAAGAAATTGAGAATAAGGAATGGAATTCTTGACATGTGATGGATGTGAGGATGAATACAACAAATAACTATGAGAATCTGTGGGTTTGTAATACTCTACTCTATCTTGTAATACTCCCACCGACGCAGCACCACAGTTTCTTTAGAAACTTACCCCCTTTACTCGTTTTACCTGATGTCTAGCGGCGCGGCAGGCGGTTTTGGCCTCTTTTGCGGTGTCATGAACTGACCACTGTATCATAAATCGAGCAATAACGAAATACAGTCCACCAAAGAAAACGTTCAGGCAAATAAAAATTCATTCTATGTGGAAGCGCTTTGCAAGCTTTATTTGTCACGACAAATCAAGTCGTTTCATGCCGACCGAAGGTTTCTGCGAAGAGTCGGTGCTCTAGATATAACATAAGAGTACTGGTTATTTGTTTGTTCAATATCGCCGATTTTAGTTTAATTCATGGCCAATTTCGTGATATGTTTATAGAGTTCCTCAGTTTTGTTTGGTAAAGCTTAAAAATAAGCCAAGTAAGTATTTTTAGAGGTCTAGTCTCTACCCCACGCCGATTTCATCACAACCGGCAGAAGGAAAATTCATCAACTTAGGACAGCTTTGATAGACACGTTATTTATAGGTCGCCTCGTGCCAACTGAGAATTTAAAAGCAACGATTTTCCTTTCAAAGATATAAAACAACTGATGAGTATCATCGCCGGGTTTGCTAGATAATTTTAAAATTTTAAATTATATAAAGATTCGTAAGTACCTCGAGTTCTTCCGTTATGAGCCTTTGCTATCACTCCAGTTTCGATCACAGAAAGATAGTAAAACCTGTCTCGTGCTCAGGATATCCTTTTCTTTTCACACCGCTTGATCGCACTTAAGCGAGAGTGGAATTAAAACACTTTACACAGAAGATCGGTTGATATCGTGTCAGCATGCTGTGACTTCATGTTAAATTAATTAACACTTAATGACTGGTCCCGAGGGGAACAGTGAATTTTGTTTCCCGAGAATCGCAATGTTTCCCGAGACGAAGTCGAGGGAAACATTGAGATTCGAGGGAAACAAAATTTGTTATATAGCAAAACAAAACAAAATTTTGAAAAACGCGCTGAGATTCCAGCGACAACATAAGGCCACCTCTGATCACGCGCAACAGCGGTCAACATTTCGCGGGTAATAGTGAACTGTTTCCCGTTTGAAGTCATAGTTTTTACAATGTTGCCCGCTCATGGCATTTGGCGGGAAACAGTTTCATTGTTAGATGTCATGTGACCATGAAATAGCCAATGAATGGGCGCGCTGTAGCGGGAGAAAAACGCCAGCTATATAACAATAAGCACTTAATGACTGGCCACAAGGGAAACAGTGAATTTTGTTTACCCGAGATCCTCGATGTACCCTGAGGCGTGCCCGAGGCGAAGCCGAGGGGAACATTGACGTCGAGGGGAAACAAAACTCACTGTTTCCCGAGGGGCCAGTCACTTAAAAGTGTTTTGTTATACTCCGAAAAAAATGATTTGCTTGACGTCATTGCGTACACTGCCTGCGGTCGCAAAATTGAGCGGCTGCCGAACAACCTTTCCTATCGAAAAATCACAATAACAGTCTTTTTCTTCGCAGCTGACAAAAAATATAGACAGTACTTAAGTTGGTTTGGCCTCATCTAATGCTTAACTCAAGCATTCTGAGTTTGATTTGATCAGGAACAGCATATTTTGTTGTAAATTAATACGCAAATACTTTCCTACCTGGCGACTGCGATCGAAGAGCGAGTTGACGAACATGGGCGACCCATTTTGGAAACGTTCATATTTTCCCTTTGGTAATCTGCATGATATGTTTTTGCGACTATAAACCCCTTTTCTGGAATAAGGAATGCCTTTTCTAATGAGAAAAGTTGTCCTTCTTTAATGGCTTTTTAACATCAGACCGACGGTACACAAATGTCCTGCGGTTTCAAGGTGCACAACGTGATCACGTGCGAGTCTAAAGTTCAAGGTGTTGTAGGGGCCGACCATTTAACACTTGAGGGTGGGGATGGGTGATTTTGGAAAAAAAATTCCTACAAGCGCTTGTTGGAAGAAAACAAATTGCATGCAGCACAACTGAAATAGAAAAAAATTCTTGCACTGCTGCAAGCAAGAAAAGAAATGTTGCAAAGCCATTTCATAATTCCTGGGGGGCTTTACAAAATCCCAGCAAAACTGCAACCATTCTGGATAATCTGCAAGCCAGCGAGCCACTCTTGTTAACCTATTAACATAACACATTGATTGGCCTAGATAATTCTCTGGTTAGCGTAAACAACACACCGGTTGGCCTACAGTTAGCTTAGGTAGCTTGCGGTTTGCCCTTATGATGGAATAAGGGATTTCTTGCTTGCTCGGTTCACATGGCTCTAAGTCGTAAGAGTCATGCAAGCCATTACAGTTAGCGTAAATTCAAGTACACACTGGCTAGCCTAGTTAGCACTGCAGTTAGCCTACAGTTCCTTAGGTAGCTTGCAGTTATTGGAATCAGGGATTTCTGGCTTGCTGGCTCGCACTGAATCGAAACTCGTTAGCTTATCACAAGCAGTAATGGAGGTAAATTTTTCTATTTGAAGAATCAAGTTTTATCAGACAAAGAAAAATAATTTGTTCATTTTTAATCTTTTCAACTGAAGCATTTTCGTGTAATTATTTTCTATTGAAATATAAGGTTTTTGCAATGTCTTATATAAGACAACATATAACAATATATAACACATTACAATATAATAACATAACAATGTTATGTTCAACTTTGAGGTACTCAATTTAGAAGTGGACTGTAAAGAGGCTGAACAAAAATTACTAGAGCTATTTTTCAAATAAGACCATGAACAACTAAGGGACTGTGCAATAATTATCAGGAGGGGGCACAATGTAAACTCACAGCCTTAGGGAGGGGGGTAACATGTAAATTTCTGGCAAAGTGGGGGGGGGGCAACCAAAAAACTGACTTTAATATTCTAATATCAAAGATATTTCACTAAACGTTGTACCCATTAATTTCCGGACTGATTTAATATGAATAAAGCATGGCTTACGGTATAAAAAAAACATGGCTTACAGTATAAAAAGCATGGCTTATGGTAAAAATGAAATGGAACATACAGTCACTGTCAATGAAATCAACTTGATAAGATTTTTACAAATGACATGTTTATGTTTGTGTTTAAGAAACTGATGATAAAAACTCTTCAACTAACTCTTCAGCTTCTCCAATGAAGCATTTAGAATTTAACAGGTCTCCTAAACAAGCTTTATCAGTGCGAGAGGTAAACAAACCAAGAACATCTAGATCGACATTATCGATCTGTGGCACTCCATACTTCTCTGGCTCATATTCACCATCAACTGGTTCCC
>CM042750.1:18203367-18238367 GCA_022496165.2 Catalaphyllia jardinei | reverse complement strand
TTGTATCAAGACGTGACGCAAAGGCGCCAGGAATGGTTGAATTTCTCCAGCGCCGGCACTTACCATAAGAAGTATTAAAGCCATAGTAACTATGATTAAAGCGTCAAATTCTTAACTCTTTACAATGTAAACTCTAAAGCTCAATTCAGACACCAAACTTTTCATAAGCCAAACTTGATTCGAAGTTGGACCAATCCAAATTGTGAAACATATTCTGTAAATTCAGAAGGGTGAACAACCTTAGAAATGTTTCAAATGGATGATGACAGCTGCTCAAATGGCCAAAAGTAATGAACGGATGTGATGAAACTTTTCTTTGAATTCTTTGATCGGCGTGAGCTGCTACTTACATGTTCTACAAATTATTTATATCTGTCAAAATGTGAACAAATACAGCCGAAGCCAAACCCGAAGACGTTTCCTGTGGCAAGGAACACTCATTATGGTATCAAGTTACTAAAAACAAAGTGATAAATAGAAAAAGAGGGTGTGTAAAACAAACAGATTCTCTAATCTAAATCCACACAATTGAATTATGCAATTGAATTACATGTATGCAATTGAATTACATGTATGCAATTGAATTATTCAAAATCTCCAATGTCAACGGCACATAGGCCCAGTGTTCAGGAGGAAGTTTGCCTATGCATAACATAACAGATCCTTTTGGCATCCAGGCCCCGGTTGTTCGAAAAGTGGATAATGCTATCCACCAGATAAATCGCTATCCATCGGATAGTGCGGTTTGTTTTGTCAACTCTTATCCACTGGATAACGATTTATCCGGTGGATAGAGTTATCCAGCCTTTGAACATCTGGGTGCAGGTGTCTATGTCTGACACAAGCAACTTTAACCCATTGACGCCTGTGCCGCCCGTAACCGCCCATGCGAAAAATCTCTCCATTTCCCTGTGCCGCCCGTAACCGCCCGAAAAAATGCACGTGGGGACAATTGACTTTCCTACCCTCCCTGAAGACTCTTTGGTTCTCTTATTGTTCTATTGTTCTTTAGGACAAATAAACCAATCAGAATGGACCTTCTGAGCATATTTTTAGAGGACTTTAGGGGTCCTAGAAAGACAGTTTTTCTTCTTAAAATCGTGCGCTCGAAAAGTGCAGTAAATCATGGCGCGTTGCGGGCCAAATCTTAGTTAAACTTCAAAGGTCTTGTTTTCATTCTTAACATGGAGAAATTACTGCTTTGGTTTTCAAAATAGAAAGGAAAAATACAAATCAATGTTTAGGTGGCCTCAGAACGGAAAATCGAAAAATTTCTTCCTACTATCGCCGCGAAACATGAAGATTAGAACGCTTTCAAGTAAGTTCTGACAACACATCACATATCTAAAGCAGCTTTTCAGATTTGAGAAACAAAATGGTAATGTACATTATTACTTCGAAGTTGAATTCAACTTTTAGAACGATTGGTAAAGCCACGGGCGTTAAAATGACAGCAAAAGCCGTCGGTAAAAACTCAAGCTCGCACTTTAGCGTGAAGAATTAATTTGAACATGTGCTCATGATCGAAGGCACGTTTACGAATTTGGAAGTTTTTTTTCTTTTAAATAGGTTTCTTGGCCTCAGCTTGAATGAAAATTTATTGTTATTGAACTTCCTTTTGCATTTCTTTGATTTGGTCCCATGTATCTGCGAATTTTAGGTTTTAAAGCGAACAGCAACTTTCACGCTGGATTTCTGCATATTTAATTTACGGCGACCATGAGGCGGTTTGTTTATTTCGTAAATCGCTTTGTTCAAATATGTTTTGGAGTCTTATTCAGCTACTACAAAACAAATGAGGAAAGAATTAAATGGGCACTAATTTAACACAGTTGAAATACGATTGATCTCAAAATAACTGGCTTGATTTTTTCGTCTTTTTGATTTACAAATTTCATTTCTCTTCGGCCGTGATGGAATTTCTTTGCGCGGCGAAGAAATTATTCGATTTCTTGTTTTCGGATTGATTTTTTGAAGAGTTCTTTGATTTTATTTTGTTTTTTTCTCAAATGTCAGCCCACATAGTACAAAGGAAGGAAATTCTGTTGTATTTGGTTTCGTTTTGTCGTCTGAAGTCAATAATTAAATCATTTTTGCATATTCAATTTTCTCGGCTTTCGCTGGACATTTTGTCGCGCGGTAAAGAAATATTATAATTTCTTGCTTTCTTATTAGTTTTACATATCAAGTTGAGGTCTTTTTGTTAATATTTTTGAATATTTTGGCCCTTCATTCATTCGACTCTAAATAAACGACATCTTGAAACCTGATCTTGTGTCTGTGGTTACTGCGCATATGGTTTATTTTTGTGCTTTCGCTTGCTCTGAAATACTCTAAAAAAACGCCAGGGAATAAGGGGTGGGTCGCGGGCAATTTCATTCAGGCGTCAATGGGTTAAGATGTTAACACAAATGTTCAGATGCAATCAAGATTCGACATCCAAGTACTCAAGTCACATAGTCTTTGAAGCAGGCTAGTTTCTTTACAGTTCCTTTTGAGTGGGTTCTGGTTGTCAGAGCAGGGGGTGCTCAACTGCCTCCTCGCAGGGCTCAAGACCTGAGGTCTTCTCAGTTAAATCAATGTTCTCTTGCTTGTTGTGGGAAGTAAAGTCCTCGCCTTTCTATTAATAAACCTCTGAACTAGGTTGCTCCCAATGCCTTGCGATGGAATATTGGGCTCGGCAAGAAGCCCCAAGTAGAAATCATTACCGCCCTTAGTGGTCTTGCGAAGGAGGTGCTTAGCAGATTTGACAGCTGCCTCTACTTTTCCATTGGTCTTGCTGTTGTAGGGGGATGTCAGTGTGTGTTCAATGTCCCAGGCTCTTGTGAATTTGTGGAATTCAGCTGCGAGAAGCTGGGGGCCATTGTCACTAACTAGTTGACAGGGAATGCCATGTGTGGCAAAATGACTCTTTAGTTTCTTGATAACGGCCCCTGAATCTGTGCTATGTAGCCTGTCCAGAAATGACAGACTTCTGAGCAGCATTCCTTGTAGGTGGTAGGTGCCTTGGTGCACTGTCAAGAGGTTTCTTTGTAATCGCTTCCAGTGGCTTGTGATCTGTTCTGACAACATGATGACATGATGGCCAAAGACAAACTGAGGCTATTTCTCTAATGCAAACAAGACAGCGAGCATTTTCTTTTCTATGGTGGCATAATAGGTCTTGGGAACTGTAAGTGCCCTACTAGCAAAGGCAAGTGGTTGCCCCTCTTGCAAAAAGGCAGCACCAAGCCCCAGGCTGCTGACATTACATTGTATGACAAAGTCTTTGTTTGGACAGTAATAGGGTGAATGCTTTTTCTTGAGCCTTACCCCAGTACCATTTAATTCCTTTTTGAGTAAGCCTACTGAGTGGCTCCATGACCTGGGAAAGCTTCAGGAGGAATTTTGCCAGATAGTTTACAGTTCCATTGAGTCTCTCAGTGTCCTCCTTAGTGATTCCATCTTGAGAATAGCTTCTACCTTGCTTGGGTGTGGTCTCAAACTTTGTGCAGTCAAGCAGTGTCCCATGAATCCTACTTGTTGCACTCTCAGGACCACTTTCTCTTTGTTGATCCGGATGGACTTTTCCTCATAACGTTTCAACAGTGATGTGAGCTTCTTGTCATTTCTTTGGTGGCCTCATCAAGGGTGTTCCCAACTCCATAGATTAGGATATCATCAGCTATGCAGGCTATCCCTACAAGCCCTTCCAGTGCCTGAAGAAGTTGTTTTTGGAAGATCTCTGAACTCACAGAGTCCAAAGGGAAGGCGTGTCCACCTGTGCCAGTCAAATGGGGCTGACAAGGTGGTAAGCGCACTGGAATCTTCTTCCAAGATGCAATGCCAGTAACCATGACTGAGGTCAACTTTGCTGGAGACTTTTGCATTGCAACATCTGGAAGGATGTTCTCGAGCACTGGAAGCTGGTAGTGTTCTCGCTTTAAAACGAGGTTGAGGGACTCCATATCTATACAGATACGCAGACTTCCATCCTTTTTGGTGGCAACTGCCATTTGATTTACCCACTCAGTGGATTCATCCACTGGGGCAAGCACTCCTTTATGAACCAACCTGTCTAGTTCTTTTTTAGTTTGATCCTGCAGTTCAATGGGTAATCTCTTTGGTGGTTGAAGAACTGGTTCAGTGTCATGCTTCAAAGCTAGTTGCACTGAGCCGGGTAGAGTGCCAATACTGTCGCTATACACATCAGGAAAGTGTTGTAGGATGTCAGGCTTGCCTTCAACCACTCCACTGACACTCTCAAATTTATAATTAACAGTGATAGGGTTCATCTTCTCAGCTGCCTTGCGACTCATCAGGGGGGTCAGCTCTGATTTTTTAGGGGGAGTCTACAGGTTCTGAGTGCCATCACTCTTGCCTTGTTTCATATCTCTAGGGTGATTTTACAGCGGTAGATGGTTGAAGCCGGCTGTCACTGATGCGACGTTTGGGAATAATGCTGACAGTGGCTCCACAGTCTACTTGAAGGCTGACTGGCTTAGACCTGATGAGCATCTCACAGTGGATTGGTTTGTCTTTTCATGACAACTTCAACACAGACAAAATGTGTAATTCTGAGAACTCCACTTGAGTGGGGTTTCGTGCATATGTATGAGCACTGTTACCTCGTAACGTAAGAGGCTGCATCGTAAAACCTGTTTGGATGCAATCGGAGAAATACATGTAAGATACATTGCTCAAGAAATTCAAAGTGAACTGCGATACTTTTCGTCAAGTGAATATCTGATTCAGCTGTTTGGTAGCTGGCATTTTGACTGGAATTTGTTCACGATGATAAAGCAGATGTAGAAAATGGTTTTGCTGGATCTTTGAAATTCGTAAAGATGTTCATGAAAGATTATGCAAATTCACAGTCTTTGTTTGAAGCAAACCGTAATTTGAGCTTTTTGTTTACATTACGCTTAGCAAATTTTGGAGTTTTTGAATGGCTTTATCTTGTTCAGTATTGGCCCAGTTAACACGAACTTGAGGATTTTGTAAAGCTTGGTGTGCTCTTTCAGAATATATGGGTCTTATGTTGTTAATCCCATAATACACGGACTCATACCCAGGCCCCCACCGTATGAAATCTGGCAATTATTCACTGAAGATAATTTTATTTATACTAAATAAGGGGTTGTTTATTTACTGGTCTCTTTTAATTCAACATCTCATAAAGTTTCCCTTGATTTAGAACACGATTCCATGGTGTCCTTGTAGCCAAACAAACAAACTGAATACATTTTTGTATATTGTAAGCAAACAACTGGCTGGAACTCACTACCGCTTTTACTAAAAATAGGTCCGCAATGCGTACATGTGTGGCTTACGAGTCACCTTGCTTGTAACATGTAATTGAAGTAATACTGAAGGGAAGATTATAAGCTGGAATTAGGTGGTAATAAGTCAGTTGTAACATTTGGATTAAATGGACCATAGCTTACATTGAAAATTTAATACTGGACATTGGAAGAAGTAACTTTCTGGATGTTTCAGTCAGAGGGAAAGTATGGATTGACAGTATCTCTCCAGAGATAAACACTTTTTCACATGATGGTCAGTAAAAAAAATCAGAATTGGAATTCTCATGAATTGCTTCTATTGACAATTGTACAGTCATATGGTTAAGGATTTTCCAGGTCCCTACTTTGATTTATATTTACATACCTTCAACCAAGCAAAATGTTTCTGTTGAAAGCTATGTTTTGGGTATAAACACATTCACATGTAGAAATGCCAGACACACAGAGCTTCAAAACACGTCCAAACCAGACATTCACTCTGCATTACTGGCTCAATAGACCTGCGTGAAAAAAACAAGAGAGCAATGGGGAAAAAACAAGTGTTCACACGTTTTGTAAGAATTTCGATGATTTTATTCTCCGTATACCTGAACATTTGTTTTCATTTGTAGCCGTTAACACAATAATTATTTTTCTACAGTAGGGTTGGAAAGTCTAAGGTCTTCAGCAGTAATGACACTGTGTTTATACCACAACTGGTTAATAAAGAGCAAATGTACTCTAGACAGTAGCATGACATTTTCTGATTTCATCAGTAATGGTTGAGCTATATGCATTTTGTTATTCTGATATTGATGCTGGTTTGTCAGTCTCTATTGTCTAATATGGTCTGCTGATTCATATATATTTTTTTTCTGTCTGATATTGATGTTGGTTGAACAGTCTCTTTCTCTACATTCTGCTAATTCGTTTGCATTTTTTGTCTTTGATCCTGAGATTGGGTTGCCAGTCTCTTTGTTCTAGATTCAGAAGATTCATTTGCACATTTTTTCTTTTCCTTAAATAGAGACTTCACTTTCATTTGCCCTTCTCTTTTTCTCATATTCACATCTAGCAATCAATAGTTTTCCTTTTTGTTGTAAAGTTCAGTTAAAGACTATCGCTTCCTTTTAATAGGTTGTGTTTGTTTTTTTTTATCACTGAAAGGCAAATGTTTCATTTGTGGACTATCATGGACATTTTGCAAAACAAGTTCATTATCTCTGACAAAGACACCATTAATTTCAAAGGAGCAACCCCTATTTATAAGCAGACTAATGATACAAAGTTTTCAGTTCCTTCAATGGTAAGCAAGTGAATTTCCCAAATGAATAGGGCATCCTGTGCGAATCACTGGAATTAGCATCAAAAATGTTAAAGCTTTGTTCTGGATTCTTAATCACTGCAACTGTATTAATTCCAATGGTTATCAAACAACAATAATATTATTATTGTAGTTAAGTACAAAATTTGAAAACACTTTGGTCAGACAATTTTGAATAGATATGTATGACCCATTATATGATTATTTGGTGTCATGAACTTGTCAAACTTCCTGTTAATGTCTATTCTTATGTGTAAAATTTATTGGAAATTAAAATGATGCAGGGAACATCAGTTAAAGGCAAATATCTGTAAATGCAAATGTCTGGACAGAACATCTTATAGAAATGTACATGTACAGATTATTTGCAATGATAAGAATATTATTCAAAGTGGAAGAAGGTCAAAAATTGATATCTTCTATGTGATGATAAATAACAAAAGTAAGTGACATTGTTCAGCACACATTGCTTACCAGCATTTTCACCAAAGAGTACTTGATTTCCTTGATTGTAGTTAGTGCATATTGTTCTTGTTGCTTGTAGAAAATCATTTGTGAAAACCAAAACATCACACCATTCCGCATTTTGTATTGTCCAACAACTTGTTTCAGTACGGGCAAGTAAAATACATTTAAATGGGACATCATAAGCATTACACTCGAAAAATGATCTTTAAAACGTGACAAGATATCCTTTGTTTTCACGAAATTGTCATGTGGTGCTTTCTGAGGTTCAATTGATATATGTCAATACATTTCTTCAAGTTGAGCTGTCATTGCTGAAGTACTGTAGCTGTTTTCTTGTCTCTTTATGCTTGATCCCAAAAACTGTTCGGTCTCGAAGAAGCGAGTCGCCCATCGGGGGACAGGTACAAGAAGTTACATGATTCCGCCAAGTTTCGAAGAGCAGTAAAATAATGATTGAAAGTTTCGGCATCTTCTTGCTTCCTCTGGCTGAGTTTAAAGTGCCCATACATTTTGTTTATCATACATTTTGTTTATCAAGTATTCTGCAAACTTAGAGTTTATTTTGTCAACACTGGCGGGATCTTCGCCTCCGGAATATTGGAATGCTTTGAAAATCTCTAGAGCACCTTGACTGATAGTGCAGAGAAAGAGAGGTTTCTGGTACTGAGCATCCTGACTGGAAATTTTTGATACAATTATAACAAGTTTAAGCTAGGTTTGTTTACTTCCACTTTTTTGCCAAACAGTCCACCAGGTTGAGTGGTGGAGGCGGTTTTACTTGCAGTAATGGGCAAAGCGGCCGCAGTGGCTCCAGTCAAAGGTGTTTTAAAAGATATGTTGCATGACCGCTATAACTGTGTGTGTTAAGTAGTTTGATATGTTGACCATGCATAAATTGAAACTTTAACTGGATTATTTTAAAAGAGCTTCAATTCTCAGTAGTTTCTTACATTCTCGAATGAAAAGTTCTTTGCCATTTGGGAGTGAAGCCCTTCTAAATCAGTTGTTAATTCGAACACATTTTTATCATGACATAAATTTAGGTCTAGAATTTTTGACAGTCATTTTTTTGAAAAATTAAATCTAAGAGCCTTAATCTTTCATTACCCCGTAACTTGGATCCTGACCCAGTAGATATCCTCGTAAAAATAATACCGTAATAGCGTATGATTTGTGACCAAATCAAATTTTACAATATGGTTTGAGAAAAAGTATGTCACCTTGTGCCTTTGTCTACAACATTGACAATGGGTTACCAGATCCTCTTATCAGTTGTTTGCAGCTTCAGTGTCTTCTTAGGGGGATTAAACATGTGTAAGGTTCCTATACCACCAAATGCCTTTCCATCTCTATTCATGTTTTATAAGTTATAAGCATTCTCTGGATATGAATTTCTGGGACCTCATCATGCTATGGACGGCATTCTTACCTGCTGGCGAATTAACCACTACTTAACTTCTCCATTTGATCCAAGCATTCACCTGGGTGTTAGTGATGTGCAGGCAGATACCTTGGAGGATCCTACTTGTTTCCAAATTTACATGAAGTGCTCGAAGATGGATCACTTAGTCGAGGCAGTAACATTGTCCGCCTAGTGGTGGCTATAGGCAGTTTTTATGGCCATGTGTGGCCCTTCCCCATGACCATTGTTTTGTTTTGCTGATGATCGGCCCTTAACACGCCAGATGCTGTCATCCACAGCACAGTCTATTTCATACTCTGTGGGCTAGTTGTGTAGTTACTCTGGTCATCGCTTCTGGATTGTTGCCGTGACAGTGGAATCCTGGAAACTGCCATATCACCTGATTAAGACTTCAGGTCTCTGGTGTAGTGATACTTGGTACAAGGTTTCTTGTCTATTCGCGTAACGGGTATGGTGTTTGCGGGCTTTCTACATGTACAATTTGGGTTGGGTGCCTTAGGTCTGGCCCTTTGGGGGTTGTTGCTTATGGCATAGAGACCCATCTCTCTAGTCTGGGCCGGCCCGGAGGTCCTTTAGTAGGGTGGACAAGGCTCGTGGCTGGATTACAGGTAGGGCAAGCTTTTGGGGTGCTCTTACTACTTGGGTTTGGGTCGGCAGCTCCAGCCCCAAGGCTCCTGGGTGGCCAACCTCCATGTGTGACTCAGTCGTTAAAGCATATAAAAAAGTGAAGGATGTTTTGGTTCTATGTAAAAAGTGAAAAAGTTTATGGTGTACTAAGAATAAATAAAATATGAAACAATACATAAAATATTTGTAGGTCCTATGGGTATAATTCCCTATATTCTTAGTACATACATGTACACACCTTATGCTCTTTCCAAAACGTCATTCTCATTTATAATTATGTTTTAAAAAGTGTTTTAGTGTTTAACTTCAAGGACAATTTATTTTTTAAACCTCTCCTGTTTCATAAGTTTAGCATTGTAAAGAAATATAAAGAACTGTTGTTTAGTTTGAATACTTAAAGTTCAACTTGGCTCAATAGATAGGGCACCACTGCACTCATGATAACATTTTGTAAATTCTGTTTCTTTCTCTAGGAGCTGGAATCCAATAAAAATTCAAACATCACTTGTGAATGTACCTTTCTTTCTATGGTGTTTACCACCCCAACATGTGAAGGTAAACAAAACAGGATATGTTCTGATGGAGAAAATGACAAACTGAGTTCTTGTTTGGACTAAAATATAGTTGTAATTAATAAGGTGTTCCTGCCACATGGGTACAATGTATTTTGAAATTCTTTTTGTCAACACCAAAGTTGTAACGAGTAAAACTGGTTGGACTAAATTGAGTAGTTACATGTTATTCACAGAGATCAACTTGACAGCTGTATTCAGTTTGAAAACCCTCAAAGTGCACACTGGTCAACCATGTCCCCATTATTATTCCCTGAATTGTATGGGGCTTATTTATGAACAAAATATTGAAGGCTCATGAATACATCATTGCTTTGTTAAATTAATTATTACAATAACCCTAATACAAATTGAAAGATAACTTAAATCAATTTTGTCCTGGCTACATCAGTTATTTTGATCATATGACCATATACAGGACTGCTCAGAACCAAGCGAACACCTAACGCGTATTTGTAACACAAATGGTTAAACGCACACATGCATTTTGCTGCGTTATACTGTGTTTGAACTTCACATTATAATGTGTTGAAGTTAACGCATTAGTATATATTATCGTTCGCTTCTTTTGTTGCTGCTTTAAAGTAAGTTAACAACCTTTTCCAAACATAACATTCAGTATGAACAACTCCTATGGCTCTTGACATTTGCAAATTTGCTGTTCACTTTCAATTTGATTTTAGGTATTGACCTTTCTTTGCTTCACAGTTCTCTGTTCATAGTTCTGTATGTTTTAGCTGTTATCTCCAGCAGGTTACTTCATAGAATTTAACACCCCTTACCCTGCCAAGAAAGAGTATAGGCATTTGGCCAGTTATAGATAATCTCGCTCCAATTTGCACCTGGCCAGAATGCTGAAAAAGCTCCTTGTTGCAAAATATGCTTTCTGTCCTAATATTAGCTCTGGAGGGAGAAGTTTAAAATAATTCTGTGAACATGTTGCTTACTTGCATTCTATTTTGTGACACTGGGCCAAGCTGTTTGATTAACACAAGTAAGCTATTGTATATTGCTTCTTATAATCCAGCAGATATTTTTCCTTGCACACGATTGGTCTGTCACATGACTGAACATTCCCCAGCTAACTTTAAGGACTATCCGAGTGATATTCCCAAAGTTTCAAAACTGTGTGTTGCAAAAAATAGTTGAAAGATAGTAAACGTCTCCATTTGGCATTAAAATGTACTCCGATATTTGTCCTTGGACATAATCTCTTCCTCTGAGCTCACAGTTTTCTTGTGCTACACACTCTGAAAACTGTTTGCTTTTCGGAACAGATAGTGTGTGTGGACAAATAATTATGTGAGCATATATCTGCGACAAATTCAGGTTATTGTTTACGAGTATATCACGGATGTCATCTCTATCATTGTCCAGTGTTGTCAGAGACAGCTACTTTTCATCTTTGAGAATGCTATACATGTACATTTGTCTAGAGACATCCTTATGTTTTTTTGCATTAATCTGATAGAGCTTTTGTCCCTTGAGCTTAATGTTTGGGTTTATACCTTTTTGTGTGTTCTAGGATGACATGATTCAGACATAGCTGTTTGCATCTACAGTATGTGCAATGGGCTGTAGTTTTGTCCAGGATTGTTAGCACTTGAGGGCACACCCTTTGTTGATAAAGCTTAAAGCTTATGTTCAGCCAAAAAATTCAGTTTTTTTCCTGTCCTCCCAGGTCTAACTTGGGGTGTGTAAGTTAGAAATGCCATGTACATGTAGAATACTCCAAACAAGATCTTGGTCAGATCTAGAGTACTGTTGTTCTCCCAGTCCACCATATTGTCCAGAGGTGAACAATGCAATCATGACTTATCAGTTCCTGTTTCCCAAACTATTTGGACTTCCTCATTGTTTAGTATTATTGAACATCTTTTGATGGTATACGGTCATGCACAAATAATTCAGGAAAGTGATGCGTGCTGCACAACACTAATTTGTGGTATTCAAAATTCATGTATCAAGAACAAAATTGATTTGTCATTAAATATCTGTATTATCTCACATAACAATAATAACTTTAACAAAGCATTCATGTATGGACGTTTGATATTATGTCTGTAAAAAAGTCCCATTATTCAGGGAGTAATAATGGGAATGTGGTTGAACACTGGTCCCATGCTGTGCACTTTACCAGTTTTGAAAATGAATACAATTGTCAAGTTAACCTTTATGATGTTTTCTGATCTACTTGAGTTAAATTATGTGGCACACTCACCTTTAAACAATAATTTCAAAACATATGTGTCATTACTTGTGTGCAACAAAAATTCTGTCCGATAGCTAGGGATGGTGGCTTTTGCCATTTGGAATTTTTAGCAATTGCTCATTGACTCATTATTCAAAATAACTTCTTGCTTCTGTGCTTCCCTTGTCTTTTGGGCAAATAAATTTTCTTCATTTGGGAAAATTCTACAGGAATCCGAGTTACAAAATTGTATACTGTAAGATAGATCTAGTGAGAATGACTTTCAGACCAGTGCATCATAGCTGTGGTTTGCCCTGAAGCCTGAAAATTTTTTTTGTTTGCACACTGGTACTTGATGTATATTTTTTTCCTGTCTTTGTGAGCAGGAGATTGCAACCTAGTGATTTTGTCTGCTTCTGGTGTGGTCACTGAGTTTTCTAACCTTTACTTGGGAAATTTGAATGATGGTAAGAGGTTTTAACTTTGCAGCATTACTTTAAATATTTTTGAAAGTTTGTCAGCATGCATTGACATGTCAGTGTTTGGATTGAAACACCATGTTGGATCATTAAAGCAACATGTTAGCTTGCTTGTATTTATTTAATTGCAAACAAGTACACTCAGTTTAACAGTGATTAAAAATTGTAGAAAAATGTTTCTAAAATACCCTTGCCTGTAAAAGCTCAGTACATTACTGAATGAAGGAAGCACACTAAATATCATTGTGTTAATTTCCACAATTACAGTGTATCAACTGGGGGAGGGATGACTCAAATATAATTTTGTCAGAAGTACTATGATTACTGTGAGAAGTGATGAGTGAACAGGACTAGCAGACCTCTGAGAGTCCTGATGTTGACATACATGTAGGAGATGAGAGTAAAACATCAGAAATAATAAGAACATCTGTCTGTTTAGCACTTTTTTGGTGATAGTTTGTTAGGTTTCTCAGCCCATCTTCATTTTCCTGGCAGAGGCCTGTTGTGTAGTAGGTAGGGAGTTAATTAGCCCAAGTGATCCCCAGACAGGCCCTGGTGGACAAGTTACTTAACAAGGGGCCGATTTCGATGTATTAAAATTCAGCCTAACACAGTAGACCTCAGTATGAGGCTTGGGGGAATAAACCCCGTAAGGTCTGTAGTTATTCCCCAGAGCCTACGAGGGTGTAATATTATATTCAAATTGGTCTATTGCTATCATGTTAATTTGTTTCTATTCAACAGCCATTGTTGGCGGGAAGTTTGAACTTGTCACTGAAGTGAGTATCGTTCAATGAGCATTTGAATACCTCATTCAAACCAGTGGCTGCATTTTACAGTGCAGATTTTAAGTGATACCAAACTTGTGTGCATGTTACTATACAGGATGTCATTGTTTGTTATTAGTGCATTCATTGCACATGTGAAAATAGTACTTGTAGTTAATGACTGGAGCAAGTTGCTAAGGGGTTGGCATGGTGTTAGGGTGTGTTGGCATTCTTTTGTGTGTCAGCATTTACTGGTGTTGGGTTATCTTTTGGTGACAGTTGTCTTGAAGTAACCAGCACCTGCTGGGTCAGCCGTACATGTAGTTGAGGGTGTTTATGTATGCATCATTGCTTGCGCTTGTGTTACTTTGCTCAGCACACGTAGCTTGTTTTGTTGCTTGCTGTTTGCTGTCTTGTCTGCCCATTCCTCCTCTCCCTTTATTGTTATCTGTTACTTTAATTATCATGTTCTACTGAACTTCTCACTCAGTGTGATGGGTGTTTGGGTTGGGGCTGGGTTTTTGGTGGATGGGCCTTGTTGCTGGGCTGCATTATTGCAGGCTTTTGGGTGTTCTACCCACCCCATCCGGGGTGTGGGGATCCCAGCGTCAGCCCTCAGTTCCCTGGGCACCCAAGCTCCATGTGTGATGCAGACATTAACTGTTAGTTATAATTATAACAATGGGTATTTAGGGTGCTGTAAATTATTTTATCAGCTTCAAGATATAAAATGGTTATAATGCAAAGCTGCAGGATCAAACAGGATATACAGTTTAAAGATAAAAAAGCGGGTCTAAAAAATAGCTTTAAAATTTTGTATTTTCTTTAATCTGCAGTTAAGAGGGTTGATCCAAGTGCAGTCGATTAATGTTGGAGTTGTTCATCAGGAGAAGATAACAGGCATTACTGTTGGACTGCTATGGGATGCTCCGGTGTTCATCACTCATGTATGTAGATTGGAGAAGTTAGAACACGTTAATTTCTAGAAACCTAGCCCTTGATGGTGGGTTTTCTTCACTATGGTGTAGAAGATTGAAATTTCAAAGAAATACCTGCCAGCCCCAGTTATGAATATTAAAGGAGCACAGTCTTGGTTGAATGGTTTGAAAAATTTAATCTTAAATTTTCAATTTCATTGTTTGTAATCCGTGTCAATCTTCTCCATCCATAACCATCCTGGTTCCTTTATGGTTTATTAGATAGCTCTTTGGTACTTTTCTGTCTTTGTAAAGTATGATTTTCAGGTTTTCTTCAATTTAACAGTAATTTTGTCAAAGGTCAAAATATCTAAATACCAAGACTGTGCTCTTTTAAGGATGACCTGCAGTAGTTTTGGAAACAGAATAGAGCTTTTATGACTCAAATGACGAAACATCTTCCAGCTCAAATGATGACTCTGGTTGAAGACATGTTGGAGATTCTCTGCTATCATTTTGCCATTTGGCCTCTTAAATGCACCTATAATCTTCCAGAGTATTTATGAGGAGATTGTCCTAGAAAACATGTTTTGTGTGCATGTGGCCTGATCATTATTTTAATTGTATGGCACTGACTCCAAGAAGCACATCAAAAGAACTAATAGATATCTTCCAATGAGTTTGCTAAATACATGTAGGATGGTGTAACTGGCTTTCTGACAACCTGGCCCTGAATAAAATTCCATTTTTATCATTGTTTTAGTATCGCTAATTGTATGCTTGGATGTTAGAAAATTACTTGGTGGATAGTCACATTCTGTGTGTGATTCTAGGGTGAAGGAGATGCAGCTATTGCTGTGTGGGCCAAGCAAGAACAGGAAGGAATTACTCTCACTGATGCAATCAGTTCGTACATCTTAGGAGGTATGTGATCAGCTGTCTTTTGGAGGTCTGGGGGTGTGTTTCCTTGCAGTCTGAAAGCAACCTGTAAACTATAATGCTAGGGCTCCTAACAGCTATGTTCCCTTAAATTGTAAGAGGAAACTTAACCATGTTGGTGCAGTGTATTAAAATATATTAGTAACTAAAGGTAATCTAAAAGAAAAATGCCCAAGAAAAAGAGTCCAAGAAAAAGGTTGAACTCTGATATCACCTCTTGGGCACTGTTAAGTGTTATTTTTGTGCTATGTGTAATTACCTAATGTTCAAAACACCAAAGGAAGACAACAGATAATAATGTAGTTGGCTTTCCTGCCTACTAATTGCTATGCATCCATCATGCCCCGCTTGCTAAATGTAGAAAAGCCACTACTTTTTGTCCTTACCACAACCTGTCATCTCCTAAGTCTTGCTTTGAAAATACAAATTGTTAACATTTCTCAACAAATTGCCCTTGACAGAAAAGGGTGGGTGACTTGTTTGGTTAGACAGAAATAAAATCAACATGGCTACGAGTACACAAACTTCCACGTGTTCTAGCGCTTCCATGGTATGTTTAGTGGAAGAGGATATCCCTGGGGCTCACTTACCCGGATCAACCCAGAGGAATGTAGTGTTACACAGCTGAAGCGTTGGTTACTATGTAGAGCAGCTTCTACAACTGGAAGAAAGCAGCAACTAGTGTCAAGGTTTGTAAGCTTCCACATTAATTTTACTACTCGCATGCATCTGTCCATCTAATGAGCTACACGACTGAGAAAGACTGGGCGTCTAACTGAGTAGATATTGAATTATACGTCATTCCTTCTTAGGGTCACAGACTACATCAATTCGGGATTAGCAGCAAAGAACTGAGGGATCTAGATAATGTATTCACCTAGCCAGGAAGAAGGCAACACTCGGTGTACATGAACTGAGTAGTTGAACCTGATGTGAAAACTTCCTTCCCAAATGAAGGTTTTAGCGAGAACCTTGAAGGTTTACCTAAAGTCAATTTCAAAACAATTTAGACCTACATGGTTGCATGTTTAGAACAGTGGTGTCTTTGAGATCCACAAAAGGCACCAATACCATTTTCCAAGTTCAGCAACAAATGTTTGTAGCTAATAAGGAATGGAATGAGTTTGTAGTCAAGGGATCAAGGGGAAGAAGTGTTATCTTTGATAGCAGCTTTTGGAAAACTGCTCTCTATAAGCTTGAGTTTTTTTAATACATACATGCTTCCAGAGATTGCATACCCTAAGATGACGTATGGCCAGGAAAGGCTAGCTCCACAGCTTTTGGCCAGAGATAATCAATGATTTAGTACATCACTACCAACAATGAATGATTAAGAAATAGAAGACATGTACAGTGTTTCTATAGAGTTATACAAACACGAGTGGAAGTTTGGGAGAATGAGAAATGCTGTTGGAACACGAGCTGAAGGCGAATGTTTCCACAGCTTTTTCAAGTTCTCCCAAACTTTCGATTGTTTGTATAACTCGATAGAAACATCCATGGAGTACATGTTTTCTATTTCTTTTAGAAAACATGATGAGAAAAATGACAAGAAAAAGGAAAACAACTTGTAAACTTTGATTATCAAAATGTAAATTCTCTTTGCTCGCGTCATCACTACGTCAACAGTGTGTGCTAGTTCTGTGTCTCCATTGACTTATACAAACACAATTTTTAACCAATAAGCATGCATGCTTTCTTAGGACTGTTTTCTAAATGTAAATACTACATGGTATCTTGAGTTGCTACAGTGTAGCTTCATCATGGTCTTATAAATTGTTTCATGTTTTTAAGGACGTTCATGCCCAAAAACTTCCCACATACAAAAATTTTTTAAAACTTTGACTGCAGGTAGAAAATGATAAGATTAGATTAAAAACATAAAAAATTGGGGGCCACCAAACTCGTTTTGAAGATAAGGCGTAGCACAGACCATAGCATTTCTACGATTTCAGGTCATTCGAGGCAATTCTGGCCGGATTCTTTACTATCGGCATATATTTAAGTTGAAGAATCATATTTAAGTTATGTGTGTTTAACACAGCATATATAGGCCTATTTGATAGATCTTTGCTACATATGTCATTAAATCAGCTAAAATTAGCCTTGAAAACTACAACTTCTAAGTCATGCACACCTGTATCCATGTACCAATTCGACCCTATTTGAATAGTATATGAAAAATAATTAAAACTTCCCACATACAGATTTTTTTGTTTTTTTAGTATAATGGAAAGAATCAGAAAAGGAAGTGATCTGCCGAAAAAAAAGTGGGGGTCACTGAGCATCCAACAAAAATATTTGCACACCAAGTGACCGCAAAGGTCATCAGCTCTATATTTTGTTGAATTTTTGACTTGGTGCGCACGCTTGAAAATGACGTGTCACGCGCGTGCCCAGTGAATAGGCATGTACACAAGAGATGCGCAGTGGCAGTGGGTGCGAACGTCCTTAAGGGAAAACAGGTTTATTGAGGCTACATGTAAATCTACACTGTATGTTTGTGAATTTCATTATTTTGTCACATTCTTGGTGACTAATGAAACAGTATTAAAGCTAGTCTTCATATGCAGCAAACATAAACCACATGTATAACTGTACCTTGCCTCTTGTGGAACCAACAGTAAATAAATGTATTTTTATGCTGTTTGGTAACTACACATTTGCTGATTGTTTATGCAACCATTGTAATCTAGATGAAGTCTTAAAAGGTGTGAACTTACACAACATTCAGCTTTATTTCATAAAGGGGTTATAACATGATCAAAACAACCTGTTACTGATTGAGAGCTGAAATAAATGTTACAACTTAACAATACTGTATGGTGTATCATTAATTTAAACATGTCATTGGCAGATGGTCATGTCATTTAAAATAATTCTGACACCCAACTTGAACTTGTAACTTATGATACAGAAGATTAGTGCCATGGCAAAACTGCATGTTTGTTAACAGTTTAACTTAAAATTAATGAATAGTTCATGATTTTTATATTTGCTATCCAAGTGCAATGAACCTGTTTAATGATTCCCTTCAGCTACTGGTAGCCACAATGGAAATGTATTGCAAGCACGAAAAACAAACTTGATATTTCTTTCCAAGTTTTCAACAACTTGCTGCCAAAAATGACAAAATGTTTTTATGATCTGTTATTTGTAGTAGAATTCAGTTGAAATCATGGTCTTCATGGTCTACATGTAGTTCATTTGGTGGTTAAGCAAAGCTATCTGTAATCAAATTAAATACTATTTTACTGTAAAAGTCACAATCTCTGTAACATAGCCCTGTTAATAGAAGAGTGGACACGTGTAGCATTAAATAACTTACTAGATATCGTTGGCATGCTATCACTGGATTAAGGGAGGGAGAAAGTTTGTAAATGCAGCATTAACAATGAATATATCAAATGCAAAGGGAGCTAAAGGTATTGGGATTTTAGAATCAAGAATTTGCCAATTCTTTATTCTTTCCATGCATCTCCTTTCTTTCATGAGCTCCATAACTTAGGTTTTTAGCAGGGTCCTTAATACTGTTATAGCATAACATCATAGTCTGATTGTTACGAAAAACAATAGTTGCATGACTTACGTGAAGATTCTCAAATATGCTACATGTATGTTCGTCTCGAATCTTCTAGCATATTAATTAGTGCTGTTTCATCATGACGCAGTAATTCTGTCTTAAGTCGTTTGCATATGTTACTGTAAATAGCTTCTTATTGTCATGTTTCTTTATTTAGTAGGGCCGGAAAGTTCTAGAATCTTTCGCCGTAAAGTATATAAGAGAATCGGTGTAGTGTTTAGATGTTTTTTTCCAGGAGTGTTGAGAGAATAATCTCGTGAGTCAATAGTGTTTACTGAAGTGTGACGAAGGTCGCGTGTAAAGCTTGGAGGATTTGTCAAGTATCAACAGAGGTCGTCTTTGTTTAAGTATAACAGAGAGGTTATGTGTATTAGGCAGCTAGGCTGTGTTTTTACAAGAGTGACGGAGGTCAAGTGTATTTACAAGCCTAGTGTGTGCTTGTTGTGAAGTTTTGTGTGCAGCTACTACATTCGTGGAATAAATTTCCTTGTGTTTTCTGACATCCCTGTGTTCTGTTTGGACTACAAACTACCTACCACTAAAAACATTCGAAGTCGTAACACTGATAAATTATCTGAAAAACATGTAAAGAATGAGATATCTTCAGGGTTTTCTTTGAAATCACTGATGTCAAAACATGAATGTTCCATGAAATATCTTAATTGTCTCTTTCTTTAGGTTTGCCTTCTCTTGCACGTGGATTTTAATGCCATGCAACATGGCAAATATGACTATTAAACGATAAATAATAAATAAATAGATAAGTACACAACAAAGTATAACTCTTGGCCCTTCTCACTCACACTCATTGGTTCATCCTTCTGAGTTCCTACTGTTTCACAAAATACACGAGTGATGAAAACCAGCTCCAATTGCCTCCAGAATCACATTACATGTAGGTTGTAAGCTTATTTCAGATTCCTGAATTTCCGCACGCAGAACTGGATTGTGTTCAATGACCTTCCTTCCCTTTCTCTGTATTTTTTCTTTGGTTTGAATAACATGCTCCAGGTTTGGACACTCAACAGTAGGTTTAGACCATGGAAATATTGAAGGAAGCTGATTTCGATTACGGTTTTGCCCCCTTCAAAGTGGGCAGAGCAAATTCTTGTGTTATCGCTATTGAGTTTCATGGTTTCATTTCGTAGCAATCTTTTGTATTCCTTTCTTAAGGAAGTATCTTTAGGACTCCTGTAAAACTGAAGCCTGGAACTGTTTCTAAAATAATTGTTAAAACATCCAGGGACGCAGCAATTTACTGGCTTAGGCATATCTTTTGATTGTATGCTTGTTCATATAGCTAGTGCCATGTTGATTTTGATTTATAGTCTGTCTACCCGAACAAGTCATCCGGACCCTGCGCAACAAACTAGCACTTAGTCTCCCGCTCTTTTCAATTCTGTCAAGGGCAATTTGATGACTGCCCAAACAGTAATAATTTTTATGAAGATGGTTAAGAATTGAGAAGAATTTCAGGTACTCAAGGCTTAGGTGTGAATTTCAGATAACCAACATAATTATGGTAAGGCCCACTTGTGCGTGTTTCAGATATTTCCATTTTGCTGATTTGTAGGATCTGGTGTTATTAAAGCAGACATGTCAAGTAATGGCCACTTTCTTGTTATTCTGGATGACAAGGTAGGGCACCTGTTATACCCTGTAATGTATGATTGTATAGTATATAAGATGAAAACACCTCTGTTGTTTGTTTTTTAAGGAAATGTTTGTTGTTACATTTGCTAACAAGCTGCTAGAACTTGTCATGTCTCTGAAAACAGATCCAGAATATTTGGAAGTGTCTGAAAAATAACATTTGATTTAGAACACCATGCTGCATGAACACTTGCATTATGTCAAAAAAAAAGGATGTTTCTTGCAGAACATGTTGAGTTTATGGGATGTTGCATCTTTGACAATGATTGCATTCTGGTCTCACCTTACTGTGGATGACTTTCTGCTGTTGAGTTCTAGCAGTATTCAAACTCCTGGAATGTCTAAGTAAGTATGCTATTTAAAAGAGGATAAAATCATCATTGGACAAATCATAATAACTACCCTGTCCCTGTATTGCTCATGTGTCACTTTTACAGATCTATGTATACAAATATGGGTCACTGTACTTAGTTCTTATTAACTGAGCAAGGAGGTCTGTATGGGAAATTCTCCCATACAGACCGACTTTGCTCAGTTAATAATATCCTTATCATATGGCAAAAACAAGAACAAGTTATTTCGTTTAATGTACCTGGTTTGTACTAACTGACATTTTGATTGCGATTGGCCAAATTTAATTCTTTCAAAGTTCTTTCATGGTCTTTACTTTTTTTCTCATCAGCTTTTTGGCACTAAAAGAAATAAATATTGTTAGATGAAGACAGTCAATGATTTTGCATTTTAGTTTGCAACTTTTTCACTTCAAAACATTACCGGTCTAGATGGGAAATCTAGACCGCAGTCAATATCCATCTTAGCCAATCAAATTCGTGAATTTAGTAGTTCCCAGTCCTTGTGAGACGGGGCCATATAGTAAAGGACAATATTACGAACGTTCCTTACACGTGCTTAACTCCTACTTAACATGATAAACACTTTATATTTGTTATTGTCATTGTCATGTAACCGTGGGAAAACTGCATGTAAATAAACATGCTCAACATACTTAATATTCTGTAGGGTCATTGTCATACAACCATGCCGAATTCTAAGTAAGTATGCTCAAGTTACTTAATATTCTTCTTTCCACCTGGCTCGAAATTAACTTTTTCATTTGCGAGCCAACTGGCAACTTATGGAAAAAACTTGGGCGCCAGATTATAAATTTTGGTAACCAACTTTTTTTAAGCTTATAACTCATAATTGAAAGGCTGCGGGCAAGAACGTCCCCTAGATTTTTTGGCCATTTTCAAAGTGCTCAAAAGTAGCTGAATTTTGACATGTGGGTTTCGTTTTACCTGAGAAACATTCCTCTGAAGTTTGTTTCGCAGGGTCTGTCTTCGTTGTCTAGAAATAACGTATGCAAAACTGACTCAGTTTTGCAAGTGGCATCTATTGTTAAATGAAAAACAAAAGAAACCTTTTGTTTGGCTAAAGTATGACTGATTTCTCACTGTTGTTTCGTTGGCTCAAGTGGATAAGCGCTGAACAAAGCTAATTCGAATTTGTTTTGTCGTGACGCTGGTTCGAGTCGATACAAGGTCAATCAATTTTTTTTTTCGTTCTGTTTCTCTACTCTTTTCAAAAACCAACATATCTATTGTAATTGAATTGTCGTTTTTACTTGCTAGGATCTAGTATTGATATGTTTTTAGCTGGAATTGTGACGTATGCTTTCGGCGCGCAAAGCAGTAATTTACCACAAATTCAGAGCTTATCTGTTCATTAAGCATAGTTTGCTCGTAATTTCCACCGATATTCAACGCTTGTTCGAGGAATATTTGTGCCCGCCTGGTAGGAGATTTGGCATCATTAAGCCTTTGACCCTCGATGAGTCACCAGCATGCCTCAAAGAACCGAGGTGTGTTTTTGTTCCTGGATTATGGCTTAACTTAGCCATTGATCGAGGAGCAAGTGAGCCAGGCTTCTTCTTCCAAAGCAAAGCATTTGTCGTGGACTTAGAGCTCATTTGCTAAACTTCGGCGTGTGTCAGTTTTGGAAATTAGAACTGCTTTCTAGACTCTTATTATTTTCTTGAAATCAGCCATCTAGCATCCTTCGCTGCCAAAATTTCTGAGATATCCCATTATAATCTTTCATACGTAAAGCAAGAGCCACGACTATTTTTTGTGTGTGTGACATAAAACGTGACTCAAACACGGTCGGGAACTGCTAAGAAAGGCGGCCAGGCAGCAAAGTCCTTGAATTTGACCTGTGTTAGGTGAAAAGTTAATTTAAACAGATTCAAAGCTGTTTCTACGGGCCAAAAAAGAACGCAGGTCGGTTAACTTGGCAAGTAAGCATTCCATGAGTGTGTATGGGGGATTTCCAAGCAGATGATTACTTTGAATTGTGATAGGATCGAGCCCGCCGCGAAGAAAAGAAGACAAAGAACGCTAGCCCCTAACCTTGTTCCATAAACCTAACCTTCAAGGCTGACCCTGGTTTCGAGCGGTTACCCTAACCCTAACCTTCTAATAAAACTGGGAACTCTTAACCCTAGGAGTTAAAGTCAGCATTTGAAAAAACTTAAAACAAAAACGCCAATAGCATTGTGTAACAAAGCAGTTCCAAAAGACGCAGACTGTGACATGCAAGTGTTTTTGCATACTTTATTTCTGGAATACGCAACAGAAACGAGGGGAAATAAGTGCAAGGCAGTTTTCTACAGGTATAAACAAGTCAGCATGCAAAGTTTGGAGCAGTTTTGGCCACTTTCGATTTTTGCAAAAAATCTAGGGGACGTTCTTGCCCCCAACCTTTCAATTATAACAACATTAACATGATCTTGTATGTTATTTTGCATGCAAGAAAAGTAGCAAACGAAGAATCAAAACTATTGAAAACAGCATGGTCCAAAGGTGATGGTTTTCTTTTAAGTCAAGCCTTTTTTAATTGGAGTAAAGCACAAAAACTTTTAATTAAGTCCATGGTTTCCATGCTGAGGCAAACACGGGTCCTTCTTTTCAAAACGCAGTTCTTTATTTTTGTCACCTTTTGCCTTTGATAAACAACACTGTGCTTGGCCTGGGCTCCTTACATCTACTGCTGTTGTTCTGATGGCAAATGAAATGCACGTGGTGGTGTAGCATGCCAGCGATCCCAGGTTTGGTGAGTGGCAATCCTGAGCCCTGCTTTCTGGTCATCGTCATATAACCATTCCCAAATACGCTTACATGTATATTGAGCATTCTTAACTTCCTTGCAGTATGGTACAATGCACTTGTTATGACAAATTTGTCACCAGGTTTTCCTCGGCGACTACAAGACTGCTATGTTGGATGCTTTTACTACATACTTTCAGTTATGGAGGAAAGAAGCAAAGATTTTTGAGAAGTGTTATGAAACATTGCTCGTTAGGCAAGGTCATTACTGGAAATCTCAATGATTGTAATGTGCAACTGATTGGACAATGAATGTTGGATCAAAGGCCTTGTCAACTGGGAATACTGTCGACGAGAGTGCAGTCATCAATTCAGACTGTGAATGTAAACAGCACAAGTATCAGAAAACACATCATTTCTCTGATTTCACAGCACTGCACCTGTATTCCCCTGCTTTGTAATGCACCTAACATCCAGGTTTGACCAATTCCAGGAGTGACAGTTATTTCTCACAGAATTTCCCTTAGTTTGCCATTTCCAGCAGAATACCAGTTTATCTCTTCCTCTTCATTGATTTGAAACTCTTGGCACCTTGTAGTTAGGGTTCTGTGGAGATTTTGTCATTGCCCATGAGACACCTGGTTACAATATCAGCATATAAAGCATGCTGTGCACAATACCATACTACATGGATTTTGGAATGCTCAATATAAGTCTACAAAATTAGTGTATTTTGGCATAGTAAGTTGCAAATATTTATTTGGAATCTGGCGTGGTTATATGGCAATGACCATACAGAATATTAAGCAAGTTGAGCACATTCATTTAGATTTTGGCATGGCTATATGACAATGGCCATAACAAGTATGAAGTATGTCATGTTAAGTAGTAGTTATGCATTTATAACAAATGTTCATAATAATTGTCCATTATGGTGCCCTATTACCATGTTACCATGTTTCTTAGTTCAGTGGTTTTAATGCCAGGAGTATGTTTAGCTCATATAGTGTGATTTTACAAATGCAAATGATGCCAAAAAGGGATGGAGTGTTTAGTTGGTGACTGTTGTAAGTAGTTGGGTATGTGTTGTTGTGGGTAAACTGTTGTTCTCTCATCTGGTTATAGTCGGCAATGGTATTTCTACACCTCTTGGATGGATAATTCACAGATGTTTTCTTGTTTGTAGAACTGATGATGATTACAAGTTAGTTGTTTTCACAACAGCAAACAATCAGGTATAGTTAAGCTATTCTAAGTGCAGAATTAGATGCACTGTAAGTGTTTTGCCAATTTTTGAGAAATGGCTCCATCTAACCAAAATATTTTCAGATGCAAAGCCTTGAAAACAATGGCAAAGAGACTTGATTAATTGTCTTGAAAAACGCATGAACTAAAATATTACTCTACATTCTGTGTCTCTGTAGGGCCATCTAACATTCTCTATTATTTTAGTCTTGTTATCTGTCTGCTTGATGAGATGTTGATATTCTAGGAAAGTAAAAGTTTTGGCATAATGGATGGTAACTGTTTTATTCATAGGCATCACACGTTGATACAGTCTTAAACAAATTATGTTAATCCCCTAAGTCTCATTTTTCAGGTGCGGTATCTTCAGGTTTACACATTTCCAACAATGAAACAGATGTATTCTCTCCAGATTTCGCTCTGCTCAATCTTGGCTGAGTGCCCATCAAATCAGGTTTGTAGTAACTCTTTTGAGTACAGGCCCCAGTTGTGTAGCCTATGTTGCATACAAACTTTCCCTGCAATGTAAAAAAACTGTGATAACTAGTGTAAAGCACCATTCTTTTTGCCAGCATGTATCAACTAGATAGTGATTCATTCTGTGTATAGTATTGTCAAGTACCCTTTGAACAAGTTGCCATGTAGTAGCTGTTCTGGGTGTTGGGTAAGAAGTTCTAGACCGCACCTTGAAGATATGGGGTTGCTTTGTGCTTTTAGCCAACTTCATGGGTAAAACATATCACATTGGAACTCCTATAGTACACTGGATAAAACTGTTCTCTCTAATCATGTGTTTTTTGAGAATAAAGAAATGGCGAATTTACTGTAGATGATTATTTCAACATTTATGGGTTCATGTTGCATGTGGGAGCATGCCGACATCCATTTATTGTTTGATTGTCTGCTTTTGAGTCCATGGTTTGTTTATGGCTGACTTCAATAAAGCTGTTTTTTTACAGGAGTCAATCTACTTCATTGAGGGTGTAAATGGCAACCTAAATGAGAGGTAAGCTTTTTCTAAAGCTGCTGTAATTTGTACTGTTATTATGTCAAATGTGATTGATATTTTGTTAAATATGGCTAGCTTCCTGAGCAGGTAAGACTAACCATATCCTGCATTGTGATTGGCTACCCAAGTAGGCAAGATGGCACTACTTGCCTGCTTGGGACTACCAGCTGTGTTCTGCTCAAAACATTTCCCAAAGATTCTTCATAATTCTGGCAGCTGTCAATATCCAATGAAGATGACTGGATATTGAACTTGCCCTTTGCGATGTGAGTTAATAGAAAACATCAGAGTTTCAACCAGTTTTGACATTTAAGGTGCCTGGGACCACCTGTTCCAGAGAGTTAGGAGTTCTTTTTGCTTTTCAGGGGTCCTTTGTGTATTTACAAATTTTTTCCTGCATCCCAAGGACACCAAAAAACCATGAGGCCTTTTCATATTTTGTGTACTAGATGCACTTCTGTACGTTAATGGGAACTCTGAACGTCAACTTTAGTTGAATCTGGCTAAAGTTATTCAAAAATGGTAATTATTGTTTAAAGTAAGGAGTTACAATTATTTCTTCTTTAGGACAAGTGACATAGGGCAGATCTCTTGTCTAAGAATCAGGTCTTTGACAGAAGCTCTCCCAGAGAACAGGTGACTTTTTGCAGATATTAGTTGTTTTTTTTTAAAGACAGCTCTAAATCTGTCAGCAGCACCTGTAGATTTGCTTGGCAACTGTGACATGTAAACTCTTAAAATAATTTGTTTTCCATGATAAAGGTTATCCAGGTTGCTTCACAAGCAGAAGTTTGATGAAGCTGAAAGATTTGCAAAGCAATTTAATTTGGATGTTGAGGTAAAAGTATTAAAAGTTACAACTAATTTTTGCAAGTTAAGGACTGTCATAATAATGACATAAAAAGTAAAGGTTTATGTTTTTAATTCAAAATTCACAAAACACCTGATAGAATTTAGTTTTAGAAGACTTTTTTTCATTGTGAAAGTAGCTGTTCTTTATTTAAGAAATAGAAAGAAAACTTGCTCCATGTTTCTATTGAGTTAAAGAAATGCAACTTGAAGTTTGAGAGAAGATGAAAATGCTGTTTCCATAGCTTTTTTAAGTTCTCTCAAACCTCCATGAGTGTTTCTGTAACAGTAACTCAATAGAAACATGGATAACAGTCAAGATTTCTATTTCTTTTAGAACATTCCAGGACAAAAATAATAGGAAAACAACTTTGTTCATGGAGATTTTAATACACTTTGCTTGTGCCATCATTATGTCAACAGCTAGGTTTCTGTTTCTTTCAAGTTATAGAAACATGATTTTAAACCATTCAGTGCATGTATTTTCTTTGGGCTGTTTTCTAAATGTCAGCAGCATCCCCTCTACCAAGCATTAGTTGTCGCACCCAAGTTTCCATATATCCAGATGTTAATGTGTCTTAAGCTTTCTTTATTATTTTTTTAGCTTGTGTACAAAGTCAAGGCTAATTGGCTGCTAGATAAAGTGTCACCCTGGAATTACGAGAATAATTATAGCCAGGAAAATAGTGCCTTGGAAGGATTCTCCCTCAGCAAATTAAAGAACTGCCTTGCCCAAATAAAGGTAACAGTGCTACTGTTTTCCCAGTGAACAAAACATTCAAGCAACTTTGCAACTTACCCTTAAGTATTTGACGTAAAAATCCTTTGTTTATGACAGAGAGGGGTGTTAATGGTAACTTATTATACGGCTTGTGTTTGTAGGGGGTGTAGTATTATGTGTACCAGTTTATCCTCCTTCCTCCTCTTTTTAGAGATGGTCATCAACAAAAGTTCAAGAAAAAATGACGTCACAACCCTTAACCCCTCGATTTATCTCTTCAATGGGGTTAAATTGCCCGCCGCGTAAGCCGTAAGCCCTAAAACGTGAAACCCCTAACCCTAGCCCCAAAATGTGAAACCCCTGACCTTAGTCCTAAAACACGAAACCCCTCACTTTGACCTAAGCCCTAAAGTGTGAAACCCCTAACCCTAGCCCTAAAACGTGAAACTATTAACCCTTAGCCCTAAAATACGAAACCACTTTATCCTCCTTCCTCCCCTTTTTTAAGATGGTAGCCAACAAACGTTTGAGAAAAAGTGACATCATAACCCTTAACCCCCCAATTTATCTCTTCAATGAGGTTAAATTGCCTGCCCCCTAAGCATGCCTTCTGATATTATGCTATGGTGCGATTTCGCACAATCGACCTCAAATCGCAACCGATCGCACAATTCATGAAAAATCGCATAATTCACAAAAGAACATACAACATATATAAAATAAACATAAATCAACAAGTTTTTTAAGATTTCCTGCATAAATACGATGATTTACCTTGAAAAGAGGCTAAAATAACCTTTGTCACCTTCGATTTCTTAAACATTCGAAGTTCAAGGTGTTATTTTGCATGTCGAGGGCCTGGTATGAGTCTCATTCTTAAAGAGTTGGTGTAACACAAACACACCCTTTGTTCAAATTTGCCAATCTGAATCACTGATGTATATGTTGCGGTTTGATTTTATTTTTGGTTTAATTTTTGTTAAACCATTTTAAACTTTTTAAACTGGTTAATATTTTTCAAACTGGGTTGAAATTTTTAAACCAGTTTAATTTTCAATTTTGAGCAGAATGTGAGCATGATGTGTCTTAGTAAAAAAAATGCGCTGCAATAAGAAGCCAGTCACTCCTCATTGGGTGCAAGTAGGAGGAAGAGCCATCTACGAGCAGGAAACCACGCCCTATTAAGAAGTGGGATGGTCGCCCCCCGTGGGTCCTAGCAGGTCAAGTCGCCAGCTCTTTGGGCAAAGAGGTTGCCTGCAAGGCAAACACTTTTGCCAGTCCTACTGTCAAGACACCAATAAACTCACAAGAAAGAAGCAGCTCCAAAAGAGTCAAGAAGGCGGGTATAGTGCCGACCACATGGCTTGGGAAGTGCTGAAAGGGCTGGGAAATTCTGGCTACCAGGCTTCTAGGATGGGGGCTGGTAAAGCCATCCAATCGCATTTGGCCTAGAAGAAAGCCATGGAGTTGATGTCACCGTTGGTGGGTAATGCCCTGGACAAGCTGGGAGACAAGCTCGCTGGCCAAGAAGGTGGCCTGCTGCTGCTCTTGACGCTGGGAGGAGGACTGATACCAGGTTTAGTCCAGCAATTGGGCGCTGGCAGTCTCATCTATCAGTTGGTCACTGACCCTTACCAAGAAGGTGGCCTTCTACCGCTATCACTTCTACCCCGTTCCCAAAGCCAGTCTGTCTCTGAAAGACAATTACGAGGTCTACGACTTGCTGCTCAATCTCTCGGGCAAATGCAAACGAGACGCCTACCTGTTGAATCCCGAGACCTTTGACGAAGGCTACTTCATGGTCCCCTTTGATTTGAGAACAGTGCAAGATGGAGGAGAATCCAGCACACCCTTCCTACGGATTTTTTTTAACAGCTTTATTGACCATTACATATGTTACATACAACAAGATAAATAACCGAGAAGAAATGAAATATATATGCCAAGTGATATAAAGTGAAAAGGACAAAAGGGCAGGTGCAAATGGGATGCGAGGACCCATGCGAGGCACCGCCCATGAAAAAAAAAATTAAGATACAGGTAATAATTCAAAACATGGTTAAATTTAAAAGATGCTGAAAACTAGGGATGACAAGGGCAGGATCGTTCAATTGACTAGGTACAGGGATAGTATATGTCAAAGTGTTTGTGCAGAAGGTGAAACATGTGCTCAGCAACAAAGTTGTGGAAGGAAGCAGTGGTTGAAAAACTGTTAGGGGGTGAAAATTTACAAATATAGTTCCAGAGCTTAGCAATACGATTAAAGTAAGATGCGGTATGCAACATCTCGACCTGTTCACCATCACGCTGTCGCAAAACCTGTATCCAGGAGGACGAGAACAAGCAACCCAGAACTGCAACTACCATTACAAGGTGCTGTTCAAGAACGAGCAGGTGATTTACACCCCCATGTTGTTCGAGGATGCCCTCCAACAACGAGCCGACATTGTGAAGAGACTTGATGAATTCAAGGGAAAAGCCAAGCAAGACATGGAGGAAACGTTCAAATGGGGTGACGATGAGGCGATCAAAAAAACAGATTATAATTGGAGGATCGTGACCAGTGCTGTCAACAACATACAGGAAGAAAACAGAGTCTTTGACAAACCGTCTCTAGTGGAGCAGGTGATTTACAGTAAAGAAGAGGAAACAAAGAGGCGAGACTGTGCCTGAGAAGCTCACAAGTTTTGTCTCGATAAACTGTGGCTTCAACTCAAAGACATGTACCCCAACCAACAGGGCCAAGGTTCTAAGCCTCCCTGTTTGGCAGAAATCGTGCGGTTGGATTCAAGAATGAAAAAAGAAGACAAAGTACTATTATGGTTGTAAAAACCGCATCACGAGAGACGCTGGCTACTCCAGAGTCCATTTAGGCAAGATGATGACTCAAGCCAACAAGACCCTGATACACAAAACACATGCACATGGCTTTGACCTTTAGAAATGGTCAGCCAAGACGGGGCATCAAATTTCACTGGCCTGGGTATCAATACATGGGACCGGGCACTAGACTCAAGAAGCGTTTGAAGCGCAGCAATCCCGGCATCAATTGATTAGACAAGATCGGCAAACAGCATGACATCAATTACAACCAGGCCAAGACAAGTGGAAAGCCAACGCCAAGAGGATCAAGGCATTTGACATGTTACCGGGGGAATAAAACCCTGACCGAAAGGATCATTAAGAGGATCATGCAAGCCAAGAAAAGACTCAAATTGTAAACGTTTCTTGCTACAAAGGTTTTTTCTTTGCCGGAATATAAAACCAAAAAAGTCTATAAAAGGACCATGCCCCTGTCGTGCATCTTCATTCTCCACCCTGATCTCAGAGCAGAAAAAAAGTAGCACTTTCCAGGCATGTTACCCACCAGAGGTACACAGTGCTATCCCCTTCACGGGGTCGACGTCGTCCCCCAACAGCCCAAACCCAAATATCCCTTGCATGATCTGGTCAAATTGTGGCCAGAAGCCAAGCAAAGAGAGGAAGAAGCCAATCGATGTGCAGAACATTGGCATTGCGCTTACAACAATCTCAACCAGGAGCATTTAGCCTTAAAAGACAAGTATCTATGCTTATCCTGTGAACGAGTCAAAAACAAGACCAAGGCGGGCGAAACCGTCAAATGGTGTCATGAGTGTTCCACCGGCCGTGAAACCCCAAAAAGTTTGGAACTGAAGCTGGGCAAAGTCTACCAAGACCACAGATACTGTCAAGAGTGTTATGAAACCTTATTGAGCAAACACCAGGACAGAAAGAAATAAAAAAACCTAGTTGGAATAGTTTTTCCCCCTTTAGGGATATAAAAAACAAAAGTTTACAAGATACAATTTCTGCTTTTTTGACTGCGAACAACCAGGCACCAGTCCCTGAGCCAACTCCTTGTAGGCTTGAATGCATTCTCCAAAGACTGAATTGTTACAGGCATTGATGATGGCCAGACCTCTCGCTTGCCTTCACACTGAATAACCTGTTTCATGACATCGTAATCCATGTCTTGTAATCCATCCTGATTGTTCATGAACTATAAAAAAGAATCAGAAGATTGGAATGAACCTCGGGAACCAGGGATCTTCACTTCGCAACATCCCAAGACTGCTCTGCAAGAAATCTTGCAAGCATACATTGATCACAAAAAAAGGAAACGAACTGTTTTTTAATAGCCTAGTCAAAAAGGGGTGTCCCCCGAGCATGATATCACTCCCATGGCGTCAGACCACCCCACTCAGAGTCAGGGCACTGCACGTTTTTTTCTCTCTTCCCACCTCAAAATCTTCAAAAAACACTGCTCATCATGTCCTTCACAGATTTGAGTCTCTTCCCTCAGGCCCTCTGTTACGAGCGAGACACGGGAGAGGTGAGCTGGATTTGTGTGGCCTCGAGTCCAATCCAAAACAACAAAACAAAACCAAAGCAAACTTTTTTTATTCCATCGACAGATACTCAGTCACTGGGATAAGCTGCCGCTAGAACTCCGACAAATGTTACAATGGATGGCCGATCGGCAACAGGCCCACGACCAATTAAAACAAAGCTTGGAAAAAATACACTGTCAAGGCTTGAAAGATGTTTGCCAGTTTTGTCAAGTTTGGCTGCAACCGAGGGACAACTCAGTGTGCTATCCATTTCCTCAGAAACATTGTCGACAATGTAACATTTGTTTTGATTGTCTTGTATCTTACGACAGCAATTCATCACTCAATGACCATTGTTGTATGTAGTACGAGGCTCATTACTGCAACAGTATAAAAATCAGCGAATTAAATGATCTGAGTCAAGCTCAGTTCGCCCAACTGAATGAATTTCTAGATTTCGGCATACTCCAAGCAGAGAACGATACACACATGATGCTTTGAACGGCTAAAGAAGAAATAAAAAAAGCATGATTGACATCCTCTCAAATTGATATTTTTCTGAAACAAACCCCCTTTCAACCGAAGGGGCCAAGGTCCCTTTCATGACCACCCCTCTGACGACAACCGCCCTGAGCGCGCTAAGGTTAGGGGTTTCGCGTTTTAAACCTAAGGTCAAGGTCACGAGTTTCACATTTTAGGGCTAAGGGCTAGGGTTAGGGATTTCACGTTTTAGGGCTAAGGTCAAGGTCACGTTTTAAGACTTAGTGTTAGGAGTTTCGCATTTTAAGTCTTAGGGTTAGGGGTTTCACATTTTAGGGCTTTGGGGCGGGCAATTTAACCTCATTGAAGAGATAAATCGAGGAGTTAAGGGTTGTGACATAATTTTTTCTCAAACTCTTGTTGGCAGCCATCTTAAAAAAGGGGAAGAAAGAGGATAAACTGGTACACATAATACTACTAACGCACACTCTTGTTGGCTAATTGTCATTGAATTGTAGGCCGATTACAGGTTGGCAAAAACAAAGCAAAAAGTAATTACAAAACCATCTAATCTTTGTCTGAAAATTGTAGCAGCTGGGAATGAGTGACGAAGACTGAACACTCTGAGAGTGAATTTTATTAACAGCGATTTGACAGAGACAAATAAAAGATTGAGTTGGCGAGAGAGAAAATGAAGGAAACAGTCAAGAAAGGCCGTTGACATTTTTCTTTACTTCTTGCCTCTGGTATTTGATTCTCAAAGATGTTCAGGATGTTGATGAAATGTTTGCTCTTGTAACGTGACCATAACATTCTACATGACCTTTTCACTGCTATAATAAATTGTGATGAAAATAAAAATTTTTTTTGATCGAAAGAGGCATCGGTTCACTTGATTTGTGCGGTTGGAAACGATGAATGAAAAGAGAAGCGCACACAGTACTGATCACTTTTGCTGTGCCAGCTTTGGCTTTTCTGATTTTGTTGTTGCTGTCATATAATAAACAACTTAATAACCTTGACCGTTCGGTGGTTACGGGAAAATCTCAAACCTCGGCCTACATACAGCAAGGCCTCGGTTTGAGATTTCCCTGTAACAACCTCACTCTTGGTTATTTAGTAGTTATTAATACTGTGGTTAAGTGTATTGTTCTTATAATTACATGCGATCCTGCATGGGTACAATTACACAAAAGCATTGTCAATAAAACAATAGTTGTTACCTTGGCCACCAGTTCCCAAAATGCATTCTGTATTGCTAACCAATGTTCCATCCTTGGAATATGTTCTGGGATTGGGTGCTGACAGACATTTACTTGCAACCCAACAAGCACAGCTCATTTAACCGTCTTGTGCTTATCTTAGGATGATGAATATGTCTGCAGATGTTGCCTCCAAGCTGCACTCCCTTCTCTGGAAGAAACATTTGATCTTCTAAGCTATGCTAGGAAAAGAGTAAGTCAATTATTCAAATACCTTTGAGCACTTCAAAGATAATCAGATCATTTGTATTACTGCATGGCATGAGAAACACCAACTGGAGATTTCATGACAGACAAAAGTGGGTGTGTAGACAAAATTAAAACCCAAACCAAGGTGGACTAGAACATACTGGCATCTGCTTGGCATCGGCTTGTTTGTTGTTAAATTGCAGCTTGGTCCATCATCAACTGAGTAGCCCTTTTAACCATGTGAATTTACCCAATATGAAACACTAAGTAGGTAATGCGCTTTTGAAACAACTGTCAGGTGTATCCTTAAAAGAGCAGTCTGCCTTCCGGAGCATGTAGAGGCAGTGCTTGACTATCACCCAGTATCTTAGAGAGATGCTAGTCCATGACCATTTTGAAATGAAAACCAATGCACCCAAAAATTTGTAGGTGCTTTTTTTTATATGAATCTGGGTCAAGAAAGGCATTCAAAGTTCGAAAGTAGCACATCATGCTTATACCAAACCAACACTGGAGCAATGATAAGGATCAACTCATAACCTCTCAATCTTAACCTCTATTCACTACCCATCAGCCATATGTAGGCTACAATACTTTCTTCAGTGTTAAGAGCAGCAGTACTGCTTTTAGCACCTGAAAATGTGTAAATAACTCTATCACTCCCTTAACTGGTAACTGTATTTTTTTTCCTGCCACTGATTCTTTTGATCATTTCTCCTTTCAATTGCTCTTCTTGCTGCTTTCAAACTCTTGGAGATGCTCTGTTTGATTGAAACAGAAGGCTAAATTTGCTACTCAAATGGCTTGGAGTCTTGAAATGACATGGCTGTGGTCGTAGCCAAATTATGTGAATTATTAAGTATCCATTAATGTCCATGCATTAATACAATTAATCAATGCCTTTATGTTGCTTATCTTCCTCTCTCAGATTTCCACTAATAATGGTGTACAGGTGGAAAAGGAAGGTCCATGTGGAACACCATCACAATTATTGACTGAGGTGAAGATCACACTAAAGCCCTAATCAAATGTCCCCAATGTTCAGACCCAACATTTTTTGGCTTTCTTGTGAAATGCTTTGTTCAAGCTAGCACAACATGCTGCAACATGTCAAGCTGGTCCACACAGATTTTGGATGACAGTTTGATGCTCTAACATGCATCTTAGCGTATTGCATCACCATTCTCAACAGGGTGGTCTAATAGTCTACTTAAATAGTTTTGGATGATGTGCAATCAAAATGTTGGGACTCACCATTGCTCAATAACATTTTTTTAAATGCGTATGACCCGAAAAGAATCATTTAAAAAATACACTCATTTAAAGGGCTTTTCAAAGTACAGTAAAATGGCGCTTTCGTTTTTGGTGATATCTTTTTTTTATTCCAGAGATATTTAAGTTTTCCTATTATGCAAATTTGGTCACTGATGATATCACTGGTTGTGCAAGTACAGTGGTGTGACACAAAATTAAGAATATCTCTGCCAGTAATAAAGCAATGCTATTGAAACTTGGCAGGGATGTTGCACCTTACGAATATACCAGATGGTTCACATTTTGATGTTCCTATGGCAACATGCTC
>CM042750.1:18157490-18203357 GCA_022496165.2 Catalaphyllia jardinei | reverse complement strand
TTTTTAGCTGTATATTATGCCCCATCCAGTTACAAATGGTAATATTTGATTTGGAAGAGGAAAGGGACTGGAACTGAGCATGTTGCCATAGCAACATCAAAACGTGAACCATCTGGTACATTTTGTAGGGTGGAACATCCCTGCCAAGTTTCATTAGTATGGCTTCATTATTGGCGGAGATATTCCTAATTTTGTGTCACACCACTGTACTTGCACAACCGTTCTCAAACTTATTAATTATTCATGCAACTCTTACCCAACCAGAGCATCTTATTCTGGTCAGGTGGATGGGTTTAGAAACCCAATGAAAAACGAGTTGAAAACATGGCTGTGTTTGAAATTATTTCAAATACAGATGCAAATTTTCTTAATCTGCATATTAATAAAGCAACAAAAACACATGGCAAATAAACAACTTTATTTAATCATACATACAAAACAAACTTTAAACCTAAATTAATTACTCCTGATGCTGAATGTAACAGTACAGTTATTAAACTACCCAAAACAAAAGTGGCTATTTCAATTCTCGCTCAATGGTGGCAACCTCGTGTTTTGGTTCACTTTCAACCTTGGTGTACACTTCAGACCTCTGGCACTGACGTTAGAAATGTTACCAGACTAAATGCTCACATTACCTTGGAATAGCGCTGGCCACACACTTTTCCTCTTCTTCGCTAGTTTTCGGAGGTCTAAATCTGCACTCTGCCATTTGCTTTGCAAAGCAATGTGTTCGCCCAGAACTGACAAACAGCTTAGTAACCACGTGACATCAGTTGATGAATATTCAAAAATTGTCACAGCACAGCAATAAGGTGATAGGATTATGTACATCATGCACACTTTTTTTGAGGATCATGCACATTTCATGTCTCAAATACAATAGTTGAATTGAGAAAACTTATTCAAATGATAATTTAAACTAATTTTCTTTTGTTACAGAAGTAATTTCAAAAACTTGTGCTTCGTGTTTCATCGGGGTTTCAAACACTGGAAAACAATAAAAGCTTGTGCTTTCATCAGTTTTCTCGTGTTTGAAACCCCGATGAAACACTCACACTTGTTTTTGAAATATTACATGACATCATCAGTGACCAAATTTGCATAATAGGAAAACTTGAACAAAAAAAAGATATCACAAAAAAAGAAAAGTGCCATTTTACTCTACTTTGAAAAGCCTTTTAAATGAGTGTATTGACAAACAGGCAAATGGACAAACAGGCAAAGAGACATTTTTATTACAGCTGTTTACTGTTGAGTGATGACCTGATTAGTGATTAATTTATTTTTAAAGGTCCTGGAAGCACTGGACAGACTAGCAACATTTGAAATGGCATTTGGAATTGAACGATTCAGGTGTGTCTTTTCTTTGCTTGTTTTGTTTTATTTTATTTGAAATATCTGCGAGACTGGATGCCTTCTGTGCTTTTATGTTTTGCTGTTGTTTTGCGACATGCGTACTGCTCCTGTCCAGACTCGGTTATCATATGGTCCTCATTAACTTGCAGTGGCACACAGTGGCAGTACTTTGTTTCTGCTGATCTCCTTGTTGAGCTGACGAAATGTCTGCTCTCTAGCAAAGTTACAAGTGCTGTGATCATTTGGAGAAGGCATCAGGTACAATCTATCGTAATACCATAATGTTGGAGGAATATGGCTTCAAGCTTGTGCAGGCTTGCCTAACCAATATTCCCAAATGAATATATATTGTCCTGCCAAGTCGATTTTTACACGTGAACTGAAACTTGCTGAAACCTGCTGAAACAGGACTGTCATTAAGGGCTGTAACCCTTAACACCTGTAACAGTTGAGCATACTTGATTTCCCTTGATTCTAGTGGTAAAAATTAATAATTTAGTCTGCTGTAGATATAGTTCACCCCCAAAGTAACAAGTTTTCTTAAGGTGTGGAGAACAAGGCTAAAGGTGACTTCAAACTTAAATAATGATAACCCTGATGCAAGATGGACACTTCCTCATACAGAATTAAAATGTCTTGAGAAAAATTGACTGGCTGCAAAACAATACAGAACTTAACTTGAAAAGTGAAATTAAATCTGTGAAATCGTTTTTATTTACTCATGTTCACCATTTGGCTTTCTTTCAACACCACCTTATTTCTCGTAGTATTCTTGTTTAAGAGCACAGTGTATTAGGATAAAAGCTTAAGTAAAAAGATCCAAGTTTAATTCAACATGGCTACTGAGTCCTGTTACAATGCACGCTTCTTATTCCTATACATAACACAGTTGATCATCGCACCTACATGCATTGAATTAATTTCAAATTGTTTTTATCTTGAATGTTATTGTAGTGGTTTTTCATCAACATCAATCAGTGCAGTTTTCTCTCGTTGCCTAGGACTGGCAGGCTCAACACTACTCTGTATTCAGAGCAAGAAAAATGATTGGAAAGACTACCTGATTTTTTTTAGATGAACTTTTAACAGAATTTAAGTGTCACCAAGTGTAGTTTTTGGAAGTCACAGAATTATAACTGTCAGCTCTGCTGTTTATTTGAATATTGGATTCAAAACAGTCCTTTAGCAACTTTTGTACGATGACAGCTCATAATTACATGTAAGAAGTAACTCAGAATCTATGGAACTAATACCCCTTGATACAAATCAGTCAGTGGAACAAGCTTTCAGAATTTCAACAAAGCTGCAGAACCTGTATGTATGTTGCTTTGTACACCAATTGACTTCCTAAATTAAATACTATTATTATTTACATGTTCATTGTGCAGTATCTAAGTGATCTTCCAACAGTTTGAAATTTACCTCATTGTTCTTGTGTAAACATTTGTGTTGGCAGAGTCAATTTATAGACCAGTTCAGCATAGAAAAGCTGGAGTCCCTGCTTGGCTCAATTTCTCCAGGGTTACCTTCAAGCACCATTATTCCTTGGTTACAAGATGACCTTGTGCCATTTGTCAGTAAGGTTAAACCAGAAGGTTTGGTGAGTTAAACTGATGAAGTCGATATCTTATGCCCTGTTCACACCAAACACGGTTTTAAATTGTTTTCTTTATAAAAGCTGCTTACTGATGTTTTTTACTTCAAAATTAGGAAAAATTAAAAAACATGTTTAAGTTGATTTAAATCCTGCATAAAAGCCTAAGTTGCAGTTTTTCTTTAATAGTTTTCATTTTTCTAAACCTGGTTTAATTAAACATGTTTAGTTGGTGTGAATGGGGTATTAGTCTAGTTTTGGATACCTGTGCTTATAATCAGAGTGCCATTGTAGCATATAGTCCCAGAGAGTGAGAAAGGCGGTATCACTGTACCTTTCAATAACAAACTCTACTCAGACAACAGCTTCTTGTGATGCTGCCATGGATTGTCTTAGCAGACCTCTCTAGAAATCAAAGTTGACTTCAATGGGTTCAAAACGTCATGTCTGGGGGTTGGGATTTGCAGATTTTAAGCTATTTGGTTTTCTTAAATATGATTGCGAGCAACCCAAAATGCACCATTACATGCAGTAGGTAGGTTTTAATTTCAGAGATTGTGTGGTATTGAAACTGAGAAATAAACACAACTTTTTCGTTCCCAATGCAGCTATTTTTATCCTGGAAAGAAATCTGATCGGGGCAGAATTTGATCACATGCTAGGCAACCACTTCTGAGCTATCAGCAGATGTCACGCAATCAACAAAACAATGCTATAACTTGTAATTTTTGTCAAGCATCACCCTTGAGCCTATAGCTCACCTTTTCACCTCAAAATTGTTATAAAAAATTTAGTCGGCAAATGGCTTGCCTGGGTCCTTGCCCATGAAGGAAGGAGAGAAAAGTACTTGCCTGAAGGGAAATCTACTTGTCCCAGATGACCAAACGGGTTTTTTTTCCAAGCCCTAAAAATTCTCGGAAATTTGAGGGAGAAGTGGGAGCGAGATTTCCCATAACTACACTGGGCTACTCCATGGTAAGTGTTGCCTCTCTTGATGATCCTCTCTCAGGAATTCTTGTACTGGAAGCAAACCCAGTAGAAGGTCAATCACTGCAGCAAAATGATTAGAAAAGGATAAAAAGGAAAGGTGAAAAAAACCTAAAGACCTTGGTCACTTTCTTGTCATCCTCAAATTTTTTATTTCTTCACATACCCGAGCAAAAATGCAGAATAAAATGTAATGATAGTAAAAAGAAAAACATGGTGTCATGTTGCAAGTGCCTTTTTTACGAGAATGTAACTAATTTGACTCATCTGGGCTGAAAATCTCCCAAATGTCCAGAAAAATGCATTCATGGCAAAAAGCTCCTGGTGTCAGTGCTACAATAATTGTACTGTATTGTATTGTATTGACTTAAGTTTGTACTTACAGTAAAGGTAGAGAGACTTTGAAGCTCTGTTCAGTGAGGAGGGATCGTGAATGCTACATGTGCACTACTTACAGTATTACTTAATTTTTTGTTTGCTGTGTCATCAATATTGGAAATTGTATGTTTGTGTAATCAGAGGATGTTGGCCAGTTGGCTAGAACAAAGAGCAAGACATATGGAACTTTCTGAGAAGGTCAGTAAAGAAAGACATGAAGCTATAACGGCAGGAAAAGATACAGACACATTATTTTCCATCAAAGTGAAAAGAAAGTCTATGTAAATAGGATATAGGTGGATTTCAACGCAGGTCACTTGAGCTGAGAATTGGGTCCTAGGGAATGTTGTTTAAGAATATATTGTTACCTTTGCAGTTACCTAGAGGCTTACATGTAACTCTCTCAGGACAGTGCTGTCTGGGATAACTGGTGTGGTATTAATATGCTAACCCCGAGTCATTGTCAGAGCATTTGGAGCAAAGATCTATTGGTTACTGGTTTTAGTCCTGAGAGTCCGTACCACACACCTTTGTAACATTACTAGGCCCACTTTTTTTAATACAGCTTTTCATTCTTGCCTTTTATGTATCTTGACACTACAAAACCACTTCAACAATTTTGCTTTAGGAGGGTTGGCCACAGAATGCTCTGCAACTTGCCAGTGTTCTTCTGTCAGCATCAAAGAGCGTGTCAGGAAGTGCTGCTGGAAGAGGGCTTGCAACGCCAGCACAGTTTGTTGACCAGGTGCTTAGCCATGCATTTACAAGGCTGAAACTGTTTTAAAAGTGCCTAATAAAGTAAAAAAATCAAATGTTTTTGACGAAATGTCATTCATGAAGATGATAGTGTGTTGCAAAGGTTTGTCTTGTTCCTTTTTTTGCATTTAAAATATTTCAAAGTTTGATATACACAGTTTAATGGGCACTCAGATGGCTTAGTTAATACCATGGGCGTACTATGAATCTCACCAAATTACATAATTTTCCTCTCTGTACAAACTGGTTTAACATGTCTCAATAATGTAACTCATCATTTCTCTTGTCATGCCTGTTTTGTGTTTTAGGTCTGTGGTCTTCCTGCAACAGCCAGAACCCTTTTAAACGATGGCAGAAGCAACATGGTATGGTTCTTACTCATTTAGTAGATTATCCACTTTTTTAGTGGTATCAGTTGTCTTGTAGTAATAACTGGAATTAAAGTTACGTGGTGGTATGTCACCTTGTATGATCAATATAAATATAAAATTAAACGATCTTTCTTATTTGTGAAGCACAACCTGTCAAATCATAATATTCCAATTCAATTCTATCAGTTTTCATGGCAATCAAATGTATTTGCATCAAAATATGCTGTTATACCTCCTAACTAAAAAACATTTTGTATGTGAGAATGTGTCATGTGTCAAAACTCACTAACTCCCTAGGGAACAACAAAACTTGTGGAATGAACTTTTGACTCGCATACATGTGATTAGGTCATGGACCTTAAAACCACAGCAAGTTTGTCTGCCAGCTGGCACCAAGCAAGTCAGAGGTATACTCTAGGAAAATTTTCAAGGCGCCCTTCGCGCGCCTAACCATGACAAGTAGGTCGCCCAGCCTTCCAGGTTGGTCGCCCGAATTGATTGATTAATTAATTATTAATTAATAATTAATTAATTAATATTCCATTTCCTAGTTAATTCAAACTTGAATGTAAGTTTGTGCGACATTCGGCCGAGGGAACCATTGCTGAATGACAATCTTTACTTATCTGTGATGTTTGGAAAGAGTAGCGTTGTATACTTTTTACAGTTCCAGGGAATCTGCATAATTGCCAAACAGTTTCATCTTAAAGCCTGGTTTTCATATGTCTGGAAAATCCCAGACAATAAGGGATTTTACCTTTTGCTGAACATCCCACAGTTTTGCCGATTTTTCGGATATTCGCAAGTGGTCTGTCCCAGATTTTCCTGCTTATTTGTGATATGGGGACTGGAGTCCAGCAATTTAGGTGACTGGTACATTGCCAACGGAAGCCGACGTCCCCGAAGGTATAAATTTGAGTTTTCATTTGTCGGGAATGATCGCTGACCTTCGCAGAAATCTGGGAAAATAGAAAACGCTCCCGATTTTCCTGATATATCCCTGTTGATCCCAGACGATCAGGAATATTTACATATTTCATTAGTCGGCAAAATCTGGGACGGTCGGGAAACAGTAAAATACCAGACGGTCTGGGATTTTCCCAACATATGAAAACCAGGCTTTAATCTCTCTTGTTCAATATTCACTTCACCGGGCATGGGAAGCAGAGCAAGTTACTAAATTTAGCAGTCACATACTCTATTTTAGCAAACCTGTGATATCATGAAATCCTGTTTTAAATTAACCACATGTGTTAAAACCGCTTAGAAATTTCTTTCAAGACCCTTGAAATAGGTTTTGAAAGAAAAGGGCTCTTATCTTAAACTTTCGTTTTTGCTAAAATTTTGATCGAATGATTACAATTGCAAGCAAGTCGCCAAATGTGGTGCTGACAAACATCTTGTATGCCACGGACGAAGCTAATTAAATAATCAAAAATTTGCATAAAGGACGGTTTCTTTTTTATGCGCTCCACTGTGGAAACTGTGGAAACACAAAAATGAAACATAAGCATCAACACTTCAATGGAAAAATTAGATCTTCAACACATGCTTGTGCAAAAATTGTGCAGTTTCTCTCGGGCAAGGACAAAATATTTTTCGTGCTAAATCGTGTGGAAAAATATTACGTAATTCAGACACGACAACTTTGAGCGGGAACAGTCCTTGTTTTGTCCTGCCGAATATTTTTTAGTTCTGCAAATATCAAATCAGCACGTAAAACTATAAAATGTTAGTTACAATCAGTTGCTCGCTTTATTGCGTCGTTCAATGGACAAGAAAGCTGGGCGTACTTTATTATAAAAAACCGGAAGAGAAACCACCGAAGTGAAACAAGACCTAATATTTAACCTAAATGTGCGACTAATATAGATCACACAGGCTATTGAATTGCACTGCGCTTTCAGCACTTTTGTTTTTTGGGCTAACGAGAGCGTGGGAGCACGAAGAAGTTTCTTTTTGTTTTGTTCCATTCTTTTTCAATACGTTCGCTGGTTTCGTTTCGGGTTTTCACGCAAGCTGAAACCTAGGCGCCCGGATGGGCGACCGCTTTTCTTTTTCAGTCGCCCGAGACCAAATGCTAGTCGCCTGAGGCGACTGGGCACCGTTGGAGCACAGCCTTGGGTATAACAAAACATTTAATGACTGGCTCGACGGGAAACATTTAACACTTAATGACTGGTCCCTAGGGAAACAGTGAATTTGTTTCTGAAGAATCTCAATGTTTCAGGAGATGAAGTCGAGGGAAACATATCCCATGCTTTGGCATTCAGGGTCTCAGGGAAACAAATCTCACTGTTTCCCTTGGGGCCAGTCATTGAGTATTCATTTGAAAATACTTCAAGACAAATGGTGACTATCTCAGACAACTCATGCTTGTATTTGAAATGTAATAACTACAGTATGAGTCATGAATCCATCCCCATATTCTGTCCTCCCCTCCTGCCCTTTTGCTGGCCTTATATGCAGGCAGTTAAATGCAATTTAATGCAGTTTAACAACGTAAGTTGCAAGTGGAGGTTGGGTGTCCAATGCCCTACCCCCCGGACTACACATAAACCCCAGCCCGGGGAGGTAGACCGCCCCAGTGGCCTTCCCTACACGCAGCCCAGCCACGAGCCCCCACCCCCACCCCCACCCCCCACGCCATGCCGAAGGGATCTCCAAGTTAGCAACTAACTTGGAGCATGAGGGGGGCTCGGAGCCTACCGCCACGGCCCCCCAACCACCCAGACCCGAGGCACCAAACCCCGCAGCCGCATCCACGCTAGAAAGAAAGAGGGATAATCGAGCCGTATAACATACCTGCTATGCCAACTGACTGCTAACCCGCACAACCAAACTGATTGGGGTCCAGATGTAGATTTGGTAGGCATCGCTGGACCACCGGCCCAACGTCTTGATTAGGTGGTCGAGGACCCCACAGGATGCTGCGGTGGTAGCGGCCCCAATCTGGAAGCTGTGGCCAGAGAATGAGCCTGCATATCCGGTTGCCCTGAGGATGGAGTGAACAGTGGAAGACAAGCGCTCTCGGCTCAAAGGCCTACCGCCAGCAAACTAGAACAATGGACCAGAGGCGGGGCCACGAAGAGCAAGGTGGTTGCTTAACGCCACAATTGGACAGACAGATGAGTTGCCCCGGCCCACACAACTATCACAACCCTTATGGAAGGGGTCAGTTTTAGAACACTTAATGTGAACCTTGAAGCAAGTAGGGTTAACCAGTGAGTCGGCCGGAATGTCTCCGATGGACAGGTGGACAGTCGGGTCGAAGGAGAAATTAACCGTAAACTCCCCAGCCCGGAGTAAGCCAAGCTGTCCACAGCATCACGTGGTCTGAGTCCCTCATGTCGAGGGACTGCTGGATAACTCTTAGGCGGTCGATGGTGATAGGGAGGCACGAGGGATTCACTGACCCTTGAACCTGCTTAATGCCACGGAGGAGATGTTGGAGTTGCAAGCAATTGACCAACGGATCTGGCAAGCCGCTGTCGATGTGCAGAGAGCGTACCACTGAGAGGTAGACCTTGATGGATGAGTGTCAAATTGTCCGCAAGCAAGGCTGAAAAACGCATCAGGGTCAGCTCATCTGCAGGGAGCAGGGCACCGTTGGGACCCAAACGTCTATCATGCCGACAAAAATCCAGGTACCGACGCTGAGTGCAGAGGTAAACTCGACGAGTAGCTGGGGCTAGGCCGTGATGCAGGTAAAACTGACATCTTGCTATTAGACTACCTGCAACACTGCCAGGAGAGCTGGAGGAACTGCTGTTGGTTCCGCATCTGCTAGGGTGCCAGCTGCCTGAAGCGCTGAAATTGAAAACGTGAAATTGCGTCAGCAACCGGGTTGTCCTTGCCCCGGACGGACAAAGTGGTAAACGAGAAGGAGTGACGCACAGCTAGCTGGATAAGATAGCGCAATAAGACCATCAGGTTGCGATCCTTAGAAGTGCCAGACTTAAGCACAGCTACCACCAATTCGCTGTCACTCAAGAACTCAATCCGCCTTGCGACCCATTGGCTGCCCCACACGTGCACAGCAACAACGACTGGGAATAGTTCCTTGTAGGCAATAGACAGGGGACGTTGAGACTCTGTCCAGGACCCGAAGAACCAGTGGCCATCAAAGATTGCGCCATAGCCTAAAGCACTAGCTGCGTCTGAGGACACATGAAAGTCCAGAAGAGGGGCCCAGTTGGGGGCTAAGGCCTTCCCATGAATGAAACAGCTCCTGCCACCACGCCAGGTCCAGCCAAAACTCCTGGTTGAGCCGAATGGGGTGGTCGTCTTTACGAAAGGCACAAAGAAGATAGATCATTCCGTGAAGGAAAGTCCGCCCTTGCGGAGCAATCTTGCAGGCATGGTGTAAGTGACCAATAAGCGATTCCAGTTCCTTCCATTTGCAGACCTGCTTAGAGGACCACACTTCCAGCAGCACAGGGCCCTCCAGTTTTCAGGGTTGAGGGGAAGACCCAGTTCAGAACAGAGCTGGATGCATGAGCGTAGGTTGTCCGAACAGACAGAAGAGGCAGGCGGGCCCAGCGTGAGGAAGTCGTCCAAGTAATGACGAAGAAAGTCCACCCCATGGTTATTAACCAGCATCCATTCCACCATGTCGGCAACTGCAGTGAAAATAAACGGAGCTGATCGAAGGCCAAACGGTAAAGCCAGGTCCACAAAGAACGAGTCGCGTCACTTCATCCCCATAATGTACCGGTCCTGCGGGTGAACGGCAATATTCCTGTAAGCAGAAGCCACGTTGAACTTTGCCACGAGGGTACCGCAACCTCTAGCCATTATGCCATCAATGAAGGCGTCCACGGTAACATATTGGATGGGGAAAGGGGGCTTGGGGATGCAATCATTTACGCTATGCCCTGTCGGCGCAGATAGGTCGAGGATAAGACGCCATTTGCCAGGCTGGTTACTCTTCGGGCTTACCCCAAAGCGACTGATATGTAGATTAGAGAGCGGAGGACTGGGGAAGGTGCCTGCTACCCGGCCCAGGGATACCTCCATCTTCAGGTAATCATCGATAACCGAAGGATGTTCTAGAGAGGAGCGCATGTTGGAAGAGGCTGACTTGAGAGAGCCCGGAGGCCCTGCAAAGCCGACTTGGAAGCCAAATTGTACACCGGAGAGGACGTAATCCACTGCAGATCTGTCGGGATGGTTGACCAGCTCCGCCCAAAACTTAGGCAAGACCAGTGGGGACAGATACTAAGGGCAAAAAAACTGAAACAGCAACATCGCTTTGAGTCAGGCAAAGGCCTGCTGTCTAAACGTCCACCAACTGAAACTGGAACCAAACGGGATAAGAGACTATTTAGACTATGTACAACAAGTGAGCCAGCTGACTCAGAGCCGTCTCCCAGCGCTAGTGGGAGAGGGGGACCGGGAACGCTGGCCTGTGGTCGGAGGAAAGGGGCAGTTGACCCTGGCATGCTCTCCCCGCACTGCTTGCAGATGTGCTGGTAGCGACATTTACCAAAGGGCCAGACACGCCGACCCAGGTACCAGGAATGACAAAAATGCATTGAAGCGCTGCTGGCCTGACCTGTCGATGAGGCGTAGCTTGAGCTGGACGATGGCTGAAGCAGCTGCCAAGTGGTAGGGGGTGTTGGTGACCGCAGGAAAAATTGTACAGGTCAGAATTCATCTTTGACTAATCGGTTACACCAGTGGCGGCTGCATCCTTGCGAAAGGCCAGGTCATATTCCAACCAGGCCTGTCCCAGATATTGGCGAGCTGTTTGGATAATAAGCAGCTTGTACTTCGTCAAGTCTGGCCAGCGTTGTGGGTGGATGTCGCACAAGACCATTTGATAAATAGTAAAGGCCTCAGCCCAAGTCAGGATATCCTTGATCTCAACCAGGCGACGCTTAGAGGATGACACAATTAATTTACCTTCCAGGTAAGTTTGAGGTTCCTGCTCGGGTGAACAAACTGGCCGCTTGTGATCTTGGCCACCAACTTGTATGGTACTGGGGCATGCCCTGGTCCCACCACGAAAGCTTTTTCGAACTTGGGAAGGGGCGACGACAAATTAGCATCAGCTTGGGGCAAGGACCGACCAGTGGCAAACAGTGGAGACATTGAAGAGGTCACAAGGCTGAGAGAGCTCAGAGACAAAGAGGCAGGTAGCGGCCTGAACGTGGGGATAAACAAAGGCACCTGAAGCCTACCTGCACTCGACGCCAAGCCAGAAACTCCTGCCTGAGCCTCTGAAGAACGCGGCGGTGCTGGACTCGCGGCAAATCCGCTAGAGTTGGAAACAGGTACAGAAGAAGCAGCAGTGCCGACCGGGAGAGAAGTGCTTGAATGCAGTGCTGAAACGATGGCTGGCAGCGAATTCCCAATTGCTTGAGCCACAACTGCCGCGAGGACGTCGGGCGAAAAGAGTGGCGGGGCCGTAGAGGGTGAAACAACCGTGGTAGAAGAGGTCGAAGTCGCAACTTGAGAAACATTCGCCACCCTAAGCAAGATGGCTGCCGGATTAGCTGACGACATGGGCGTAGAAGACGATGAGGAAGAGGGGATAAAACCTGCTGCCAAGCTATTAAACGTGGAACGAGGCACCAAATTCTTGACCATCGAGACGAACCACTGTAGTAAGTAACTAAAAACCGCTGGTTAAAAACAGCCCAGAAGAGGCAAAAGCACACGAAAAACAAAACCCACCAAACGCTCGATGACATGAGCAAGCTACGCACATGGAAACGTGTGCGCATACAGCTGCAAGCAGCCGCTCACCGCCTGGCCGCAAAGCGAGCCAACCAACACACAGGAACAATAAACAAGGCTAGCCACGAAGAGAATCCTACAAGAACGCTACAAGGAATGCCGGGGAACGCTAAGGGAAACACTGGGAACGCCAACAATGCTAAGCTACTGCCAAATCACGCCGGGAACACTAAAGGAAATACTGGGAGCGCTAATAATGCTACGCCACTGCCGAGTCAAACTGGAAACGCGCAACCGATAAGCCAGAAATCCTAAACTGGGTAGGGGACGTCATGAACAAACACCAGAACGCCACAGCTGTGCTTGGTCCTCGTTGTTAACTAAGTTAAATACATTTAACCTCATTAACAAGAAGGAGTGCAAGCCTTGCCTTTGCAGTCAGGGGCATTTAGAGCTGCACATGTGCCAGAATTCCCCATGTTCTTGGCCCACAAGGCATTCAAGTAGTTTTACGTACACTGTTTATTGTCAGTGCTTTTTGTGAGCATCTGAGTCTCAAGTGTGAGGTCTCTGTTCAGAGGTTGTTTCCCCTTCTCTTTCCTTTTGTCAATGTGACAGGTGCCTGCTTTCTCTCTTCTGCATGGGGGCTCATTGCTGGGTTGCCAGGATTTGGAAGCCATAGGAGCAGGAGCTGGCTGCCAATAGTAGGAGCTCCTGGATGACTCCAGTACCCAACCTCCACTTTGCAAGGCAGATGTTAATCTAGGCACAGGAATAAAACTTGGACAATAATATTCTAATTTGGAATTATTGCTATAATTATATCATCAGTGTATGTCATTCTTTTTTTGTTGACACTTGATTTGCACCTGTCTCTTGATTTGTAGAATGTTAATGATGAATTAGCCAGCTTGATGAAAATGGTGCAGCAGCTTACCGACCTTGTTGACCTGCACAACAAATACTGCTGTAAAATAACTCTTGCTGAATTTTCTCAGGTGTTGTTGTGATGATTTCTACTTTCATTAATTGAATGTGGTTACAAGCCTCTTACATGTGCTTTAGTGCAACACTTAACACTAAAGCTACAGTGGCTTTTTTTGACAAGTGTTTCCACCTACAATCCATTTATTGAAAGGATTTTTGCTATAGCATATGTCATCAAGTTATGATGTATACTAGAAGTTTGGATAGCAGGAAAAAAGCATAAGAGTTGCTTGAGGTGTAGCTGTGAGCAACTCTGGCTTCTTATGTGTAACATGGCTTTACTACATGTAGTTATAATTTATTTGCCTGTCATAATTGCCTATAATCTCTACTCAGGAAACCACTGCTACCATTGTTTTTCGCCTTCTGGACCGTGTAGTGGCTGCTGAACGTATACCAAATGCGATTGCCAAGTACATAGCTCCTTATATGGTTCATCACAGTCTTGATAGAGACACCATGCTTTTACGGTACATAGAGGTAATGGAAATGGAATATAAATTAAAATACAATATCTACAGAGGAAGCCACATCAGCCTTGGCTGGTTTTCATGTGAGTCCTCTATCCTGGTCAAGTATGTTTCTGCTAATAAGTTCAGAGGCAGAGACAGTAAGTTGTCAAACATGTGGCAGGCTTGCAAAGAGTAGCCACCTATGAGGATCTTAGCAGTTGATTGAGCATAACTCAGTGCTATTGAAAGTTGCTGGGAAATCCACACTGAGCAAGGATTGTCTGGTTCTTTTGCACCATGGCTTGAGTGATCTAGGATTAATCTGTTGGATTCAATCTTGGATTTTCCTAAAGAAACTCACCCACAGATTTTAGTCATTTAACTCATAAACCTCAATCTCAGTTTACGAACCTTTTCAGTTATTCTGCATTTTGCAGCACCTCTTCGTTGCATGCATTTAGTGAGAGGCGCAGTAGCCTCATGGTTAGTGCGCTCGACTCCCCAGCGAGCGGTCCGGGTTCAAGCCCTGGCCAGGGACACTGTGAATTTAATGCTGGGGGTAACCCTGCGATGGACTAGCATCCCATCCAGGGGGGAGTAGAAATACTCCTAGTCGCTTCATGCTACAGAAACCGGGATAAGCTCCAGCCTGATGGGCCACATTTGGCCCGAATGCAGACTTTACCTTTTACCTTCGTTGCATGAGGAGGGGCAGGGTGAAGGGTGTGTTTAATTGTTTAACTCGCGTTTTGTTCAATGTATTCAAGGACTTGTTTGACAAGAGTTCTGGGTCCTACTCATCATTGTCTAACTCCTTATGGGAGGCCAGAGTGATTGCAGTCATTTCTTGCATCAAAGAAAAAGAGGTTAGATTAAACATTTCTTACAAAGTGATTCGTTTGATTTCATCCTACATTTTATTGCATGTGCATCACTTCCACTTTAGAATGTACAGAATGCATTGAAGGAACGAAATTGATTGATAAAAATTGATATAAAAAAATTGATATAAAAATTGATATAAAAAAATTGATATAAAAATTGATATAAAAAATTGATATAAAAATTGATATAAAAAAATTGATATAAAGGTTTGTGTACAGTAAGTCAAAATTTTGTTCAGTGTACACCTTAGTGAACCTATTCTCCTTTCATTTCTAGTTGAAGCCATCAATTCCCTTTTTCTAGATACGCTGCAAAGCTACTTTAGAGGTAATGCGACATGCAATGATTCCTTGGGGTGAGAGTGTTGAAAAACTGGTTGCTGAGTTCATGGCAGCGTATCCAAAGTAAGTGGCACTAAAGGCTGTTACAGTATTCTGCAACAATGATTACACATTGATTATGTTACATATTCGATTTCTGCCTGCTATGAAACAGCTCTTAAAATTAACATGATTAAAGTTTGTACAGTTCAATTTGCCAAGAAGAACTCATTTTTGTTTGCTTATAGACACTTCCATTCAAAAACCTTACCGAACATTTTTTATCTTGACAGTGACATCGACCTCAAAGAGCAGTATCGACTTGTTGAGCTGAAAAAGATGCTTTCCCAGTATGGAATGAGAAGCTTTCATGTTTCATATGCTGCGCGGGCTAAGGTAAGATGATTATAAATTATGCACATCTCCATGAAACTGGAACATGTGAAGTACATGCATTTGTATTGAATTTGCAGTCCTATTAGGTGTACACCTCTACTGGACTCTTATTACCCAGTAATAGCAGGTGTGAATTTGATAGGTTTGTTGGCAGTATAATTATGTTATGTAAATGTTATATTGATAAGTTAAGCAGGGAAGTCCTTGTAGTTCCACTTTGACAAATTTATCTAGCTTCCTTCAGAGATGCCAATAGTCTAATGCGATGTATGTGCCACTAGTCGACATTAATATATTTCCATTGTAGATTACTCTCTTTCAACCGGAGGATAGGAATAATTTACAAAGCCTAAGACTTTTTTAACATTCAATTCAGGCAATAGCAAGATATATCTTAACAAGGGACGATCCAACTGTAATGGAAGATGCACTGAAGGTAACTAAACATATTATGTGCACAGTCTTTTGCTTCTGTGAGGCACTTACAAAGCTCTTGTTGTTTTTTCTATTTATTCATCATGCAGAGCTGTAGCTGTAAGACCTCCCCTTCTAAACTACTTTTCTTCAGTTACGTTTAGTTCCTATGGCCATTTAACTCTACAACATGTTCTTTACAGGTGGTTACTTCTTACAGTCATGTCACTGAAGATGAAGCTTATGTATTTCGACTGCAAAAATTATGTCTTGATGAGAAGGTACACAAAAAACAGTTGTCCTTGAAACATTGTAATTCATAAGAGTTATGACCATATTATTCTTAATCATCTGAAATATCTGTTATTTGGTTCTCTCTTTTTGTACACGTAATCTGAAAAATTAAACAGATTTGTGTATTACATATAGTATACTGAAGCCTCGTCCACTTGTATCCGGATTTTTTTGAATCCAGAACTTTCTTTTTCCTGATTCAAAAATCTCCTCTTCCACACATTATCAGATTCATTGCAAATTTATTTTCCACTTTGGAGAGCAGATTAAAAAATATTCACCGGGTGCGGGTGGACAGAAGCGGTATCTGGAAATAAAAAGTTGTGTCCACATTCAAAAATACGTGGGTACATGTGGATAGGGCCTGAGTTCCAATGTTTTGGAAAAACAATATTTTCAGGGTTCGTACGGGTCCTGGAAAACCTGGAAAGTCCTGGAATTTTATTATGGCATTTTCCAGGCCTGGAAAGGTCTGGATATCTGTTAAACTCAACTAAAAATATGAAGTGTATGGAAGGCAGAAAGGAAAATTAACATTGAGATCTTTGGAGTGTAGGGGTTTATGTGAATTTTAGAGTCCTTGAAAAATCAATATGAGTCGTTGATAAGTCTTGGAAAAGTTCTGGAAATTTGTTTCTGAAAAAGGGTACGAACCCTGTTTGGGTGGTGCATATCACTTTCACACGGCTTCGATAGTGTTTGCCATTTTGTTTTTCAGCTTGCTGGTTTTGGTGTTGAGTGTGCGGCACTAGTGTATAGGGGGTGTTGTAAGCAAGACTAGTGGAGACTCAAAATACCTTTGTTGTATTTCCGTTTGCTTTGAAGAAAGTTGAAGTAAATGCTCTTCATCTGGATTTACTGTATGCAACATTGGCCCTATTCAACCCTCCATTATGGATCTTCAATAGAAGACCAAACAAGTTTTAGAATGTGACAGCAAACGTTTTTGTATAGATTACCAAACAAATGATAGCACATGTTTGTTGTAGATTCTGGCCTGTTTGGAGCTGTTGGAGTCACTTGCATTACAGCAGGCAGAAAAATATGCTCATGAATTGGTGACTTGGCTCTGTGGGATTCTAGAGAAAGACCAAAGTGATAATCAGGTCGGGTTTGCCTTAATTTTTATGTTTTCCAATTCTTTTAATTTATAGGTCTACCTTTTTGTAGCTTTGGACTTTTTTGTGATAGGGAACTAGCTAATTTCCACCACTCTTGACTGACTCCAGGTTATCACGTCCAAAGATGTCTTGACTAACTCTGTACTCAGTTTAAAACTCTAATAATTGCTGTTGATGTTTTCTTCATTGCACCCAACATTGTCTCTCATGAAGACAAGGCTAATCTGTCGCTTCAATTTCCGCTAGAATGGAAACTGGCAAGATTTTCCATTGCTGGATGCTTTCCTTGTGTCTCCTTCCTTTAGTTGTTCTTCATGTCTAGCTGATGGCATGTGGATTAGGCTTCCTATTATTTCCTCTTCTCACTTATGCCAGGACCATCAGTGTTTTCTAAATACTTTGTGTCTTGTTGTATCCCCATCCTATGCTTTCCCCTAACTGATGCAAGAAGGATTAGAGCTGTTACATGTAGATGTCTGGGCCATGTTCCATTCTCCTATTAAGCTGCCCCTGGGAATGATGTCAGAAAGATGAGTGTTTCCTCTAGATGCTCTGCTTCCTCTCTCCCCCCTTTTTATCCTGCCCCATTGACTTATGCTAGGGGAATTAGGGTGTGTTTATTTTTCTCAGCCTTGGACCGACCAGGGTCTGTTTCAAGTTCTTTGCTCATCTCGGGTTATCGAAATGGATGGTTAATATTTTGTTATTGATCTATTGGTTTCCTGATCCTGAATGGTACTGTCAGTATATACTAAGATATTATTTAATGTTTAGGACTGCAGTTCAGAGAAGATAGTTGCTGCTCAAGCAGGAGTCGCAGTTTTAAAGTTTATGAAAAAGCATGGTAACTTTTGTAAATAAGAATTATTTTCTTTTCTTAATTTTTCATATTTGTTGTTTTTTTCTTATAGCGTTTTGTTATACAGACAGATTGTTTAATTTACTACAGTTGAAGCTCTCCTTGTGACCACTCTCCTAAGCGACCAGCTCTACCTGTAGTTAAGACCACTGTTGTGAAATCCCGTTTGAATTGCCACTCAAACTCTGTAATTAAAAGCTCTCGTAAGCGACTGCTCCCGTAAGAGACCGCAACCACTTTTGGATTGCTATTGGTCAACTTTTAAATAAGATTACACTTGATCACATTTACAGTAATCCTAAAGCATGACATACAGTATTGCGCCAATGGTTCGTTCTTAAAGATCTCAATTAGAAGTTCAAAGTGATTTCCTACTTAGTGGGGCAAATGAATGGTTCATTTATGATCTAGGTGTTTCATAAACTCAGGTCATTTTTAGAAAATAAAATGATTATAGAATTTCCTAGCTGAGACTTTCAAGTTTCGACTTCAGCCAAGGTATTGACATATTTTTGTCCCAGAAAATATGTAGGTGCATGGTATTTCCAAGCCATTATTTATTATTCATTATTTTTATTAAAATTCAACTGATTCAACAGATTTTTAAATTTACACAACCCGCATATAGCATCGCTAATCGAGGCGGGCTGTGTAACTTACAATAAGATACATTACAAATACATTACATTGTAGTAAAATGCAGAATATATATATATATATTTATAGATAGATATGTCTAGATAGATATATCATTATTAAAATCAGTTAAATAAATAAATAAAGTAAATAGGTATACACTTATATTCACAAATAGCTAGGATTTACATGAGATGAGAAAGAACCTATAATAAGTCATAGAACTAAAGAAAATTAACAATAATGGCTATTTGAGTTTGATTAATGATAATTAGCTATTTTTAACATTAAGTATTTCCAAGCCATAGCCAGCCCCGTGGTTTACTCGCGTTCCAGTCACGACCATCTTTCCATTGTTTGTGAGCCACTTTAGAAACTTGCTTGCAAATGGCGCCATTCGCAAAGGGGTGCAACCAAGTGTGCTACACATTGTAATCATCTGAATAAGAAATTAGAAGTTTTAATCTTCGTGGATGTGTGAACTTTACCATCGCAAACCTCTTTTACGACAGGCAATAACTAAGTGTTATCTACAATACTAAGCTATACAACACTATTTATTTGATAACTTATTTACAAATCCAAACCTTTATCCTAAAAGTCCTCACAAGCGACCAACCTCTATTGTTTTAGGGCGTGGTCGCTTCTGAGAGCAAATTCTCATAAGCGACCAGCTCCAGTTACGACCACCACTTTTTTGAATTCTTGAGGTGGTTGCTTACAAGAGCTTCGACTGTAATTGTATATATTTTGCCTTTTGTGATTTATAGATCTCTCCACCTTTGTGGAAGTGGAAGATTCTCTGTGCACACTGCAAATGATATCTGCCCTTCAGGTGAGGCTTTTCTGTTTTCCAGTCTGAATACATAGCATTGTGTAGATGCATTTAACCCTACATTTTGTCTCATTGTTTTTTCAGAAAGAATATTCATTATTTTTATCTGTTGAGGAGTACCAGATTCCTGAAATAAGGAATGGGCTGTTTAATCAATATCTACAGCGATATTTAGAGTACAGCGAAAAGAAGGTTATCAATGATGGTGATGAAAAGGTAGGTACCAGCGCTTAGTATGAAGCAGTGAACAGAAAAAAAATATATCACTTGATCTTGATCTTAATCTTTGACAAGTGCAAAGATTACAGCTGTAGTGTTGGTCGAGTGGGACATTGTCAAGGTGTTTGTATTGGTAGAGTGTTGCAAAACCTGACATTTTGAAATGCTGGGGGTTACCTGTGATTGACGTGCTCCAATCAAGTGGTGGATTGATGGAGGAATTCAATTTCTTTCACTTTATGCTATGGTTAGAAGCCAGATTTTCCAACAGACAATAGTCGCTATAGCTAGAAATTAGTCCAGTTGGAGTAGCAGAACAGTTTCCAGTGAAAGCAAAGTACATTGCCTTAAAGATTCCTGAGAACAGCAGCTTAAGTCTCTGTGACACCATTTGAACTAAAGCATCTGCTTTCTTTGTGTTGACTTTATGAATCACTGTCGTGAAGACCAGATGGGTCTGTCCTGTTGAGGGTTTGATACTAGCTGTACAAAACACACGCTTCATGAAAAATAACAGCAAGGAACATTAAGCCCTTGTTTTCACGAGAGATGTGAGGCTGGCCAACTGCCTATTACATAGCTACAGGGAGTTTATTTCTGGACCACCAAGCACAAATCCCTTTTAGCTGCAGGGTGGAAGATTTGAACTCGGACCTCCAACTCATACATTCAGCACCCTAATCATTAGGCCATTCTGCCTCCTAATCTCCAGTGAGACTAGCTAATGTAACCAGACCACTGTTTCAGTGCTTTGACAGTTAGCATATAGGGTCGTTAACCAGCACAACGAGCATCATCATCCAACTAAAAAGACAAAATGTTACTAAAACATTGCCTAACACCTTCTCATATACCTGTCCTTTATGTTTGATATTTGATACAGAAGGATCCACAAAAGATTAGCAGTGGGGTTGTCTCTGGGGCAAAAGATGTCAGTTTGACAAAGCTATTTAGGTAACAGAATTTGAGTTCTAAATATTTTGTTTTTGCCATGTAGGATGCATACAATCAAACTACCTGTACTTAATATCACATGTATTATTTATGACTCATTAGTGCATATCTGTCTTCAAGGTATCAAACTACTAGCTGCAGTCATGTCTTGTACGTAATTCCAAGTTTGATAGAATCCTCATGTGCTCTTGTTTACAGACTTGGTGAGCTGGTGGGTGTGCCAAGGGAGGAAGTAAGACAGCAGTTGATGCTGAAAGCACTTTCTGGAGGCAATGTATCTTATGCTCTAGATATGTGCAGGTATCTAATAAATAAAACTTTTGAACATGGTTGTTGCTTTTGCCTACAAGAGGTCAAATTATTACTTGATACATGGGTACAACAAGATATCTACATCGACATGTATTTAAGTCAGTAAATAGCCGTGAGACATCACACGTCCAGCTTTTCTTACTAATAGATTTCATAAATAAGTTTCGTTCTAAAAAAAAAAAAGAATAAGAAGCAACGTAAAAGAAAATAAGAAAAATTTCAAACACGAACTTTACATTGAATGTAAGAAGAGTTATTTTTCATATCTCCAAGTAATTGTCTATGATGCACAGGTACATAACTTGTCTGCTATGAATATGACATGTTAATAAGTCATCTGCCAACTTCAGTAAACTTCCAATCATTTCATGTATGAAGATTTCCAAAGATTTTTCCAAGATTTTTAAATGTTACCAGATGTATTCATGGCATTTTTATAGATTTCCACAACAGGCTCATCCCTGGCAAGGCTGTTTTTACAGTTTTAACTTGTGCTAACATTATCATTTATATAATAGTAGCAAGATATCCTTTGCCTTCTATAATTAACGATGGGATCCAGACGTTTTTCAAGAGATGTGGCGTACTGAGCCTAAGTGTACTCCAGGTTGTTTTTTCATGTTTAAAGTGTAGGTTCCATCGATGGGTACCTGAACATGATCAGGATTTCATTTAGTAGTGTATATCACTCTCAAAACATTTTGGGAATTGAAATTTTCTGCAGCATGTATCTCACTTGTAGGTGTAAAATCTATCATCAGCTATGTAGCCTCTTCCAGGTGCATCCTGAAAAAAAAAATGCATGAAAGAAAAAAGTGCAGTACCCTCCAACCATATGATCCATGTCAAGTTCTTCCTTATGTCTTAACAGCACTTTTACCACTGTTCAAAAAAGATCACTTTCATTATAATTATTTAACATAATTATGTACATGTAAATTGTCTGTTTTTAGAGAGCTAACTGAGAAAGCTCCTTGTGAATCAACTGCTTGTTCCTTGTACAAAGTGGCCTTAAGTCTCTGCGAGAAGCTAGCAGAAGGACATCCCATAGCCGCTGACAAAAACAAGAATATGTGTGATGTGACATACACTATACATCAGCTTCTGTGCCAAGCCACAACACACTGTTCACCTGGTAAGTGACCTCAGTGTAAGACGTCTGCAATCTTTTCAAAGCATTAATTGGAACCGTTTTAAAGCGTCTTAGTATTATAAGTATGTTAGGGAAATACCTGGGCAATAAGATGAGAGCAAAACTTTTGAAAATCCAGCTTGATATTAAATACACAGAAGACGGTTACGAAGCACTCATGAAGACGATGGTATACCTTAGTTTACGTTCCGAAAGTACCAACATACCCAAAAGTTAGAGTGCTCTTTAAATGCAGACAAGTCTTGACGGCTGTTTGAAAATTCCAAATGGGATGACAATCCAAAGGCAGCATCCTCACACACAATTTAACTTGTTGTTAGAAACAGCAGAAATAAGGTAAATCAAAATGATCTGATATTTGTATTAGATGGCCCATATCATGATATGACAAAGGCAATACAGTGCTCTCTTCGGTGTGATATAAACTCTTTTAAACAAGGTCTATCCCTTATTTTGTTTTTTCTGTATGCTTAGGACAGTATATTTTGTTAAGGTAGATCGCCCAGAGAGGCGACATGTTTTAAATACGTGTAGTAGTGACTGTGGTCCCTGAAAGCTGTGATTTACAAAAGTGCCTGTAGATAAGGACTACTAAATTAGAGGGTAAGAAGGGTTGTTAATTTGTAACATTACAGTAGCATAGTACCTTGTTAATAAGCGAGTGCAAGGACAGGTCAAGAAAAGATGAAAGAAGAACATTTATGTGAATTTGTCTGTAATAGAAATATCAACTGGCTGCTTGAAGAAAAGTGAGAATTTGGTTAAGTCTCGTTTTATGATGTTTCAGTATTTTGGTGTACTAGAAATAAAATGTTAGATTTAAATGTTTGTTTAGTTCAGTGAACATTAACTTCTCAGTATCAATGTTAACGACATGTCAAGGAAGCGCAGAATAATAATTATGCACCTGAAATATTTTGACTCAACCTCGCTTGTTGGCCTTGGTATGGGACAAAATCATGAAGGAATAAAAACCTGAAGCAGTTGCAGGACTGTGGAAATGCCAACGATAACTGTCACTTATTACTATCATTTTTTTTGTGTGTTTTCTGTTTAGAACTGTTGTGTGACTGTGCTGAGCTGTGCAAGTGTTGTCGTCTGACGGACTGTGTATACTCACAGTGCGAGAGTGGAGATTATGGATTTTCTGTTCAGTCAGCTCCAGAAAAGTTAGTAGGAGAGTTTTACCTCATATTTTTAATGTAAAATGTCTGAAATTATTCAGTGCTCATGAACCAATGCACTGAGGTTGTAGTGTTTAGTGGAAATGGTTTTATAAATTGTTACATTAGAGGGACACAGTCAGCTTTGTGACTGAGGTGACCTGGACACTAGTTTTTCTCACTTTGAAAAAAGTTTACCTCAACCTGAAATCAAAGAACTTTCATGTAGAAGTCCGCTTCATTTTTCTTAGTTTTTGCTTTATTTTCAATCGTTTTCTGAAAAACCTGTTTTTGAGTGTCCTTTTGCTCATCCTATGTTATTATTTTTATCATATCTGGTTAGAAACAGTATTTATTGTGCCCTGGTATATGCAAATTAGCTTTGGAATGGTATGACTCCCTTTAACTATTCTTATTTATCGTCATTGTGGTCATCTTTGTCATTATCATTCATCATCATCATCATCATCATCATTGTGGTTTATTCTTGTCATGGTTGTAATTATCACTCTAAGTTGTTTCCTTTGACATATTAATTAATTTATTCATTCATTAATATTTAAAATAACAGTCATGAATATATATATATTTTTGTCTTGTCTCATTTAGTTCCAGCCAGGGTGCATTTATTGAATGGACGTTTGGTCAGAGATTTAAAGAAGACTGCCTAGTGTTGGACTCCTTTATTGCTCTGCCATTGGCTGCTAAAGTTATCATGGCTGCTCTTCCTGGTAAGGGTCACATTTTATAGGGTTATAATAGTTTTGTAGGAGGTGCGGACATCTTATGGAGAGAAGCAGGAAGATTCTGGTATCCATTTGGTAGGGATTTTGTGGTTGTATTCTTGGGGTAGACCAAGATGACGTCATGGTAAAGGTCACCTGTTTGCAGAGCTGCAATAGTTTTATAGGAGCTGGAGGTGCAGAAACCTCATGGAGACAAGCAGAGGGGTCTGGGTATCAACCAGCTAGTGTTTGGTTTTATTCTTTGTTTGGAGCAGACCACCTCCTGGTAATGGTCTCATGTTTATTGGGCGACAGTAGTTTTGTTTGAGGTGCAAAACACCTAACCTGGTGGTGTTTCTTGTTTCATTTTTTGGTTACACCAGACCACTTTCTGATAATGGTCATAGATTTGAAGGGCTTTTATAGGAGGTAGAGACATTCTGTGAAGACTTCACTTGAAGAGGGTTATGCAGGTTTCAGCATGGTTGAATTTCTTGTGTTGTATTTGTGAATTAAATCGAACACTTCACTCTTAGAGTGTTCCTTTCCTTTGTGGTGGACCTGTCAAAAATTATATGAAAACCCGAAAAATGTCCTGTATGGTAGTGTGCAGTGCATTAGCATTTAATTTCAGGGAAATAGGGAGGAGTAGTAATACATTTACAAATACCTGTACTTCATACTGCAAAAGCCTGGTTCCACTCTGGTGATGTTGCATGTTACATTGGCAGCTTGTTGTGAAAATCACACTAGAAGCTATCCTTAACGAAGCTACATCACTGCTTGTTCATCTTGAAAATGTAGCCTAAATGTTTTACCTTCGTTCATAATGATCTGTCATGATCTTTTCTATCTTTCCTCCCTTATTTTTCTTCGGTTTATTATTGCCATGTTGGGTTTTGCCTACGTTAGTATGCCATTATTTCTAGTTTTTTGACATTTTGAAGGTACTTTTGCGATTTCGCAGCATACTTGATTATAGTGTTCTTGTGTCTCAGGCTTTTTCTCTCAAACTCTGTTGTAAACAGGATGTTCCAGTCCAGGTAAACAAGGACCTTTCTACCAATCCAGGGTGGCTGGGAGATCACAACTTTGCCAAGGTATACTTGCATTGGATACTGTGCTCGAGTCTATGTATTAAGTTTTTTCTTTCTAACAGCTTTTAATCTCCTATTTTTGTATTTGTAAGATTCGAAGGAAGTTGAAAGTGCTGAAGTGGAGAATCAACCCTCATATTTAATGTTGACCAGTGCTGCTGGACTTAATGTGATAAGACACTTGCATGAAAACAGCCTGTGTGAATTGGCCTTGCAGTATTTACTTCAGGTGAGCTGCATGCTGATTCCCGACCAAAATTTTTGTTTTTAACATGGGACTATTTGATATTGGAGTAATCCAGTTTTGATTTTACCAAGACATCTGAAAAAGAGAGTAAACATGCATATGTGCAGTGTTAGTCCCAGTGAAAGCATGAACTATGGACAATTCTGTGTATTGTTTCATCTTCTGCTGCCTTTTATCTTGCTGGTATCTTTATTTTGTGTATTATTATCTTGAGATTAGTTGTACAGATGATTTGAAACTGGACAATTAAAAGAGGCGCTTAAAATAATCCATGCTTGTTGTATTAATGTTTTCGTATCTTATTTATACCCTTCTGAGTGTATTACCCACTAAATTTATCGAGAACTGAAAATGGTTTGTGATGCAAAGCGTCATACACATTTTAAATACTTACACTTCGTTTGACTTCTCCTTGAATATATATTTGTAGACACTTGGCCTTTGTCTTCAACATTTTGCAGCAAACAACATGCTTACAAGGAGTAAAGAAAAGGTAAACTTAGAAGGATTTCACTGGTTCATTCTTACAGTGTGAAGTATGTGTACGTTCAACATTGTTTCAAGAACAATTAAAATTCTTGGTTGCCACTCAATGTCATTGCCGCCATATTGGATGACATAACAATAGATTTCTGACTAGATTCTTTTGTTTATGTCATCTGACATGATCACCACGAATTGGCATTTGAATCTCTCGGGATAGCTCACAAACTATCAATATTATTAACCTAAGAAAATAAATTTTATTGTTTAGTGGTTTAACCTCGGTTGTTGTTGTAGTAAAAGTGCTTCACAAAAAGCCAAAAAAATACCGCTTAACTATAAGAATAATTTGAATAACAATATATAGTAGTACTAACGACTTCAATTAATTGATATTGGTATTATGTTGTGTGCCTTCTTAGGAGAGGCACTTCATCATTACAGTACCTTTCTCCTAGCAGAGCCATAAATGGTACCAGCGAAATGCTTGGGCAACCGAATAAAAGTCTCTAATGAACTGAAACCTCATTTAGAACTATTAGTAATAGTCGTTGCTGCCTTTTTGCATAATTATTTTCACAATGTACATGTTTGCTCTTTTAGGAAGAAGAAAAAAGCAGTCAGATAGAAAAACAAAGGCTAGCTAAAATTGCTACAATGGGCATTAAAATGATCCATGAGCTTTCTGGAAACCTCTTGAGGAAGGTAGACTTTCTCTATTCTGTTCGTCTTTAATTTTTCTATTACTTACTTACCACAGTTTTTGTGCGAAGTTATACATGGCATCCCTGGAAGGAAGTGTTTATTACTTTTTGTTGCCTAGTTAGATAGATGATGCTTTAATGTAAATCGTGGCTGAATAAAGTTATTCTTTTCACTCTTGCACATCCTAACTGGCTGCTCTCAGGTCTTCCGCCTGGAACACCTGTGGCGATTGTTGACAATAAAAGTATAGACGCGACGAAAAGTAACATCTTGATTTTCCCACAATTCCTTACTTTCAAAACCAGCAAGCGTATGTTTACTTAATAACGAAATTAGAAAGCATGGGGCTAAATATTACAAATCCGGTCATGAATAAGAGGACCAAATTCAGAGCAAAGAAAAAATTCTTAGCAAGCAGTCACTAACATATTGAGGATTGATGTTGCTTCAGCTCAACACAATACAATCCATGTTTACAGTTGGAAAGGGTGAAAATTGTGCCAATTCGATTTGCATGCAATTTGTGCCAATTTGAGTACGTCGACAGCCATGGCAGATGTGCTAGGGACCAACTGGAAAAGATCGCTGCACGTTGTCAGTTTACACTAGTGTGGCGACTACTTAGTTCGTTGGTGGCATATGAGAACTAGGTCTAACCAACAAAGCAGTAACGTAACTCCTGGTCCCTCCAATGCCTTTACGTGGCATGGAAGACACCTCACCCCTTTTTCTTCTGTTTTTTTTTTTCCAGGTATTCAACTGCAGATCAGTAGACCATGATATAGGACTTGGCTATCTCTGTTCCATTCCAAAACAGACTGTTGTTCAGTACTTGGTGTCTGGGACTAATTTTCTGGGTCAGAGCTGTGCCAAAATTCTGGTAAGAACGCAAATAGGAAGACCATACAGTGTCTTACACAGGGTTTGAGCCAGGCCGCGCCATAGCGCCAATCCCGCACTGTAATCAAAATTGTCCCTTAAAAAAGCGGCCAAGGGGACAATTTGTCCCCTTCAAAATCTAGGGAAAAAACTTGAAAGGAAGCACACATGAAGAGATTCAGTTCTGTACAGAAATTGCAAGCTAAAACAGACCGTGGAAAGTGTATTTTATCGCACATTGTCCATTTAAAGTTCATTGTCAAGTTACGTTTCAGTGACTCTCTACTGAACACGTACGTCTCATGCTCAACCAAGCGTGGTGAACGCACCTGGCAATCTTAAACGTCACATCGAAAACGTTTCCAAACAATAGAGAGCTTTTTCGCTTCAAATGGAAGCCAGACTGAATCAGAGAAAAATGATACGGAAGATGAACACCGTCAGTGTTAATCAGGAAGAAACAGGTGAGGATCAAAAGAAACCGAAAATTTACGAACTTTCCAGAAAACTTGGCCGCAAGATCACACATGGTTACGCTATCAAAAGGAGGCAATGTTCTGCTATTTTTGTTGGAAATCTAAGACTAACCCCTTTGCACCAAAAACCTAACTAATCAGTGCTCCGAGCTGCGACCATTTTGGTCACCATGGTGAGTGGAAAAAATATTTGGCGACCAAAATTCTGGCGGAAGTCGCCAATTGGCGACCAACAGATTAAAAGAGAAACTTTCTTGAAAAATTATCAATAGTAAGACGAATTTAATCTATAGTACAAGCGGCGACATAACCTGTCTTCTTCTTTACCCCTCTCGTCGTTCAGAAACTCGACATGAATGCGTAAACTTCCCGATAAACTTACTGTAGCAGAGCAAAGTGATGAAAACGTGCCGGTTGGCGCATTAGCCCTTCGTGTACTATTCTATGAAGGGTCTTCCCCTTTTATTGCGACGTGTAATACGTCATGAAGTGTCCTCCCCTTCACGGTTTCTCTTTTTTTGTATTCTCGTCCCCAGAGGCCACGCTCCTTTTGGTCAGCACCAAAATCGCGACCTCTGACCAGGTCCAACACCGGAAGTCCGCGAATCACGGACTTTGTCACTCTGCGCATGCTCAGAGTCAGGTCTGACAAATCTGATTGGTTCTGGTATCAATCTATTGTGTTTATAAAGCCATTCAAAACCGGAATGTCGTTGGATGAGGCCAGAGGTCGCGATTCTTGGTGCTGACCAGAAGGAGCGCGGCCTCTGGGGACTAGAATGTTTTTTTTGGCGAAGGTCGCCAAAAGGCGACTTTTTGAAAAAGTGAGCTTGGAGTACAAGTGATACAAACAAGAAAAGTTACTTTTCTTGTTTGTATCACTTTCTTGTATCACAAGGATCAGGTGAGGAAAATGTTTTTGTTGGCTTGCCTGTATAAATGTAAAAAAAAATGTTGAATAATAATTAGTTTGTCCCCCTAAAAATAAAAAGGTCCCCCAAAATTTTAGACATGGGGACAAATTGTCCCCCAGTGATCAAATCCTAGCTCAAACCCTGCTTACAAATGAACTGAATTAGTGCGTGGTTCATTGAAAGTAATCTGTTTGGAGGCTGAGCTCGTGACAAGCAACTGGCAGGTGTTGGTACTCAAATTTGTTTTGGAAAATGGAGAATATATAGCAAATAAGAGGGCATTTCATGGTGTCGAGAGTGGCATGTCATTAAGGAAACGCGGGATAACTAAGATATTCTTTCTGCCCACAACAACGTTAACTTAAATCCTTGAGGTGTCACATATTTTGCTCACTGTTCTATTTTATTTATGTACCTTTACTAGACCTTTAGTTAGTTAAGATACCGACAATGACTACATGAAATTTTCCATCTGATTTTCACAAATCTAAGCAATTATCAGAAATTTCTAGGAATGCAGAAATTAGCCAAAAAACTTAACTTTCTCAGAAGATTTGCAGTTTGAAAAAGTACCCCAAATTGGTTGTAGATATCTAAATGAATGATATGCACATCGATACTTGTTTGTGATTGTTTTGTGATGCTCGGATGCACACAAGTGTTGAAGGTAAAATGAAAAATGACTGACTTTTAATGCCGCAAATTGCCAAAAAAAAGTGATACAAGATGAAAACTTTGTGTCATTGGTTGTGGTCACATCGAGGCTATTAACTAAACTTCAGTTAAGATAGAGATAACTTTGATTAGCCAGTGTGACCTCTTCTCTATTCATTCGGCTAACTACGGTACAGTGAGGAAATCCAAGCATGGATGATCCAAAACAATACAGACTAACTGTAGTAAGTCTTTATTGTTAATTCTTAATTTAGATATAAAACGAAAACGACAACCAGACAATGCCATTTTACTGTCAGCCATGTTTGTATTTCACCGATCACCAAATTAGGAATGTCATTGACTACATTCAAGTATGATGTTATCCACAGGCTAAAAAGAACTAACTGTAGTTAACGGCATGGTTGCAACCGCAAACTTGACTGCAACCACTAACTACTGTCAAGTGTAACTGAAGGCTACTCCGAGGAAACTATAATTAACTTAGATAGGGCCCTGTGCGCGCTCTGATTGGTCAAAAACCTATGTTTTATCAGAGTATAAAACATAGAAAAAGCGTGTTTTATTGTTTTGCGCGCGTAAAATCTATATTTTAAAGCAAATGAAGAAGCCTAAGCCTAATTAACAATATACAGCTGTATCTGGTCGTTAGTTATTAAAATGCCCTCCCTTCCCCCCCCCCCCCCCCCCCCCTTTCTTCCTCTTCATAATACGTTTTTCTTTTAAAGTGCTTTTTGTTGTTTTAAGGCTTTTGCCAAGGTTGGTATAGACTACGCTCAACTGAGCAACGAGCCTGCTGTACTTGAAAAGTGTCAGGAAATAGCGACCAATGCTACTTGGGGAATAAAGCTTGGTAGGCTTAAGGTAAATGATGGCTTGCGTTTTGTCCCCTGATAGGAACTGTGCTTCAATATGTCACATACAAATTACCACAAAGTCGAGGGAAATATGCGTCAAAAGATAGCTTGCAAAGTTTAGCTTAAAACAATAACGACAAAGCATATAAAACAGATAGGCACAAAATTACTTGCTGTAACCTTTTCTAGATGGATGGACCCTTTTTTTAACAGGAAGGCAATTATTTCGAGTACGACTGTGGTTTAACCGGCAGACAAACCTTTTTAACCTGAACGTTTTTTACCTGAAGTTCTTTATAAGAAAAACTTTCCTTTGGATGGTCAAACCAGACACGCAAAATCATCCTCACAACCAGTCAAATTGCCGGTGCCTGACCCTTAAGGAAACCCCTCATCAAAGAGTCCCTGAACTGATCTGGCTCATTAGACCTTCACACAGTTGAAGGGTGAGTCTGCGCTCTCCCCTTTCCCTTCGCTCTCTGGCTGCATAAATCTGCATGTGTCCATATTTCTTTTATTTAATTTTAAAGGAAAGCTCTTTAATTATCATTGGGATTCCATTTCTAGATGTCGCTGAAGGATGTCTACAAAAGTGATCGAGAAGAGAAGTTAGCTATTCTACCAGACCTGATGCAGAAGCAACAGATTAGCCTTGAACTGATCCTGGAGTTTTGCAGGTACTGTAGATAGCATCATCATCAATGCTCCAAGCGATTGATTGTTTATTCCTTAGAAAGCATGATATCTCTGTTGCTAGTAGTGACGTGTGATCTGGTGATTAGCTGTGAGCTAGAGTTTCACGTTATGATCTAAAATTATAACTGTCATTGTAATTACGAACACTGTAATTTGGATTACGATGAATTGTGTTCTGTTGGCTACTGCCGAACCTGGAAAACTAAACTCAGTCTTACTCGTAAATACTGGTATGATTATGAACGCGACTGGCGTTTATATTTTCTATTCTCTCTCACTTTATTAACTTTCATTTGGTAATAGATTTAGTAACCATTTACATATTAAGCTATTCAGAAGTTAAATATGACAACATAAAACCAAACATGTCAAAACAAATCACTTCTGTGCCAGGTGGAGATACTAAAAATGAAGAAACACAATATTGTGAATAGAACTGAAAACGTTTTATTATAAAAAACATCTGGCTGGTGGCTAACCACAAAGATACAACTTAATGCTTTCAAAAAAAGGAAAAAGCCATTTTGACAACATTCGTTGGTAGCCATAAGAATGGTATACAGCTTGAATGCACTAAGACAGTAATAAATTATTAGACACTTGAGCACTAACTTAATCATTTCCTTCTGTCTAGTTTTGACTGTTAAGCAAAGAGCATTATGCGATACTTCCATTGCCTACCTTAAGATACTTATTTACTTACGTTACTACTCTTACAATACAATGTGTACACTACTTACATTGTTATACCTTCACTTTTTTTTTTCAACAATGCTGCAAATCTGCATATACATGTATGGCTTCTTTACTAAGCCACTTACCATATTTAACACTTATATTACTAATCAACTGCAAACAAACACCCAATAAAACTTACATAATAAAAAGCATGTTAGTTACAAAAAATAAATGATTCTTTTACACACAAGTATTAGCAGGTTGCAAAAGACAAAAAGACTCAGTTTAGAGTGGGATTAATAGAAGAATAGCTTCAAGGGAACCCAAAAGTACAGCGTTTAGCAAACTTGATTGTCACAAGTTTAAGGTCAGGAGATCAAGATATAACCTGCGAGCAGGCTCACATTTAGAGCCTGCTGAAGGCTAAGTAAGATAAAAAAAACAAACAAAAAACAAAACTATGTAACAGTTACGGTGCATGAAGTATTTTGAATGTTTTAAAAGCACTTTTCTGATGCCCATTCATTATGTCCATTCTGATTCGATGCTCAATTTTCCCTTGTTTGATAATACGCAGGGCATTTAAATTGGACGAGGATAATGCTCTGCTGACATATGTAAAGCAGCAGTTGATCCCACCGACCCCTCCCTCGACTTGCACCCTTCCCCTAATGGGTGCACAAGACAGTATTGAAGAGCTGCCTTATCAACGGAATGTTAGGAAAGTGGTTCATAAGATCTCTTGTACAACTTCACTTCTTCAACTGCTTGTGCAAGTAGGCTCTAAGGTAATGGAGTCTTCTGTTTTTATCATAGTAATGTTTTACGCAAACTTGTAATTTTTTGTTTCTGCCAGATGTTTTTTGTTGTAATTTTCCCTTTCTGGCATGATTTTTGATTTAGTTTTACTCTTCGTTTTATTTTTTGTACTGAAACTTTATTAATTAAAGCTGTATGTGAAAATAAATTAATAAATACAAAAGAGACCTGCAATAGGTCCTACTTTTTGGTCATTTGGAAATCGTAAGTATTCTCGCATGCAGGGCGAATTAGTTTGTATCCAGATCTTCTCGTCCTGCATTAAAAATTCAATTTTGCTTTACAGGTGGATCCGTACGACTATGATTCAAGTCTGTTTATCCTCAAGCTGGTTAAAGAACTTTCTCATGAGGGGGCTACCCCTGCTGTAGATAAGGTAAAGATGCAGTGGACCATATTCATATTCCTGGTATAGGACTGGAACTAGTTTGCAGCTGAGGCTAATGTGGGATATCTGTTCAATGCAAATGACATTTATATCTTTTTATGATATCCCCCACCCTCCTCACCCCGCATAAGCCCTACTCCAGATTTCCTCTCGTTTTAAGTTTGAGTTTGCAGGTTTTGGTCCTAGCAAGTGTTTTTGGATTCGCCTTTTCCAGCATAGGCGACAAGAGCCGATTGATCGAAAAGAAAAAATATAAAATTAGCCCTGTGCTATTCTGATAAAACATGGTATTGTTTTTATGTTGAAGCAAAGGCCAATACATTCCATTTGACATCTAGGAAGTCTAAATGGTATTTTCTCCGGAAATGTCCTCTCCGTATGTTGGTGACAAACAGACGACAAAATGTTTTTGATGCTAATATTGGTGATGGTAATGACAGCAGTAGGACTAGTGATGAATGTCATCATGATGCTATCTACAAGCATCTGCAAAACTCCAGGCAGAATCCTTTCAAGGCTAACCCCTTGCAAACCAGTCCTTGTTAAGCTTATTATATCATCAATTATCCTTCGAAGGAAATTTAAAGAAAGACAAAAATATAATTAAACTTTAGTAAGTAAGAAAACAAAAACATCAGAGGTTATCTCGTAATGTAACCGTTTGCTATACGTTAGAACGGCCTGGCAAAGGTTATATATAAGTAAAGAAATCCGTGTTTTGCGATAACACTAATAATAATAATAATAATAATATTAATAATAATAATAATAATAATAATAATAATAATAGTAATAATAATAATAACTGTTTATTCACAGTCTACACGAAAAGTGAAAAGGAGATAAAAGAGGTTATATCTCCTGACAATAAAATACATACGTAAATGATTTACAACTGTCTAAAATAGTAACCATATATATATATAATACATCACACAGTATAACAACTTAGTGCTCACTAGCAAAATCTATAAGGTGACGTCTCAGTTTATTCTTAAAAATAATCAAATTTTTTGCCTCCGCAATTTCCTTTGGCAAATTGTTCCACTTGTCAGTTATACGTATAAAAAAGAATTTTTAAAACTATTCAAAGTTGCTGATGCAAGCTAAAGTTTAAAACGATGGTTAGCTCTTAACGGCCGAAAATCATGTTCAAACGTGAAAAATGCCGAGGGATCAATAAGCGACAAAAATGATCGTTGTTCAAGTGTTGGCCATTTAAGGAGCTTAAATAAAGACGTGACAAATAGCAGTTTCAGCCTGAAGTAGTTTCACTGCAACGTGCGTTGTCTATTTAGGTTACTTTGTTGTTATGTTTCGTTAGTTTATCTTGGGTTTTGAGTGCTCCTAATTTGTTAACCACAACAAGTAGCCACTCATGAGTAGTATAATTGGTGGCATGTTTTCCAGCAGTCATGATTTCCTTTAAATCCTTTGCAGGGAATTCAGTTGTTGGAATACCTATATCAATATGACCGCAAAGCAGCACCATCTAGTTATGAGAGATCATTTTACTGTTCATCCCAGAATACTGACAATGAAAAGGTAAGAATATGGAAACTAGAACAACTCTTTGTTTTTCCTGTACTTCCTGTTAGACGGCCATCTCTAAAATGCAAAACGTAATTTATTCACCCATCTTGAGAAACCAGAAAAAACTGTTGTGAACTCGTCATGAGTGAATGTAGATCTAATTAGAATATTCTTTATTCCTTATCCGAGTATATGTCGTAGTATACATGGTATACAGTGGTAGCCTTGCGTGCTATTGGGAGTTTAAAGCTTGTAAAAACATGTCATTTTAATACAATGCAATCAGTAGTTGTTATCATGTACATGTAGAAACTAACTTCTAGTCTGTCACAGACCACATTGGACAATGAGAGACCACTGTCTCCACTTTCAAGATCCAGGCTTCCATATCATTCTCTACTCTATGGTGATCCCTGGAAAGTTCTGGGTAAGTGAACATTGCGGGAACATTTCCTCTTGTGTTTGTACGTCTTTCATACACCTGTTATCTAACTTGGAGTATTATTATTTATTTACATTTTGTTTTAAATCGCAGCCCCAGAACTGTCTGAGGAAACAGTTCCCAAACTCCTGGGTATTGCCAGTTTGCTGAAGGTGAGGATTTCCCTGCTCAGTGAGATATGACCATTTGCTTTCATTTAATATGTAAAGATAACACTGTCAGGATAAAATGGATGAACCTCCATCCATGAACCTCATGGATGAAGAAAATCAAAACTATTCACTTACCACTTCTATGCAAAAGTATTTGCTCGTGGTCTGTTTGGAAATTTTGAAATCTTTGCCTTTTGAAAATAGCCGTCCCCCTTTTGAATTTCTAGAGATCTTAGTTCAGGGTTGTAGTGAATGTCTACCATTCCTGCACTTTCTTTCAAGAAAACTCATATACAAGCCAGCGGGCAATTAAGAATCTTATTTATTTACGCTCTTTTAAGTACAATCTCAAGAATATGTTTTATCCTTACCTAAAGTTAACACTACCAAATATGGACTCAAGTCATGGAGATATTTTGCAGCCAAGAAATGGAATGAACTGTCAAATGACATTAGAATAAAAACGGGCACCAATGAATAGTCAATAGAATTAGATCCTTAAATTTCGGGGATTAGTAGATTTGTAACGTCAGTTTTAATAGTATTTTGATTGCGGCGGCAATATTGTAATAATAGTTTTTAAATAGTTTTTAATCAGTAGTTAATTTTTAACTTTACCGGATGTGATATTAGCGTTGTTAGTTGTTAGGTTTTATTAGTTATTAGGTGGAATACCTGTAAACTAGCTCTCAAGCTAAGTGTATTTCCACGTTAAATAAAGTATGTATGGATGGATGTATGTATGTATGCATGCATGCGCTTGCATGCATGCATGCATGTATGTATGTATGTATGTATGTATGTAAGCACAAACTAAGGTCAGGAGAATTTTAAAAGCTCAATAAACTTGCACTGTTATTTTCCTGTCCAGCTTTCCAGTGATAAGATGTATTTAACAGCCATCCGTAACCTGGCTCGACCTTCAACTGGCTCAGCAGCCCACAGTGTTCCCAGCGATCCCAACATAAGCATAGACAGTGCAGGAGAAGACCCAGGCCAATTGGCAAAAAGCTACAATAGTGAAAAGGCCAAAAGTATGCTGTACTCTATCAAGGACAAGGAAATGGCGATTGCTGCCGCCAAGTGGATTGCTCAGCAGCTGCCTCTTGGTAACTGCACCGTTTTTGTTGAGTTGTATATGTTCGATACCTCGTTCACAGCATTAACAAGTATTAATAGTATAGAGCATTCCGAGATTGCGCTGGGAACTGGGGCGAGTATCAAAGTTCAACCAATCGATAAACTAAAACCGGCGCATGAAAGATCTTGTTGAGAAGAGTCATTTGACCAGGTTTGATGCTTTTAGGGTGAACAGAGACCAAGTTATACATGGTTCAAAATCTATTCCGCAAACGTGTCTAATTTTGAGGCAGTGTCCCCCAAAACCATATAGACTCTTAAAACTTTTTATGTGCCAGTTTTGTTACAAAGTTAAGAAGGACAGTTACAGAAAAGACAAGATAGAAAAGAAATAAGGGATTACAACAAAACAGTCAGAGAATACAGACACATTACAGAGCATAACTCCTATATTTTTAAACATGTTGCATTTATCGCATACAACCAACTATGCTAGCTATGTATTGTGAGTAATAATCAGGAATTAAATAAAAAATGAACATTTGATCATCTAGCGGACAAGCATCTTCTCGCTGTTTTATCAAATGTGGAATTGAACGTAATTAATACTAAAGTTTATATACTTCTGGAGGACATTTTTGCGTTAACGTGCATTCCTTTGTCGATATTTTGTAAGATTTGTTCTATTTATTTTGTCGATATTTTTGTAAGGAATTTTGAAAACTGACAAATGAAAAGATCAACAACGTGTATTTTCCTAGGTGAAGAAAAGATAGATATACTTAACACCTGCGTGGACTTAGCGAAGACCTGGAAGACAGCATGTTCTCAGAAGGTAGACTTGTCTATTCAAATAAATGTCTTTTTGTGACTGCTAGTGTTTGCTAGGAATAACCACGCGCGCTGTGATTGGCCAAGTTAGCGTTCTAGTGTGCCGCGTTAAAATCTGAAGCCCCCTGCTTGACTTTAAATTGTTTTCCGAAGCCGTCAAAGACACCCAGAGGAGCTATAATTAGGTCCATAACTGCAGTACAGACCTCTGACTTGGTTAGTAAGAGGCACAATGTATGTATCGCACGACTATTTTCGTTCTTGTAGGGAAATGTCTAAATGCATATTTACAAAGTTCCTGTTCGATTTTACTTTCTCTTCCTAATTGTTTGTGTAAAATACGTTACGTCCGGGATGATTTTGCCTCTGTTTGAAAACGAGACCTTTGCAAAACTATCCATATCAAAACGAGTTTGATTTGCACGAAACTGAACTGGAGGTAAAGCACATAGGGATGGTTACGCACGAAGACTCGTTTTCACACTGAGGCAGTGGGCAACTCGGTAACTATGATTTCCATTTGCTGCTCTGTATTTTTTTGTTTTTTTCAAGTACACATCTCCAACTCTACAGTTAAATTTGTGGTACATTTTAGGATGAAGAGAAGGCAAAGCTTACTTACAGCCGCTTGCTGGAGCTGTGCCGCGGAGTGGCCACTGAACACGTACTTCAGAAATACAACATATCAGATGCTTCCATTGCTTCTTTGACCGGTAAACCAGCTAAGCTCATTTGTCAGCTGTATGAAAATTATGGAGCTAGGGAACCAGGCACTGCCCACCAACCGCCAGGTACTGGTACTATAAAATATAATAATAAAAATAAAATAATAGAGCATTATTTTATTATGACAAAAAAATATTAAGAATATGGAATGATAGAGCAATAACGGTGGTTTCGAGGACCCGTCTTAAGTACCACACTTGAATGATATGAATCATGTTCACTGAAAGAAGAGAATTTTTGCTTTCAGACATCCACAAAGCTACCGAAGAAATTGCCAGCGTAAACAATACCAAAATAGAGAAGATCAGGCTGCATTTGATAGAGGTAGGGGAAGTGGTGTGCAGGGGAGGTTACCACTAACAACTGATCAAAATTTGTTTTGTTTGGTAATGTTAACACTGTTATGTAAGACTTGAGTTTTAGTCAAAGCGACTTTGCTTCTGTTACCTCGTAGGATGCACAACGTTAAGGATCGTTAGCGTTAAATCCTCTTTTAACTTTGCTTTTTCAGAAATGGCTTCCTTCCTCCACTCATACTTCAGGAGGGGACTCTGAGGTATTTGGAGATAAAGTTTGTTGCTAAGCCCCTTCGATCAATAGTTGAGTGTTTCACATCAGCCATGTTGGTGTCCTAAAGCAATTCTGTGGGAGTTCAACTTTTTTCTTATGTAAACACTTTCTCTTGTTTCAATATATGTGCATGGCTGCTGGGTTCGTGAGTGAAATGTTCAAAAATTAGCATCACATGTGAAAAAGTTTATTTAAGCATCTATCTGTGTAGGTGTTTTTTAATACTGAAGCGCCTGTCATGGTTTCTATGATCTTGATGAATAGAAAGTGCATTAATGTAAGCGCTACAGGCACGCAAGGTGTGCATATTAGAGCTTTGCAGCTCTGGTCTTTTCAAATCTGCTGGGTTGGAATATGGCCTGGTGAAATTGTCTATATCACGATACGTTGTAAGAAAGACGTTTATCAGTCTGACACAAAAACATTGAACCATGTTCCGTATGTTAAGATGGTATTATATAACAAGCAAAAGCTCTTCTGAAAAGATAATCTTTAGCTAATCCACTCCTAGTTTGCCACTTCCGCCAATGAAGACAGCAGTGAAAACGAGGAAGATGAAGAGAACTTGAGAAGGTAAGGCTAACTCTCTCAGGTTTCCTTAGCATTAGTCAGATGTGAGAGTGTTATTATTCATTTACATATTGATGTTATTCACATAAATAACCTTGTGACTTCAAACCTGACTCGGAGTTATGCTTCAATGAAGAAGTGTCTGAATAGGAAGATCTTTAATAGCGTCGGTGATCTTTCAATTTAAAGATTATCTTCTTGTAAACAAAGGTTAGCCTGCAAACAGAGGATACCGTAAATTATAGAAAACGTACTTTTTAGTAATGGTAGCAGTTATTGATGAAGTCTGTTGTGCATTGCATAAGATTTATACTTTTGAAAACGTACAGTCACGCATGCAAACGTCGATGAAAATTAATCTTGTTGAGTTTTTGGACAGTTTGTTTAAAGCTAATTTTCAACACCGCTTTTTTTACATTTGGCACAAGTACTGAGTTTCGTACCATCCTTTTAGTTATAAAATCTGTATGTTCATCGCCTGAATTTCAAAAGGCAAGATGGGAACGGACGTGGAGAAAGTAGTCACTAGCAATCTTCTTTTCCTTTAGCTTCCTTAACCTACCTCGTTACCAGGGCTTTTCCCCTGGCTTGGGTCTTCAAGTCAGGGAAAAAGCCCTGGAAACGTTCTATTGTTCTGTTGTTATTACTGTACTTGCTGCGAAACTGGTGTGAAACTTGCACGTCCTTAAATGTCCTTGAAAGGCGAATTTGGTGTTCGGACATCCTTGAAATTTGCCAGTCTGTTAACTAGGAAAAGTGTTTAACGCAAAATTAAACTCCGCCATTACCTATTAAAAGGAATTTTGAATAAACAAAAACTTTCGTCTCCTGGCCCACAGCTACTTTGACGATGTTTTGACGAAATTAATTGTCAATAACAGAGCAGACGCATTAAAAACTGATGTCAAGTTATTTTTTACGTTAACGAATTGTAAAATTGTGTGCTTAATGACAATGGAAATTAGCCAATGGGCGTGCGCAAAATTTCTGCAATTGCTGGTTTTCAGTGTCACGCCATTCAAAATAGATCGAAATAAAAAATCGAAACCGTTCAATATATTAATTCCAGAATCTGGAAAAGGAAAGAAGGTAGATGTCCAAAGACTCTCGCCAAGATTCAGGTCACGGCAACTTTTCTTATGGAAGATATGCGGAGAAACGTTTTCCCCAGATTTATAGAGATTTGTATGGAGACGCCATGCTGGTGCCCATGTAGATGAACACCAACATGGCGGCCGGAAACCGGCAGAAACATCTGTCACTGAGTTTTGCGGCAAAAGCGTGAATTTATCTCTTGCAGCACTCAAAAACTTAACAATAATACTTTATTCTAATGCAAGAACTGTTCAGATAGCCGAATTCCCCGAAATAAGTTATCTTTTAAGCCAACATTACTGCTCTCTCGCCCGTCACGTAAATGCCACGTCACGCAAAAGCTTAGAAATTTAAGCGTAGTCTATCACTAAATTAAGAATCCCTTTGGAGTGAAAATTTGTATGAATATTAGTTTTTTAGCTGCTCTTATACGTCACGAAAGTAAAATGTCAGGAGGATCAATAGTTCAGTGAAGTTTGAATTTTAGTGACGTCATGTGAAAACCAGCAATTCTCGTAAACCACAAGTTGGTGTTTGTGTTAAACTGTTTCAGCGATTTAAAGTCGACTGTTCTTTGCCTGTTTGAATGCTGGGTGTTTCAAATTTCCCGCAAGCCACCATGTTTGTTCTTGCAAAGCTTGATGGGAAACTATGACGTCATTCCAAGCCTGGATGTATCCAAAATATCGCATTGCGTGAGTCTAAAGACATAAATATGCTCCTAATTGTTTCTAATTCCCATTCCGTCCCTCGAAATAGGCCAGTTCCAGTCCACGTGAGCACGCTTCGGTGAGGAGAAAACAATGCTGCCTCACGCGTGAACATGTCGAAATCATTTCGACATGCCGATATTAGTCCGTGCTTGTGATTGCAATTGGTTACTGAGGTTCCCGTGGGGATCTGAATTCAAGATAAATTCAAGCTAAAAATAGATCGGTCTGTGAAAACGCCGTGACAGAAATATGGAGTAGTTGCAGGCTCCAAGTCATGGACTCCTGCACAGATGTATTAGAAATGTATCATTAAAATTTTCTTTGATTTCTGGCTGAAAAAAAAGTGGATGGACATAACCATTTTGATTGCACATGCCTATCATTGTTTACAAACTTTGTGTTTTGTGAATACACGCCAGTTGGTCAGCTGCTCTGATTCCTTACTTAACGCTCAGTTTTCTCTCTCTGTTCAGGGTTATTTACATCATGCAAAGCAGTGACCAACAAACTGCAGTTAGATTTCTTCTCAATCTCGCAAACAAGGTAGGATATACAGTGTTACTCACAATACAAACATGGTCAGTGTAACGAAATAGTGGCCTGGTTACCTGGGCGCCTGCTGTTCATGGTGTCAGAAGTGTTTTATAAACCCAACTGCTTGCCCTTGATATGCATCACCTGTCTCCCAGGCATTTTTAGTGAACTTAATCAAACGGCAACAAGGACGTTACGAAACAAAGTTATTGTTAGCAGAACAATGGCCATGCATGTGCGTTATAGATCTTTGCACATTTCTAGACATCCTATGCAAAAGAACGACGTGAAGTAGCCAAGTTTTGGGTATTTTGGAGAATGAGTGTCCTGCTGGTGATTTACATATTAAGTTTGAGTGCACATGGCTATCTTGATTGCACATGCCTATTTGTTTACAAACTTAGTGTTTGTGAATGCGTATGAAAGAAAGTTAATATCTGACAAAGAAATGGAAGAGAAAGGATTTTGTTTTGTTTTTATTTCCTCAAAACGGAAATTTTCTCATCAACAATGAACAAGAACTGATTTAATAATCAGATACCAAGGGACATACGTACAACACAAGGTACGCAAGGTACAAGGTACGCATCAAATCAAAACTTCTGCAAACCATATATTCGAACCAACACTGGGAAACAAATGTTTGCCTATAAGGCGATTGACCTCTGGCATGATATCCCTTCTTCGTTGAAAGATCTCAATACATTCTCCTTTGCCAAAGAAGTAAAACAATATCTACTGTTTAAACAATACTCTTAGGAGTTGCGTAAAAGCATTTTAAATTAATAGTATCAAACATATGTATTATTAACTGGGTCTGGTCTCTTTCCTCTTGTTGCTCCCTATTTTCTTTTTACTAAAATTAACTGTAAATAGTTACTAGAGGTCAACTCGAAAACCTTACGGTTCCTTTGACCTCTAGGCTCCAATTAATTAAATAAATTTCCTAATTATTCTCTTTAAGTAACCTGTGATGTATATGACGATCCTCTGTAATTTGTCTTAAGTGTGAGTTAATAAATATTGTTGTTGTTGTTGTTGTTGTTGTTGTTGTTACTCACGGAATACCACTTTCACGTTTTCTTTTACCACGCTTTCTTTTGCCACCGTTGTTGTTAAAGGGCCCTAGTCAGCCTTCGCCATTTTCGATGCCATCGAAATTATTGATATAGCATGGTGAAGCGAAATCTTATTGTTTTACTATAAGCTGTGTTCCTGAAGTTATGTTAAATTATCTTGGGTAGTTTCACAGTGATTTTTCCTCGTTTTGACAGGCTCCGAATAAAATATAATAGCCAAATTCTCGCATGTAAACAAAATCAAAGGTGAAGCTGACTAGGACCCTTTAACAATACACAATTCAAAATTTGTACACAACAATGTCGACTGATACAACTGAGAAGCTTTCAACGAGAAGTATTGAAGGTAAACAGCGCCGATATTATCCTGCATCGATGAACGGGTTTCCTCAAAGACTGATTAATTTGATTTGCGCTTTCATGAGGTGTCACGAAGTCTGTAGCAATATTTGAGTACTTTCCTGGTTTTCTTTTGTCACAAATTTACAATTTGCAGAATATTAAAGCTACTAACTCGGGAGCTTTTTGGTCTCTGTCACAGACGCTATTAAGGCAAGAAATAAACAAGTCGCTTAGGAAAAGCTATACATTCCCCATGCTTATTTAAATCCTAACGAACATACTATTGAAGTTAGAAAACAGCAGATGATATTTGTTGAGCCGACCTGTGGGTAAGTCTAAACGATACGTTTCACTTTTGTACTAAAAAGAGACTAGTGGCGCTACCTGACATCACATGCCAAAAACCCGCGTGGAAGCATTGTATATAACACTAATGATACTAGAACGCATGCTTCTTACTTGCTTGATTCTAGCCTAAGGAAAACCTTTCCACATTTGCGTGTGATCCCGTATGCAATGTACCCTCCACCGGATCTAACTTATCTGCGCATGCGTTTAGAGCAAATTAGTTTTGTTCTAAAGAGAATAGTACCACAAGGTGAGCAAGAGGTTACTTAAAACAAATAAATAGCTTTGCGATGTTCACACCTAACCGACGTATATGGATCATGTTTTATGTAGGGTACACATGTACCTTTCCCACCTCACCTCCACCACTTCTTTGCCTCTAGACTAATCAATTAAAATTGATTTATTAATTAATTAAACAAACATTAACATTTACACCATAGCGCCAAAGTTCCGTAGTGCCTTAGCGGCAGGCAGCCCCTATGATCATCCCAATAGTGTAATCTGCCCTAAAAGTGATATTTCTGTGCGATCCTTTTTCCACAAACACTTGCATTGTGGTCACCCGTGTAAGTTACTCGAAAAGTGCATACACCCTCAAAATGTTCTGAGTTCTGGATCCTAGAAATTTTACATTTGTATCCTGAAAAACTGCTGGAATTCTATTTTCTCTAGTACTACAACTAACCAAACTACATGCTGTACGTGATAACGCACTTAGCCAGGTCATACAGGACAAGAAACAATTCTTTCATGCAGAAATCGCTGTTTAAGCAATGCTGATCTGTTTAATACTTGTTTTAGACTGGTTCGCCAAGTACTTGCCGTCTTCGTGCACTGCGAGCTCTCTTCGCCATTGCCCCTGGAGAGTTTATTGAAAAACTCTGTAACACCTCAGTTAGCGTCATCAGGTGAGATGAGACTGAGTTAGGATTACGGTTACTAAGACGTTACTGTTATGTCTGGTAGTTTGCAGGTTTAAGCCAGTTTTGAGAGGCGGTTTGCGGGTACATTCGCATTTATCTGGCGGTTTATGCTTAAGAAATTATCGCACGGTTGCGGAAAATCATAATTTAGCTCGCGGTTTTAGATTTTTGCTTGTTTTTTGTAGCGATCACTCAAGCATCGAGCCCATCTCGAGCAGTCGTAGTGTTTGTTTTGTTCGCTGGTTCTTGAATGGCGTTAAAAACAATCTATTCTGTTCTGAAGATCTTGTAGTGTTTGTGAGAAGAGATACTATTAAAAGATCGATCATCCTACTAGTAAGGCGGTTTCGGCTTTTAGGAGTAAACGAAAGCGGTGTGCAGTTTCGAATAAACAAAATATGGCGGTTTGCAGAATGCGTGGCCCTTCTATGATAGCCCCTCGTTTCACTGGTATTAGAAAAAATCTTACCTGCAGTGATAGTAGAGAAGAAAGAAGCTGACCATTATGACCTAATGGTCAGTATCTTTGCGAGGCATCTGGTCGAGATTTGTGATGTCCTTAGGGTTGCCTAACTTCTTCAAGGCCAGGGAAGGTCAGGGGATTTTACTTTAAGTCGGAGAACATTGAAATTTTTAGGAGTCACCTGCGATGGACTAGCGCACAACACATCTGGGAAAGAGATTAGCATTCAATGCATGGTAAAATAGTGTTACTCATAGCTTTTTGTTTTGTTACCGCTGACAGACAGCAAATGCAGGCCCTAGTTTGTCTGGCGGAACTTGAAGGTCTACACATCCAGCAAACAGCAAGCACCTTTGACAAATGTAACAAGGAGGGCCTGGTACGAGGACTGTGGAGGAATCACAAACACGAGAGAAAGGTTCGTGTTATAGAGGACTACCTTTGTTTTGTTATTGTTTTTGTTTGTTTGTTTGTTTGTTTTTTGGAATATTCGCGTCTCCGATAGACGGATTAGCCAGAGGAGGTAAAAGAGTTTCGCTGTGGTTTACGTTTCAGGCCGTTCGCCTTGTAGCAGACCTGTGTCTGGACAATAACATACATGATTCTCAGCTATGGAACAGTGTTCTACAGCAGCTGTTGACATTTAGAATGGTGAGTTCGCATATAAGGATTCGTTTTTAGTGTAGTCGCTTCAATGTGACCACACCTGTTCTTTGATCTTATTTAATTTCTTTAATAATTATTCATCAATTAATTAAAATAAATGGTTTTACATGCTTTATTGCCAGATAAAGTACCTTCGACGTGTTCTTGTAAATTTGGCAGGGATTTCAGACCTATGGCAGGCAAGTACTTGTTTCATATTAGCCTTGTCATCGTCGTTATCACTTTCGTTATCAATTTCTTGCAGCTATTTTGGAGGCTGCATGACGTTTTTTATCGTCTAACAAGAGCAGCTTGTCAGTTGTTAATAAAATCTTGGAGATTAATCAATTGCAATTACAATAAGCCATTTCTGAGTTACCTTGTTGCTTCTGTTTCAGATCGAGTTTAGACTCGTTTTGACACAGAGGCAACAGGCAACTCGAAAATGGTCTGTTCTTTATCAAGCTCATACATATAATTATTAGGTAAATTTACATTTTGAAAAGGCGCATAACTCTGATTCTATCGATACTGCGGAATCTGATGGTTGAGCAATGAGCCCACACTCTGCTTGAGCTGGGACGCCCCTTGCGGTGTATGCGCAAAGGTGACAGATTGAACAATAAGCGACGAACTGCTTTACTCATATCTTTGTGGCTCCCTATAGTTGATTTCGAAAATCTCGCGATGGTGCGAGCTTTCAAACTCTACGCCAAAATCGCGCACGGAATCACGTACTAAAATGCCGACAAACATTATCGAAAGTGTGGCGTGGATTGGCTCCGGTTTCAAAACATTTATCAACTGAATGGAAGACCCTACCTTTCCCTGCTTGGTTTAAAAGAGAAATGTACGAGGTGCAGGAGTTCCAACCAATGAAGCTGATTTGTTTGATCGCCACCATCATCAAGCGGGGCAAAGCAAGGTAGTATATTACCAAAAATATTTGCAATCCTTGACAAGATGTGAGTCAGGATGTGACAACATAATAGACCCTAACCTTAACAATAGCTACAAAAAAAGAAAAAGTTCACAGGTTCTTACACCGAG
>CM042750.1:18134990-18152490 GCA_022496165.2 Catalaphyllia jardinei | reverse complement strand
CTCTGTGTGATATAGTTCTCTTTTTTCTTCTCCTTACTTGCAGACATTGCTGGAGACGAAATGTTTATCTGAAGTCCTAACTCAGTTGGACGAACAACGGAAACGAGGACGCACGTTAACCCAGGCTGATATTGTAAGCAGTTTTGTCTAAAACGCCCTGAATTACACGCTCCATGCAAGTCTCATCACAAACTCCTGTAAAGTAACAGCAACCAATGGAAAATTTTAAATTTCTTGTGGGATTCTGCTTTGTTTACGCATTGAAATTAGATCTTTAAACGAAAAAAACTGCATGTACGAGCCTTAAGTGCTTGTATTGTCTAAGAAGGGTAAACGACGGTTGTGTTTGCCTAGCAAATTAAAGTAACCCTTACGTACCTTTAGTGAGGAGGGTTCACGTTTACGCACATGTCTTGTGTATATACGCATAAATCTTTCGTAGGATGCGCAAACACAGGGCCCGTCGCCTCTTTTGGAAACACAGTATTAAGCTTAATTCCAATCACTCTGGAATGAGATAATATGGCAGAAGAAAATACGAAAGTCATTCGTGTAAAACTATTTTTACATCATAACTATTTTTACATCATAAGGAGCATTGTTTCTGTTGTTTGTTCTATTGTACTGTCAGAGGGTAGCAAGTCATTCATGTCAGACCTTACGAGAGCTGCCACATGACCCAACTTGTGGTCTGTGTCCCAAAGTTGTTTGAAATGATATTTATTATATGGTTGTGTCTCACAAGGACTGGGAACTACCGAATTTACGAATTTGATTGGCTGAAATCGGCATTGAAAGCGGTGTAGATTTTCCTATCCAGACCGGAATCTAGACCGGTAATGTTTTGCGGTGAAAACGTTGCAAACATAATGACTATTTTATTTGATATAATATGTATTTATCGAAGAGCCAAAAAGCCTGATGAGATAAAAAAGTAAAGAGGACCGGCAAACTTTGGATGAATTCAGTTCATCGCTGTTCGCAAGCAAAATGTCAGTTTACCTACAAACCAGTTACAATGAATGAATTAAATTGTTCTTGTTTGCGCCATATAAGAAACATGTCTTTAACCGAGCTTAGTCTGTATGGTAGAACCTTGACCTCGGTCGTGAGTACAGACCTCGCTGCGTTCGGTCTGTACTCACGACTGATGTCAAGATTCTCCTATACAGACCTCCTGCTCGGTTAATAAGAGCTGATTATACAAATCCCTTTCTCTGGCTTAAGTAGTCTAGGAAAGTTAGTTTACTTTTAGTGATATGGTAAAGAGCTCAGGGTGTGTGCTGGATTTGATGAGTGGAACGAAAAATTTGGCTTTCTTCTTTGCGTAGTTTTTGGTTTAAACAATTTGGTGCGGAAGGCTTGAGTTAAGGTAAGGAATAATTAAATTAAACTCTATCAACGCCTAATACTTAGATTAGTCGTCAACATAACTCACAGAAAATTCACTTCCGGCGCTTTCCAAACCGAAATCAGACCACGAAACAATATTATTTAGTAGACCTCTCTTTTGTGTGTAACGATCCCTCATCCCCACCCACACGGGCTGCAAGTGTGTGGTAACATTTCTTGCTAAGTTCGGATTGTCTGGTAACTAATTCTTCTTCACTGTTTGATGTCTTTAGGTTGAACAAGAAGTGTTCAAATATATCGAGCAAAAACAAGAGTATGAAGTAAGTGCTGAAGAAACCTTCATTTACCAGCTTGTCGTAGAGTAAAAGGCAAGGGATTGGGTCATTTTCGAGAGCCTTTTGCCTCTGTTTCAAAACGAGTCCTCGTGTGAAACTTTGCACGTGAAAATGAGTATGTGTGAAAACAAAGACTCATCTTCACACAGGTAGTGGGCAGCTAGAAAATGGCCTCTAAGTGCTATGTTATGCACAGCAGCCTAATATCATAAAATCTGTCTTCATGGTTGGGCCGATCCTTTTCCTCAAGTTTTGTAGCATAAAGGGGCTATTATGTTGCTCCCCTCAGTGTCTCGCATGTTACTCCCCAGCATGTTTGTCAATTTGCAGTTTCGTAACTCACAGTTACTCGTTTAACCTCCTGGTTATTGAGAGCCACCCTGAGGGTAAATTGTGTCACGGACCCCTTCAACCCGGGGAACCTCTCAATACTGAGTCTAATGCAGCGACGCTGTGTTTCCTAAAAATGGTAATAAGACCAGGATATTGGAGTGCTCCATTCCATCTTGAACGCCCCTCTCAGTTGTTTTACAATCATTTTCTTTCTGCCTGATGCATTCGCTTGACTCGTTTATTGATTATGGGATTTCAAGTGGAACAGATCAGAGTCAAGCGGTGACATTCAAGGTTGCGTTTGCCATACAGCAGTAGCTTCGTCAACTTCTGATATTAAAATTGTTGATATCATCATCATCATCATCAAGCGTTGATTTTTCTTGCAGATCCTCCTTCATACAGCTTATTTTGACAAGTTCCTGAGATTCCTTATCATGAACAAAACTATCTCTGGCATTCTACTCAAGACAATTCAAGCCAACAGGTAACTTCTCTTGTACTTTGGTAAAGTCGTATGTATGTTCAGACGTGCTAGACCAGGCGATCGATGCTGGACAGACATGAGAAGCTGTGACATCCAAAAACTCTCCTTGTGATAAATGAAACCTTCCAAAAATGTTACACGTTTTGACACACCGAAAACGTGATCCATTGTCAAGACAAAAAGCAGCATAGCTTTATGACTAGGTGAAAAAGGTAAAGTATGCATACTAAGCGAAAGGCGGCGGCCCCTCACGCCGGTGCTTATCACGGTTTCCGCAGAATGAACCGACTATTCCTCCCTGGATGTGATGCTGGTCCATCTCATGGTTCATCATACCCAGCATTAGGTGTGCCGGTACCCATTTATACACCTGGTTGAAGAGAGGCACTGAGAGAAAAGTATCTTGTCTAGGAACACAACGTGATGTCCTTAGCCAGGGCTCGAACCCGGACCATTCGATCCGGAGACGAGTGCACTGACAGTAAGGCCACCGGGGCTCCCCACAATTCTACTAACTACCTTTAAAAAATACCAAAATAACATTTTGTTCAGCCCCCAAAATAAACCTACGTGCTTCCTGACCTGTTAATCCTTGAGCAGTCTCTCCAGCCTGATTTAAGGTTTAGTGATGTTCTTCCTTGTTTTACCCATCATAGCAAGCTGGTTTTAGTTGAAACATTCTCCGGGTTTTCTCTTCAGATTGGAGAATGCTATACAGCTTGTTCGGCTGTTTCACCAGTCACACCCTGACTTGGCCTCGTCCAAATATGTAGCTTCCCATCATATGACGGGATTTGACGAGCTTTGGGTAAGTCGTGTGCGCCATGTCAAAACCAAGCCGTAATATCTCGGGGAGGAGAAAGCATTGTATAAAAATGTGCGAGGCCATCCTAGTTGGCCAACGCAAAATTACTTCATTTACTGTTCTCTGCAATGCGACATTGTGATTGTCTTTTCACTTCTCTGATAGGCCTTCCTAGAGATGCACGATATGTTAGAAGCCTGTCTTCCATATCTACCCAAGGTGGACGATGACCACGAAGATGAGCCTACAGAGCAACAGTCCCAGTCCCTATGGGTTGAGGAAGCAGAAGAAACAATGGAACAGACAAATATTGAAGATCAGCGTGATGATTTCATGATCACGCTTACTGGAGACTACAGTGTGGAGATTCCACTCTAGAGGAACTTTTTAGAGTTAATTAACTGACGTGAAAGCTACTAATATATTTACGGAAGGAACAGTAGCAGTAGGCCATTCTTGGTATAGGACTGGAACTAGCTTGCAACCGAGGCTAATGCAATACTCAGAATTCGAATGTGACCTGTTAATCCGTCTTTGTTTCGACATTCTGCTTAAGATAAATTAATTTATGTTCATCATTTGTTGAGAGCGGCGAACTTGAATTGCCGTAAAACGGTTTTGTTGTGTTGCCCCTTAACTGAGATGTTGTTACAAAGCACAAATAGACCGAACGTCTTCATGAAAAGTATATGTAGTTGAGTCAGATTTCCTCTCAAATTTACCAGTATTGTAATGAAGTAATGTGTGTGGAGCGAACTCACTTCATGAATCAGGTGTTAACAGACTAACATGAATGGATAGCATCAAAGGAATGTGAAGTCTCACTCCGCTCGCTTCGTTCAAAGGAGACTGGGGTGATTTTGGCATCAACTGGATTTACAGTCAAAAACTGCAGGAAATCTAGTTACTGCTGTATAATGCGTTTGCAAAGATCACGCATCTAATAGACCTTGTTAGTGATATTCTAGAGTGAATAATTGTTCTTTTATCCATCAAAGATTATTCATTTATATACACGCGACTATTTTAGAATTTGAAAGTAAGAATTCCCATGGTCTGAAACAAGGCAACAAACTGCTCAAGCTAAAAAGGTATTACTGGCCAGAATTCTAGTCAGCTCATTGGTCGAAATATGATCGAACACAGCAGGAAAGTGACGTCACTGCAACACTACACAAGGCAGCTTTCGGGAAAGCTTGAGGTAACATTGCAAGCATTGTGGGGTCGTGAAAAAAGAGAATTAATTTGAAATGTGAAAGGCGAACTGGCCAACATGACACGAGCTTCCCCTCCATGAGTTCTCGTAGCTCAATGTAGAGTGCCCGCTTGGTGTTCGGGAGGTCATGGGTTCAATTCCTGTCGGGAACTCGAAGGTCGATCCACTTGATCTTCATGTTTCATTGCACACAAAATTTTGAGGAAAGCTCAAATTCTCGGAAACAATAGGCCTACCTAACCCACGCGTGTGCTCAAAGAAATCTACTGCAGACGTATCTTTCCAGGTATCAGCCAGTGCATTTTCGTGTGGGGATAATGTTCCTTGGTTCCAACTCAAAAAATATCAGTTGCTTGAATTCGGCGGGCGGTTTAAAAAGCGCGCGACCTAATCACGTGCGAGTCAAAAGTTCAAGTTGTTTGTCAGTTTTGTTCTCCTGAAGGAGAAACTGCGTTATGACCCATGACACGAGTAAAGTGTCCCTCCCAAAGGCCCAAGATCACAACACAATGCCGAATCCCGACCGCTCGATCTGGAGACAAGCGCACCAACCGTGAGGCCTCCCACTATTTGCTGACTGGGGATAAATTGAAAACAAAGTGAACTAAGGCCCGGTTCAGACGCCGTACTTTACATGAGCCGAGTAGAATTCAATGAATTAAGTTCGTGTGAAGTGCGGCGTCTGAATCAATTCGAAACGGCTGATAGAATTTGGATCGGCTTAGCCGTTCTTCACGCCTGGCTCAGCCGGGAAATAACGGTTGTGGACCGGCTTAGATTCAGAAGCCGATCTTCACATGAGCCGAACCAAATACATAAATTAATGTAGTTTATTTTTTCTCAAGCGTCTGAGCGGGCCAGAGTCCTAAATCCTCGAATTTGATTGACTAATCTTACACACGTGACCGGGCCAGCTTTTCACGATACGGCCCACGGGCTGGATTTTTTCCCGCTGCCGCCCTGCTGCTTAAGGTGATTCCCGAGCTTTGCATTGCGCATTCCTACTGCGCACGATTTTTGCGTCACCAGCGCGTGCGCGTACAAAACATAAGAGATTTCCCTCAAACTAAGCTCGATAGCGAGATAAAAGCTCTTTTTCCCTTAAACGAGCACGGTGACCCCCACTTTTTATTTTATAAATTCACTGAGAACAATGTCCGCAATAACTGAGAAAAAATTTGGCAGAAATATATGGCTACTTTTTTGGCAAATGAAATAAATGCTGCAGAAAGAGACGTAACGGGCCCAATAGAGCAAGTCCAAATCATGTTTTCTTTAAAGGATAAAATCAATTAATAATGCAGGGTATTTGAAGCCATTTTTTCTGGGACGTAGATGAATAAGCAATCAAAGAAGGTCGAACTCTGTGTAATATAACAGGCCGCATTGAAAAATAATCGAGCCTATTTGTTGAGCACTGAGATAACCAAACGTCACCTAAATAACCATATTTGTCAGCATCGTGGCATGAAAACAAGCACGATGACCCCCTCTTTTTATTACGTTTTTAACATCTCCTTGTACTGTAATGACACCATACCAAGTTTCATCAAAAATCTATGGCCGGTTCTTTTACTCGATAATCACCTTAAATTTCGCTCCTAAAAGTTAGTGGTAACCGTCAATCTTTTGCCCTTTTTACACATCCATCGACGATTAGTCACCCGCAAGTTCATCTCTGTTCTCTTTAAAATGGCAAGGAGAGTCACTGTAAGTAAATTCAGTTAAGTGTTTTGCAGTTGTGAGTTTGCTTGGTTGTTTGTAGCTTGTCGCTGTAATGGCGTTTAATCCTGTGTTTCTCTCGCCGTAGAATTTGAGTCAACTTCAGTCAAGTTTACCTTTCTGATCGTTGCGGTATTTAGAAGAATTTCTGTGGAATACACTTAACAAATTTCCTCGCTTTCTGCTATTCAATTTACGGTAGAAAAGTCTGATTTCAAGCGATTTTAACAGTGACGACTGACAAATTGTTTTTGTAGTAAAACTTCAAACTTCGCTCTAAATTTCACATGCAACCAACATAAAGTAGTTCGTAAACTATATGTTCTTTAATACATCCTTTTTTTGCCTACTATCTGAACTATTCGCTCGTTGCCAAGACTTCTTACAAATCGTTAGTAGACGACGCGCAAGCACATTCAATGACAAGAGTTCCGTAAACAAACCATTAGTAATCTGTAAAACCAATTTACTGTAGGAAAAAAATAACCATGTTATTTACCGGGCTAGGTTCGGCCTCGGGCCGTACTCAAGACCTCGGGCACAGTTTTTTTGCCATACGGACCTCCCGCCCGGTAAATAACGTATATGTATTTCAACGCACGCAAAAAGGATGGAAGTTGAAATTGTGCGTTGAAATTGAGTGTTGAAATTGAGTTGATGTAAAGTACGGCGTTTGAAACAATCAATCAGTTGTAATCTGAAAATAGATTACTGCAGTTTGCCTCATTCTGCTCCTTTTTGTCGACTTTTTTTATATTTTTCACAGGACGGCTTTGGATCGTGCTTCCTTGTTGTTTATAATTACAATGCTTGCTTGCTTGTTGTTTACAATTTGTTACGGGAGTTCAGCACGTATCAGCGCTGATCGAAATGCACTTTTATCTCCTATTTAATTCAGTTCGCATGGAATTAAGATCGGCGTCTGAATCAATTCAGCCGGTCTTAATTAATTTGGGTCGGCCTGAATTCGAATTCGTTTCGGCTCATGTGAACACTGAAGTACGACGTCTGAACCGGGCCTAAGTCGAAGAAAACGAAACCACGTAGAAATGATAATCTCAGATCTTAATCTGGCTTATACAACGTGCGAACATTTGTTGACGAGTCTCAACACCAAAACAGACAATGAACAAAAACATTCATTCTTTAACAATCACTAGGTATTTATTTGTTCTTATTACATGAAAATATAAACAAGACCTAGGAAACGGACGTATCTCAATAAATACTCATAAAAAGACATATTTACAGTCATGACTTGGAAGTACAAAAAATACTCAATAAAAATATATGATTTATGTCAACATCTTAAATACCATAATTAAACGTAATGTTGATTTATCTCTGAGAATGTATTGTTCGATTGTCTCGTACCAGGCCACGTCATTTTAAGAGCTGTCACAGTCACATGACAGTACAGGTCATATAGTATCTACACACTTACTGGCTAGTTGTTCGTGAGGAAAAAAAACAAGCACATGGTAAACCATGTATTAACCAATGCCTTTCTACAAACGAAAATGTGCAAACAACACCCACAAAATAAATACCTTGATAAATGGTATTGGATTTAATATAGTTCGCTTTGATTGAAATCTCTCAAAGCCTGCCTGAATCGTGAAAACACATACCATATTTTCTCAAACTGAAAATCGTTCAACAGACCAATTTCGATATATTAAAATTCAGCCTAACACAATAGACCTCAGCACGAGGCTCGAAATTGGTCTATCAGATTTACAATTTCGTTTCTTTTCACTCGTGCTCAGGCTCTCTGGATAAAGAGACAAGTGACTGCAGTTCAGCCGCACTGCGGCTATAATTTGCAACATAAATAATCGCCAGCGGTGTTTCGTCAATGTTAGAGATATATGTCAAGGAATGGACTACTGTACAACGGATGCAAAACACGAATGATGCGTAAAGATAAAAGAGATTGAAACGTATGCAACTGTAGAATGCGCAATTTCAACACTTCCCGTTATTCGAAACTAAAAGCTCGAAACTGAGTCATTTGATTTACGATCTCAGGTTATTTTCATGCGAACTGCTGCTAATGAAAGGTTTAGTCTCATTTCCAAACTTTCGTTGCACGCAACTCGGATCCAACTTTTTAAAAAAAAATTTGCACGAGAAAAGGCTAAGTAGCGTTAATTTTTGGCCATTCAGAGAGTGGTTTATTTAATTATCAGGATATTCAAGAGGCGATTCGCATTTCCTCTAATCGTTACCTCTAAAATTTCATTTCTTTAAATTTACGTTTAACTCAACCTTTGAGAAAGATAGACAGAATTAATTCATTACTTCACTACGCCAATCATGGTGTGTTATATGCCTGACTACATGATTGCACACAGTGAACTGGTAATCCTCTCAGACCCTAGCTTGTGTCTTCCGTTGCCTTCGTTCTTATTGTTTTTTCTCGCAGATCCTTTGGATCCCTTCATCCCAGATTCCTTGGTCCCTTTTCCTGAGTCCGTACTGCTGGTATTTCTAGTTCCCAGTGAATCGTTTGAAGAAATCCGTGGAAGTTTGAAACCCGGGGATGACGAAATCGAAGGGGACGGAGCCACTGCCCGGGAAGGCCGGATAACCCTGGAGTTCCGGGTGCTCCGCATGTCCTGAGTGGTCTTTCGCATGATCTCATCCACTGATACGCTGTCAGTGCCTAACTCGGCCGATTTTCTCGCTAGTTCTAACTGAGTTTCCAAGTGCTTCGTTCTCTGCTGAAGACGCTTGTTCTCGTTTTCAGAAACTTCCAACTGACAAACAAACAAAAAATAGCCCGAGTTCACTTTTGAAACTAGGGAAATACGTTAATCAGAATCATGATAATCAAATCCCTAGGGAGAGATAGTAATCCAGTCATGAAAATCTCACACCATCCAGAAGCTGATTGTTATAAGCCTACCACCCTTTCCCAACCCTCGAGAACAAAACTAATGGACAGTAATACAGCTACAGGCTGATAGACGTTACCAGTGACCACTTTAAATAACTCTACCTGTGTATTAGCTTACACTATAGATTGGTGAAACAAAACAGCAAACATGGCTTATTACCTTTTCTTTCAACTCTGTAAGTTCTTCGTCTTTGCCTTCACAAGCTTTCTTTAGCGTAAACAGTTCTTCTAGCAATTGACGATTCTGTAATTTGAGTTCTTCAATCCTTAAGTCCACTCCTTTACTAGCGACACTCGCTCGGCTCGAACTCCTAAAAACAAAAACAACCAAAGAAGCAACAGCCTTACTGACAGCTCGCATGGCATAATTAATCAATTATCCGAGGCATAACTGTACATGTACCAAACGAACAATTGTAACAGTCGGAATCACAATACTAAAAATAAAAATATCGTTACTATTGAAGTTGCTGTATGCATGTAGGATATCTTGCTATCTCCAGTCCTTTTCAGCCGACGTATGGGCAGTTCAGCGGTTACTACACAAAATAATTCCTATGTACTTCATGTATTCCTTATATATAATACACTATAACAAGGGATCAATACACTATGTTCTAAATACACTATAATAAGGGATACATGAGGTACTCACCAAATAATTCCCTTACTCCAAAACTACACGCTTTTCTACTAAGCCATACCTGACTCTGAGGGGAGGGGTTGATACCGCCATGTCTTCCTCAGAGCTCTGATGCACAAGTTGATGTTTGTGGAGTAACTTTGCCTTTTTCGCCTCCAGTTCTTTTGCGAGAGTATCCAGTTCCTACAAGACGAAGTGATGTATTACTTACAACTGCAGTTTTGTGTGCAGTTTACCCATTAGAAGGAACGCATCAAAAATTCCCAGAGATAAAGTGTAATCACACTGTGTACCCTATTATTTTTTCAAAATGCCACTAGCATGCTCATTCGGCTTTGTGCCGTATTTGATTTTGAGAAAGAAAGCGGAGATAGAAAAGGGCACGACCGCCTGTCTCCTGCATGTATCTTCTCTCTCAGTGTTTGTTTGGCGCCTCCCACAAGAGCTATAGAATGTAATTTACAACAAATTCATTTCCAATTTGGATACCACCACCTGATCACCCTCCCTTTCTGGTGCACACCACAACTACAGCAACAAACAATGATAACAGCAGCGCCATCACACAAACAGTTCACTTACGTTTTGTAGAACATCTAAATCCTCCTCTTTGCCATTACACACAGCATGACGGCGGTTCAAGTATTCTTCATATTCACGGATCTGCATTAGAAAGTAAAAAAAAAAACACAGAGTTTTAGAACTGCTATTTTGCTGAACTTCGGCCGGGGTTTGAGCTCTAGTCTGGTCCACTGTACTTGACTCTCTCCGAGACCCCCTGGATCCGGGACACAGTGGGTAGTCCTGTGGTAGACTAGTGTCGCATCTACGAAGAGTAGCAGAAGTCTTATGCACTTCATGCTTCTCAAATCACAGGCAACCAACACCTACTGTCAGAGTTTGTGTGAAGAACAATTCTTGAGGTAAAACATTCCTCTGAATTCCCAAATGCTCGAATCAGCAGTCATTAGTGAGCTACTGAAAACGACCAATTTACAATTGTGAAGTAGAGGTCCCGACAACGACTGTCGGTGAAATGTCGGCCGACAGATTACCGACAAGCTACCGACAAGTTACCGACAGGCTACCGAATGTTTTCCAAAACAGAAAGTTTGCAATAGAACAGTCAGCCAACAGCTGCTCAACACACGGTCGACAGGTTTTTTCGGGAGCTGTTCTTCACAATTATCCAATTTTGTAACGGCAGGAAAGTCCACTGACAAGATTTAATGGTGTTAAGCAACAACAAGCTGCTCCAATTACCATTAGTGATAGTTTATTTGCAGTTAGCCAATCGACACATTTTAAGTAACTCATCATTCATTACAGTTTCAAGGGATCTCAAATTTTTATTTGCATACAAAAGGTTGGTGTCGTCCGCGAAAAAAAAAGAATTCAGATTTGTTTGATGCTTTATATATGTCATTCACATAAATGAGAAAGAACAAAGGGCCTCATAATATTTCAACGTCTCTTTATTCCTACTCAACAAATCCACTCTTACAGCACTCGCTCCTCCTCTTCTGGAAATTATTACATTAGCCACTCTAGACTAAATCAGAAAAATTATTCGTTTTCTATTATGGGAGCCAAAATTTGGAATAGTATACCTAAAAATTTACGAAATTCTTCAAAATCTCTCTTTAGGGAAAAAGTCCATACAATTCTGTTGAAAATATTTGAAGTTCAGGATAGATGTGCTGACCTAAACACGTTAATCTCCGATTTTAAAAAATATTAGCCCACGCTTATCTAAATAGCTGCCTCTCAATTTCTCTCGTGACTGACCTTTTTTATTATGAATGTGGTACTTTTTCACTTCAACTATTCGTAATAAATCTTAAGCCGTCCACACACCACCTGCCTTGATTAGCCTTGCTACTTGCAGGTGGTGTGATATTTGTATATTTAATGTAAAAAATAAAGATGATGTTGTTGTTGTTGTTGCATAACAAAAAAGAAAAATAACAGCCAGCCATTCCCGTGTACATACTTCTTTGTCTCGTTCTCTAACATCTTGTGTTCGTTGGTTGAGGTCTTTTTCCATCTGAGATATTGCTGCCTGTTAAAGTAAATAAGATTCGTATTTTTCCATAAAGGAGTCCATCTCGAACATTCATGTATCTGCGTGTACGTGTACCTGTAGTAATACTAATCTATAGAAATGTAGTAATAGTAAGCAATATTAAATTTGTAACCAACATATGTCCATGTATGAGCAGTTTCCAAACATATCTGGCAGTTAAAACCACTTTGTGCCGCATACTGGACACAACGAGTTCTCTTTAGCTGCAGGTACAACAGGTTTACATAATAAACAAACAATAAAGATAATTTGAACCAAAATTGACCACTGTGTTCGTCTTGGACTTGTACCAATAGAGTCAAAAAGAAAATTAAATTTTCCGAACTACTGTTGCAAATTTGTGAAAACCATTTTGTTTGCTGGGTTGGATTGTAAGAGCAGATTTTTGCAGTGTGAAGGTGTGAGAAAAAAATCAAGATATGCCGCAAAAGAAAGGCATGTCCATGCCTAGAACGTCTTGTATGAAGAGGACCTCTGTTCATATTAAGAATATTTGCATACAACAGCTCTGAAGTCACAAGGTTTGAGACTTTGCTACGGGTTTTCTGGACCGTAGAGAAACGGGTCCCAGGTCTACGAAGGAGCGCGGGCTCATTCCCGAACAGCGGCTGGCAATCGAGCGTACAGAATTCCCCTGAACAAACTACATTGTGTCAATCTTTTATTCTTCTGAAGACGATTGGCGGAATTCACACAAAGACAAGAAATCCGTCCAAGATCAGTTTCCCGTCGGTAATGGTTTCCCGTCGACGTGTGTATAAACGGCGTAAAAGAAACGCCGAAAACCCCGGATGCCACCGTAGACTATTCTCTTGTCGAGTTTCGGGCGAAGACTGGAAGCAGAACGAAAGCAAAGGACTTTGGGATAACAAAATAGCGCCTAACTGCGGCCTAAGTGGCTGCTATTAAAAGGGTAGACGGAAAGGAAGATAAGAAAGGAAAAATAAATAGACATGATAGATACTCGACCACACGAATTTTTCGTCCTCTAATGTAAATACGATTCTTGGTTTAAAAATTACTGACATACCTCGTGTTCATAGTATCTTTGCCTTCTCTCCTCTAGCTTCTTTTCATTTCTAAATTCCTCGAGTTCCTCTTCAAATTTTCTCCTTATAAACAAAAGAACTAAAGGTCAGACACTTTCCCATGAGTTGCATTTCTACATAATGTACATTCCTATGGAGTATTTATTGGTAAATTTCCAACACACATTTTTCAAGTTGTGTTACCAACAAATAGTACTAAAAGATCTGTTTGTTTCGCATCGTGTCCATGGAATTACATTGGCGAGACAAAAAGATGATTTAGCATCACAAGAATATGTCAGAAATACAAACAATGGGTTAAACCTTGCAAAACGCAGCTGATTATGTAACTGAATGCCACAATAGGTACGACACTGACAAACTGTATCGCACCTGAAAGACACTAGAATAATGGCACACGGCCAAAACTGTTGAGGACTCAGTACAACGCTCTCTTAAACAAACATTAATTTTAGCACTTTTGGCATTCTTCCGGACATCTTTTTGACATGTATTTTTAATTATGCGAACTACTCTCTATATTCCTATTTTTGTTTCGTTTCATCACAATTTTTCATCCGGTGAGGACAGTAGACTGGCTGTCGGAAGCCCAGAGAATGCTTCAGGGGCACCAAACGACCGAATCTTTCCAAAGATGTCGGAAGTGTCTCAAGTGGATTACTCTGTTATAGACGCCTTTTTTTCAGGCTTCTTCTTTCCAATTGCTTAAATTGGAAAATTTACTGCGAGGATCATACTTCACTTGCATCTATAACCGCAGTTCAAATATGAATTATTTCATATATATATCACATCTACACCTCCTTACCGATTGTATACAAAATTTACCTTTACCTTCGGCATGTAAGGCTAGCTCACTAACTTACTAACTACATCCTTGAAATCTATAAATGAAAACGTTTGTCGGGTTCTTAGCCGCCTTTTTACTGACCTACATTGCAAAAACAAAAAAAATTCGCATGCATGAATGAGCCCGAGAGCAAGCAATTTCTGCACGTATTTTTCTTGGGGCTACCGACTGAACAAAACGTAATTCTATAAAACTAATAACTCATAACTATATTATATGGTTTTTAAGACGTTTTAGTCTTGTTCAGTCCGTAGCTCCAAGACGAACACGTTCAAAAATAATTTGTTTGTGTGTAGATTTGCTTGCTCTCGGGCTCATTGATGCATGCGAATTATTCTAGATGAATCTCTGGTTATGTCTAGACTGTTTTTGCCCTGAAGCTCGCGTAAAGGGTTTGGAAGCGTTTCAATGTTCCAGGATATGCTTCAAATATTCTGAGAAACAAATCGGCTTTAGTGATAGGAATTTTTACAACCTTCACTTACTTTCAAACTCTTCGCCCGCGAAAACGTGGCTTTCTACAGGAAACAGGATTTTCTCTTCCACATCGATACCACTTTGATGGTAGAAGTTCTTCAGAATCGGAAGAACCTCTATTTCGATTACTTGAAATCGAGGCAAATGCGGTGATATACATACATCCAAAATTTTTCAAATGAGCCTGGCATCTGGCGCAGGCAACCCAGGCTGGTCACGTACGCGACCGAAATTAGTCTGATGCGAAGCCTGGTAGCTTCGCAGCAAATATTTCTCTGTTCGGATATTTACTAGAGTCGTTCTAGGGTCCTTTTTTGACTCATCCGAAAGTTTTTGCTACCCTGATCTTGTCGAAAGTTCGCGGACACTGAGAAACCATATTTTCGTTAGAAAATTTTACGGGAAGTTTTTCTTTATACGTGTGCCTATCGAAATTTCGCGAAAACACCAGGAAATACAAATAAAACCTATTCATCCGAAAACGTTGGGGGGCGTTAATTATATCTCGTCAATGCCGTTAGCTAGCGCTATTATCGTTCATTTGGTTCATGTACGTTCCTGATCAACTCTCACCGAAACTTTTGGCAGCTCTTGGAATAGTTGTGTCGGACGAAAATTTTGAAGAACAAAGAAAACCGTCCGAAAATTATGGGACATGATAAAAGTGAGAACGTCAATTTCGAAAATTCTAGGGCAACTTTACGGTTTCTGGAAAAGTCTAGAGATCGCTGGGAAAAAATCGAAATTTTACGCAATCTTCCATCCAAACAGATATTTTACCGAAATATTCCTTTGGGTGCCTCTGATGCTTTATTCAATTGTATTATATTGATCTTATTCATGACATTTGCCAGGTGATGCAGCAACAGTGTTTTTATCTTACTTCTGCTCCTCTCTTCTCCTATCAATGTCCTCCATTTCAGTGATGTAATGTCTTTGTCTGTCCTCTAACTCTTTTTGCAGCTTGTCCATCTACGATAATTGGCAGAATATTATCAGCAATTAAGCTTTTCATACAGGATGCAGCCAGCAGGCAGGCAGGCACACACTGTAAACCCTTCACTAATACATTTGTCACTAACAATACAGAGCCATGAGATTTAGAGACAAGCGACATGCATGCAGACACATATCCATGCAGAAATCAGTCAGATTTTTTAGAATGTCTCAGAAACCATGGAAAGGAGACTTACAAGGCAGTTAAAATCAATCACATTTTCTGAGGTAGTATGCCGGGTGACGCATTTGGTGCCCATTGTTTCGGAAATCAGCCACCATTTGCGCCTAACATGTCTGTAAGACGAACTAAATTCATTCCATCTGCACAAAAGTGGCAACTGCTCCCAAAACAAAACTTACAGGAATTGTTTTTCCAAGGGAATAAGCATTAAATGATTTGTCAAACCTCCTGTGCCAACCACCGAAAATGTGAAGCCTAGCTGAGCAGATAATCGGATATTCTGCCTCAGTAGCATCATTGGAAACTGCAGAAGAATATCAGTTCTAATTTTCAGAAAATATAAGCCATTTCAGGTAGTCTTTTTCATGATACAGCACTTCAGTATTTCCCATTGAGAAATTTCCATTTCCTGTACTACCCAGGAATGCAATGATGCTACAACACCTTATAAATCAAACTTTTAGGTCTAAAAGTGGTCACCGTTACTCATGAGGGGAAATCGCTTACACGAGATTCCAAATATAGTGATTTGACTTTTGATATTTTTAATTCATTAGAAAGCTGGTTGTTGAGATAAGGCAGTTGCTTTCAAGAAGTGGTTGCAACTGGAGGTTCAACATAGACATTTATTTAGTAAACATAAACAAGGTAGTGTCTGTCAAACCAGCAGTCATCATTCGACATTCACAAGTAACAGTACACTGTTGCCTTTTATCCTGGCCTGCTCAGAAACTTCAGGTAGGAAAGAGTTTCATTGATAGATTTCATGTGACCTTTAAGTGACCAATAAAAAAATGCATGTTGTTGGGGAAAAATTCCAGAACCTTTACCTTCAGATAATTAACGCTAGCATAAAGACAACCTCGTTCCCAGGGTCTATTATCTTAAACTAGGGAGCAGTAAGATGAGAGACCCCGGGAATGAGGTTGGCATACATCATGTGGTTCAAATGCTGACTTTCATACCTCTTGGGTTGTGTCTTCTCTAGTTTTCTTCAGCTTGGAGCTTAAATTGGACATTTCATTCTCAACAGAGTCTTGTTTGGCTCTTAGAGATGATTCCAAGTGCAGAACCTAAATAAAGTATTTTTTAAAGAAAGTAATCAAATGGCACATGTATAGTATTTGACAGTTATACTCTTCAAAGATTTTTATCGTTGATAATGATGTCGAACAGATTGAAACATTGAATAACATTACTCCTTGTATTTCTTGTTAAATGCTCCAACATGAAACCGACCATTAAGTCTATACTGTATAAAATAGTAAACTAACTAGTTCTTAGCAGTATTAGTTATAGTACACCTATCACAGGAGAGGGCTAGTAAGCCTTGAACCCCCCTCCTTCCCCCAAATCTAAAGAAGAATAATTGAAGGCTTCGGTGGAAAAAGGGCGTTAGGGTTTTTACTCAAAAGTGAACTTTGTCAAAAACGCTCCAAATTTCACATGCAGTTTTGTTTACGTGTGTCAAACAATGCTCTGCATGTTTTTCCCCTGAAGTTTGCTTACTTTTCGAAATATTACGTATGCGAAAAAACACATTCTTCCAAGGGCATTCTCTGGGGACCTTTCGTTGAATGAAAACAAAAGAAACCTTTTGTTTCGCTAAGCGATGAAGTCACTATAATAGCTTCATTCTCTTACTACTGTTTCGTTACCGCAAGCAGGTAAGGCGCTGAACGTGCCAGATTCGAATTTGTTTTGCTGAGACACCGGTTCGATACGAAGTCGCTCAATTTTTTTTTCGTTCTGTTCCAAATCAAGATATCTATTTAAGGAAATTACGTATAGAGCTGGAATCTGGGGACATTTTTTATACAGGCTATTGTGACGAAAGCACACAACACGTGAGTTTCGATCGAGCGTCAAAGCAGAGAGAAGTGATGCATTTAATACAGCTCTTTCGACTAATATCTTAAGCATTGTTTTTAAGTACCTTGTAGGCTGCCTAGTGGTTGAGAGGCATCATAAAGCCTTGATAAACCCGTAAGTCACCAACACGTTTTAAAGAAGCAAAATGTGTTCTCTAACTTCCAACGCAACTGATATAAGCGGCAAGTTA
>CM042750.1:18105336-18111651 GCA_022496165.2 Catalaphyllia jardinei | reverse complement strand
AAAAAGATAAACAGAGCCACAAGGAAAGCCTACAAAAGGGTCAAAGACCCCATACAAGGCAGACCACCTGAAGAAATCCTCCCAAGAACTAGGCTTTTGTACATTATGCTAGCTTTTTATCGAGCATTTTAGTGAGGCAAATGCATTGAGCATTATTCGAGCTTTTTAGTGGCATTTTCCAGGAAAATTAATATTATTTCCACAGAAACCGAGCATTTTAGTGGGAAAAATGGAGCATTAAGGTAGAGCATTTCAGTGGGGAAATATAAAAGCATAATGTACAAATGCCTACCAAGAACCGTTGTAATTAAAGACAATACACATTTAAATAATAAATATTACTACATTATAAATATATACTTAAATAGGGTAAGACTCTATGCTGTCCCTGGCTTGCAAGTCAGACTCAGTCATAAGACCAGTGTCCATGACATAAAAACACTGCCCTGCAAGTCAGGCTCAGTCATACCGAATTATAAACATAAATATAAAAACTATATCGAATTAAATATCAAGTAGTTAATCACATAATTCTAGAAGATAGGAAATCTCTTACTCGCCACCCGAAGTCATTTCGACCCAACTCGAAGTCGTTTCGTTCCGACCAAACGTTAGTTCACCCGAAGTTTCTTCATACGATTTAGAAAGCAATAAATGGTTGAATTGACTTGAACAAAACAAGCACTTTGAGACCCTTTCTCACCTTACCGACGGCATTATCATTGAATACTATGCACATTTTACGTGTAAACATCACATACATTTAGACTCAATGGCTTTTTTAACCACGCGAATGTTTCATAAAGAGGTTTTTTTGTATCTATAACAAATTGCAGAATAAAAATGTCTTAAAAACTTATTTTGAGTGAAAAAAATGTCATTAGCGCTTTTCACAAGTTTTAAAAACTGTAGGAAACATTACGAAGAAAGCCACTAACCCGTGCGCAATTGATGTGCGAATCACGTGGGTATCCAATTACAACAACTTCAAATTGGATACCTGTAATTAGACACCCACGTGATCGCACGCCGATTATGTGACAAATAATTTGGTTCTATCAACTGAGTTGATAATGTGAATTAGCCACCGTAAAGAGATTCAGAAGCTGACGTTTCGAGCGCTAGCCCTTCGTCGGAGCGAATCGAGGAATTGTGGGTTGTATGTGGTTTATGTACAGAAATATGGAGCTACGCTATTGGTTGGTGCCTGGCAACGTGAAAAACAGAATAGATTAGTTGAATGAAAAGCGTTCATTGATACCGTGAGGATTAAGAGTGCCGATTTGAAAAATAGGCGTGCAGAGAACCAATCACGATCGATAATTTGTTATAGATACGAACACTCATCGATTACTCATTGATCATCGCCAATAATCAATAGATAATCAGTTGATTACCCATCGATTACTCATTGATTATTCATTGATTATGGATTAGATACCCCTAGATTAATATATGTACCTTTATGATTTGACTAGCTGATTATTGCTATTTTTTCATGAAAAGCCGAGGTTGTTTTACAGCTAGATATATCAAAGTGTCAAATTCCAGGCCAATGAAGAGGTCCTCTGTATAACTTATGAGTTGCTGACAGGTTACGTGTGACGGCACCAGTATCGGTAGACTCAGAAAAAAATATTTCCATTATTTCTTGTTAAATATTTTCACATTAGCTGGTAATGTGTAAGCGTATATATATTTTTGCGTACATTATTCTAAGCTGGAAACACAAATATCAGCAAGCATTTGCAATTGCGTGCTTGTTTATCGTAAACTCCGTGTGACAGATTCCCATATTCCAATATTTCCTTAGATTAAGATGATTCCTTAGGCATTCAAGCTACCGATGAATTTTTTTGGAACTTTCCCTGAATGTTCGCTACCAAGCACTGTTTCAAAAAAGGCAATAAAAATGATAGGTCACCACGCTCGCTAAAGACATGTGACGGGTCACTCTTACCCAACTGACGCCTGTACTCATCGGTCCAAGTCATATTTTGCGGCAGCTGCTGGCATAATTTATTAAAGTAATACTTGAGAAAAAAGCTGACAGGTGGAAGGTGCCGAGCATATAGAGCGATATCATATGAAGTTTGTCGAAAAATCACACCATTTAAAACGAAGTGTACGTAAAGCGTTCGTATAGTCTTTGTTTTCGCGGTCATAATTTGCATTCTAGAGCACGGTTTTTTTGTACGCTTTCACCTATATCGTTTTTCCTTCCGATAAAAATTTTTAATTTTTTTTGTAAATTAAAGAGGACAATTTGTACGCTACCATTATGCGATAAAAAATATAGGTCACTATGCTCGTTTAAAAGAAAAGGAACATTATTTCTCTATCGAGCTTAGCTTGAGGGAAATTTCACTCGTTGTGTAGGTGCACGCGCTAATGACGCAAAAATCGTGCGCAGTGAGGATGCGCAGTGCGATACTGAGGATTCACCTAATAGCAGACAGAATTTTACAGGATCACTCTGGGGGATAAGATAAAGGCTAATCTATATGTCGCGACTGTAACTAATCAACAGATGCATTCAAACTACAGCCAATGAAATATAGCTGTTATCCCAAAGCTGAGGCAATTCAACGTCGCCGTGTTCGTGAACATATAAAATAAACCATAAAGCACTTGGTAGCCTCTGGCTTTATGAATGAGCTTTACAATGCTCAGGCTACTACGAAAACCGCTTCTTTTTCATAATCAATTGTAACCTTTGGCGTTTGCAGACTCGATGATATTCCTGCAAAAGACACTATTCAACGGGTTAAAATCAAAACTGGGAACAAATGAGTGCAGTCATTTATGGGCAGTATGGGTCTGTTACGAGTTCGTTGTTTGAAGTGGCAGGTAGTTTGCAGTCTAAACAGAACGCAGGGATGTCGGAACAGCAACAAGGTTATTTATTCCACTCGAACGTAATAATTCCACACAAAAACTTCACAACAAGCACAAGCTGGGCTTGTAAACTATACTTCGACTTCTGTCACTCACAGTGATGCGATACTTATTAAATATGCAAGAGGATTCGAGACAAATTAGCATATAGTCACGCAATAATTTTTTGTAACAGGGTCAAAATCACAGAAGAACTGGAAATACTGACAAGACTGCTTCGAATAAGTGCATATTTTCTTACTTTTACACCAGTCCAAAAACGCCTTAATAACAACTGCCATGTAGGTAGCTGTAGCATCTGCTCTGGCATTCAATTAAAGTCATGTCTTGAACCTGATTGTCATTGAGTGATGAGAGAACTTGGGAACCTTTACATGATTTCTTTGAAGAAATGATCTGAAAGGACAAGAACACATGACGCAAACCAAAAGGAACAAACGTACGCCACTTGTGTAGTGACAAAAAGATGGCGATTTCAAAATGCCGACAAACCGGGCCTGAATGTTTGGGCCAGATTCTGGACCAGTACTCCATAAATAAAGACATCATTGTTTGGCCGGTGCTGCATAAGGTGCTGCTCCAGTACTGCATAAGGCTTGGTCAGAGCCAACAGAATAGATGAACATGCCCAATTTATTACTCGATAAATTCCATCCTTAGCGCCATAATATATCCTGTAAACTGATGGACCCTTAAAGAGCGAATTATGATCTTTTTTTTTTTCGTGGGTAAGAAGTTCTTCCCCGGCATGAATAGCGTGGGCTACAAGAAAATTACCATATTTTTTGCAAAGCTAAGGGAAGTAATAAGCCGAGGGGCAAAAGGATACGACAAGTGTACCAGAGGCATCGTGACACTTCATATTATGCAAAGCAAGTGGAACAATACCTACCGGTGGAACCACGAGACACCTCCCCGAGAAGAGGCTGAAAGAAGAAGTCAAAAGCTGCAGTGTTGGGATTCCAGAATCTTGAAGAGAATTCAGGGAGTTTGTGATTATAAAAATTGGCCAAGCAATGAACAGTATGGGGCCCCAATGCTTGTTAAGAAATAGAAAAAATTTGTTGGTAAAATGCTCCATGTAATCCTGTATAGATCAGATTTCATGCTACCCACTTTAACAACCTTAGCAGCGGCTTGGCTATCAGTATACCACTCGATCCTTCAAGTAATGAGGTAGATCATTGCAATGGAAATTTAGGAGGCAGCGTGGCCGAGTGGTTTAGCGAAGGGTTTAGCGCGCCGGAGGTCCCGGGTTGAAGGCCTCCACCCTGCCACTAGCGGGATTTATTTCTCGGTAGTCCCGAGTTCAAATGTTCAGTTACGCTTTGTAAATAGCTAACTGTTCTGGCCCTTTTGTTTCATGATCAGTGGCATGTCTGTAAACTGGCTATTTCAGTCATAGCTTGTAAAACTAAGTGCATGTCCTCTATAAACAAGATTTACATTTACATTTTAACAGATAACTCCCTTCAGGTTCAGCTTTGCAAGCTTTCGGTCGACACTTTATACACAAAGTCATTGTTTAAGTGCCCTTTACCCCACATTTTTTTCGCTAAAACGAGTCTGCTTGTTGAATTTGCTTGAATCCTGTGCCCTCTCAAAGTTGCGCTTGACCGCGACCGTGTTTAGGGAGTTGGGATGACGTCTACCCGGCAAAGGGAACCAAACACAAGAGCGCCTAAGTGCGCTCTCTGTTTTTCTCGAGAAAATGGAAACAAAACTAACTATTCCAATATATATTTGGGACTAAATCGTCCAAGTTTTGTATCAAAATCATTCCTTTTTCGTCACTGGAGTTAGAGTTAAGTTTTGATTCGAAAGACTCCGACATAAACTTCGATCAAGCACTTTAGACAACTATGAACTCACTACTAAGAGCTTTGAGAGCATTTTGCAACGTTTCAAGCGACGACGGGGAAGACTTCTTCAGGTCCTTGCAGCTGCTTGTATATTAGGAATGGAAAGCAAGTACGAAGATGCGAAGTGAAAGAGCAGACAAAGGAAATCAGGAAAGAAAACTCGAGGACTGCTTTTTGTCAGTTTGGTTGGATGGTAATTTCGTCACCTAAGCAATCACACGCCCGGTGCTTGTAGCCCGTTTATATTTGTCCTCAGTGAGAATTTATTTCGTCAAGGTATGGTTGTTTTATTGAATCCAGTTGATAGTTTACTTTCTGGTATGGTCTGGAATGTTTCATGTTTGTTGCAGTTTTGGACACTTTCGAGACTTTATGACTTTATGAACTCCGCACTTATGAATGCTTGATTTGTTTTAAGTTTGTAACTGAGATAGAATATTAACAATTGCGTATGCGGCAGGGCGTTTAAGAAACTCAGCCAGACTAGTGCGATTTAATATAGCTAAATCAGAGGAATAGTATAAGCGATTTAGGGTTACTTTTCTGCGATTTACCACTAAAGCTTTTACACTTTTCACTGATTGTACTATTTGTGAGTCATTCACCGCTTGTACGATTCTTCCGATTCTACGATTTCATCTTAAGATTTTTATGAAAGTCATTCACAGATTCCACGATTCTTCCAATTCCCCGATTACGTGTCTGTAGAAACCAATCCCCCGCCTAGGCCCAGTCCTCGCGGCTAGGTATAAATAGTAACGCCTTCTCGCGTGTCATGCAAACGGAGAATATTTAGCTCGAGTTCACAAGTTATTACTTTCTTTACGCCTTTTCGTTCGCCTCTTCCAAGATCTTCAGGTAATGTCGTCTTTCTTCGTTTGTCTCGTATTTCCTATGTCATTGTTATTTCCTATGCCACTTCCATTGTTGTAATTAGATGTTCTACTCTCTATGTATTCTTGGGTTGCACATGACATTTTCTAAACTCCAAACCTAAAGAGCCACCAAAGTTATTATCCTCATCAGGCTTGAGATGAAGTAAGTTTATATCTCTTAACAACTTTTCAGCTCAATGTCTTTCTTCGTAAGAGTTATGGCGGTACGTGACATTTAGTTATGAACGTGTTTGTCGAAAAATATATACTTTTCTCTGGATTTTGAGCCTTTTTAGAAGTTTAAGTACTAGGGAAAAAGTGCTTATTTAAATGTTTGCTTGATCAGTTCAGATAATCAGTGGCTTAGATAGCCAAAGTAAGTTCCATATGTTTACGTTATCTTCCAGCTGCTATGTTGGTGTCCCTTGGAGGTACACCAACATGGCGGCTCCATACTAGGCTCTGTAAATTTGTGCAAATATTTCGGCAAATGTTTGAAGTTTGAGAATACGTGCACACCTAAATGAATGGTTGTCGAATTATTTTTTAATTGCGTGACAGTGCATGTAAATAAAAGCTACATTTACAACCCATGTTTGTAATCTTTATCCCAGAAACCAGTGGCAACGATTTGTCTTGTTAAGAGTTCTAGTTGATCAAAGTCGTGTTAAACTTTTTTA
>CM042750.1:18073194-18085336 GCA_022496165.2 Catalaphyllia jardinei | reverse complement strand
CGCAGTTAAGTGTTTTTCCCTACTTCTTGAGTGCTCTACCGCTTCCTAAGAATCCTAACAACCGGCTTGTTTATCAGTCTATAAACCATACAAACTTGTGGTCTATTGCTTAAAAACTCGATATATTTCGTGCGCTGTAAATAATCTCTTCAAGGCCAAATTGTTACAATTTTTATTGAATAAAAAAAGTTCCACCACAATTGCGATCGGTAAGACGCGTTTTTAAAGAAATTTCATTCAACACATCTGAAGTTTTTTGTATTAAGTTTTCGGTGGCTTCTGTCCACCTTCATCGTTAATGCCTCATGTAAATGGTTCAAGACCCAAATTTTTCAGTTTTTAAACACCTCTAAAAGCCGCAGTCATGCACAACCTGAGACATAAATACTTCCGTGTAAACGTAGGCATTAGCCCATGACGCTGGAGCGTCACTTTGAAACAAACATGTATTTGTATCTAAGTGACAAAGAAACAACTAGCGAATATACAAATCAAATCTGAAGAAAGTAAGTCAGAGGTAAATAGCTAAGAGACAAAGCGTGAAATACAGCCCAGAAGTCGAAGACGGGTACAGTGCTCAAGATAACGAATAATTAACAGGAAGAGCTTAGAGGGAAATAAGAAACATTGAACGGAGGGCTCGATAGAAGCCAAGTAGTGAAGTAGGTTGAGAAATTGAAAACTGTCAGTAAGAACAGTGACGAAGAGAACGACAGGCTAGCACAAAGTGTGGAAAAACGAATGACAAAAAGGAGAACAAGAGCTAGAGCAGCTATACTTGAAAATCACAAAAAAACCATAGCTGGCCAAGAGGAGACTGAATACCCGTAATAGTAAAAACACTAGTGATTACAGATTTGACAGAGATAAAAAATACAGCAGGCTAGCGGGAGGATCAATAAGTCAGGATCTTTCTGATGATTAAAATAATATGTTTCTGTGGTTGATGCCTACCATTTTTCTTTCATTAGTTCAGTATTGGTTTTTTCACGGGAAATAAGCTGTTCATACGTGTTCATGTTTCCTGGTTATGCATGGAAAGCAAATCCGGAAAAAGCTTCGATAAAAATTCACAGGGCAAGCAATACGTCGTTTTTTTTTTCAATTTTATTACTTTGTACACAAACAAGAAAGTTTTATAACTCATAACTTTCCTTAAAACTATCCTACTAACATTACAAAGGGTAATTGCAATGACTGCTAATACTTAACATGCAATTAACCTATATTCTCAAACTCATTAATTATTCATGCAGCTCTTACCCAACCAGAGCATCTTATTCTGGTCAGGTGGATGGGTTTAGAAACCCAATGAAAAGCGAGTTGAAAACCACAACGTGTTTGGAAATAATTTCAAACACGGATGCAACTGCATATTGGTAAAGCAACAAAAACACGTGGCGATAAATAACTCTATTTAATCACACATTTTACGAAACAAACTTTAAGTTTAAACCTAAATTATTTACTGCTAACGTTGAATGTAACGGCACAGTTATTAAACTACCCAAAACAGAAAAGGCCATTTTAAATTCTCGCTCAAGGGTGACGACCTCGTGTTTTTGCTTCACCTTCAACCTTGCTGTACACTTCCGACCTAAAATGGCACTTACGTTAGAAATTTTATCAGACTAAATGCACACGTTACCTCGGATTGTTGTTGTTGTTGTTGTTGTTGTTGATGTTGAATAGCGCTGGCCACACACTTTTCCTCTTCTTCGCTAGTTTTAGGAGGTCTAAATCTGCACTCTGCCATTTGCTTTGCGAAGCAACGTGTTCGCTCAGAACTGACAGCTAGGTAACAACGTGACATCAGTTGATGAATATTCAAAAATTGTCACAGCGCAGCAATTACTTGTGATAGGATCATGCACATTGTTTTGAGGATGTTGCACATTTTATCTCTCAAATATAATAGTTGAATTGAGAAAAATTATTCAAATGATAATTTAAACTAATTTTCTTTGTTGGAGATGTAATTTCATGAACTCGTGCTTCGGGTTTCATCAGGTTTCCAAACGCTCGAAAACAATGAATGGAAACCTGATGAAACCCTTGCACTCGTTTTTGAAATATTACTTAATACAATACTAACGATGACATACATAGTTACAAAAACACTAGCACTAGTTACATTTTTTGACAAATCCCATAAACATATATCCTAAGTGTTTTAATTTACAGTATCTCCCTTATGGTTATTTGAATTCTTCATAGAGGAAGAGAAATAAGGAGAAGGAGAGGAGGAAATTTGTGTTGTAAAACATTAATTAATCTTTTCGATTTTATGCTTCACATTGTTTTATTTTATTTATAAAATCAATGATTTGCAGCAATGGTGATTTTTTTCTGGAACTTACTTTTATGAATATCATAGCGCAAGAAGAGAAGAGTATTGTTCAATTTCATTGTGAGTGTGTTTCGGATGCGGAGAAAAGGCCAAAGAGAGCATCGATCTTTAGCATTTAGAATGCAATTACAACTATTGTTTGCATTAATTATTGAAAAACTTCTTGAGTAAAGGACTGTGTAAAGTGGCACTAAATAAAGGTATGATCTATGAGGTCTGATTCCATGCAATAAACGTAGTCACTATCTGGTTTGATGATAAATCGGAACAGTTCCTTTTTTGTGACAACAACACTGTGAATGAATTTAAAGTGGAATCCTCTTAACTTGTTTTCCTTGCATACTTTTCAAACCGATCTGTAATAGTTTTGTTCCATCGCCTTGGGCCTGAATTTACGATTAATAATTAGCCAATAGCGGAAATAACTTGAAAATAGTGCAGGAAGGAACGTTTTCTTCAACGAATATTTGCGCTGAAAGATGGGAAAGGGAAGGACTTGCCCCTTCTCATCTAAAACACTTTCAATTCTTTTAATGCCTTTCGTAAACCATTCCCGGTCCACAAAAACGTTTTTCCTTCGATAGAAATTGTCTTATTATTAAATAAGATTGTGTCTCCCACTTCTCATCCATAAAGGGTCTTCAGTTCATGAAAGTACTGGAGGACGTCCTTGTAAAATAGGAGCATATTTTAAAATCCATTTACATGACAACTGTCAAAAGAAACCGAAGTCCTCCATAACAAGATTTTAAAATATGATCAGAAGGAAATTTCCACTTTTATTGGCCATTTTTAACAGTCCCGAAATCCATGCTTACCTTAATGCTTTTATCATTGTTTCAATGTCTGTTATACGCAGCCCACCATTATCATAATCCTATATGGTATAATCCCTCTCTTTTTATTTTGTCTCCTTAATTTTTCCACAGAAAACAAAACAGCCTTCTCTTGACATTGCTGGCAATATCGTTTGGTACATTGATGTTTGAAGCTGAATATATTAAAGATGTCACTCACCCCAAGCGTCTTGATTATTATGATTTTACCAAATAGTGATAAGTCTCGTGATCTCTATATATCTAGCTTTGCTTGCAGTTTATTTATCTTCAGGTCGAAATTCATTTCATTGTTTCCTTCCTCGTCGTAGGAAAATTAAATGCCCAAAATTCTAGTTGGGCTACTGACCCATTTTAAATGTAACGACTTGTTCTTATTATTCGCCCATTTCCCTAGCCTCATAGCTTTGGTTTTCTTATATATTTAACTTAAGAACAGAGATTGTACCAAAATCTGCTACCATTTGCAATCCTTTTTTCAACAGAGGACAGATCGTCACAAAAAAGGTTTGTGGTATCAGCAAATTGAGTGCCTTTAACTTTTTTTCAAACAAAGAAATTCCCTTGAAATCAATACTTTGACGAATTTTGTTAGCCAAAAGTTCTGCAGTTAGAATGAACAATTACGGTAGACATCCTTGCCTCACTCCGGTGGATGGTTTAAACTAATTTGATAAGCATTGCCAAGCACTCCACTCTCTACTTTCGTGCAAAGTATCTGATCTAATATCTTAAGCTATCACCCAAGTTATATACACTTTTAATATATTGCTTATGCATGGTCATTCTAAAAAATCGAAAGCTTTTTGAAAATCAAGCGACAGTAATATACCAGAGCAATTGAATTTCTTACTTCTCACTAATGAGCCTAATATTTTCACCAATGTATCTACCTTTCACAAAACCTGTTTGATCTGGGTGAATCAGGAATGACAGCAATGTTTCAATTCGTTCTGCTATAGCTTTAGAAAGAGAAAACTGCAACGCGAGTACACTTCTGTTAGGATCACGTCTATTTTTGGTGTCCATTTCTTCTTATGTTTTATTACTTAATATTTATGTACTTTTTTCCCTATCTTTTTTTAATTAACATACTAATTCTCCGCCCCTGTAAAATCCTTTACAGATACCTTTCACTGTAAGCTTATGAGGGCACTTTTATAATTTCAAAGAGCTAAAGAGAAACACTGCTTTGACGTTGGAAAAACAAGAAGAATACTTTTCGTAAATTATGTTGAGGAAAAATTGCACCAGCCGCAAAGGTTATAAGCAGGGTATGGAAATTTTGGCCAAGTCATAAATACAACAGGATTCGGAAAATCGCCTCTCCCCCTCTCCCCTTCTTAATGTTTTGAAAATTTAAGGTGGCTCTAAACCCTATGTGGAGAATTTTTTTAATTTTGCAAAAGTTGCGTCTTATCATGCTCATTAAAAATTTGATAGTATAATGGAAAAACCTTTCATTGTGCCATATTCGAATTATAAGCCCCTATGACTGTAATTAAGGTGGCTCGATCGGATTTTTGAGTCACGATACCGTTCAACTTTGAGCGACTAGAGCACCACCATTATCGATCCAACAGAAAAACAAACGTTAGTGGTGTGCTAGAGAAAGATGAAAGTTTGAAATGGGGTACATTTCACCAAGATCTGAGTTACCATAGCAACGAAATGACATCATGCCCCATTTTACATAACACCGAATAACTTGCCACCAGACATAATTTCGGAAATACGACGTTGGGATCTCGGACTTGACATAGTTGTCTCAACGATGGCAAAATTGTAAAAAAATCTATAAGAGCGTTTTCGAGAAAATTACCAGTTGACACGAAGCTCTCGGAACGTCGTCTCTGATTGGTGAACTATGTTACTTCCGTTGCAGTGGTTGCAGTAATTTCATTGGCTCTTCTTTAATTGGATTAATATAATTTTTTTCTTGTTTTCGGAACGTCGTCTCCGATTGGACAACTATGTTGGTTGCAGTGCTTGCAGTGCTTGCAGTGGTTGTGAGAGTAACACAGAAACATTTGCGGGCTGGCAGACCCTTGGTTGCAGTGGTTGCCACAGTAACGCAGAGACATGTACAAACTGCTAGACTCTTGGTTCCAGTGGTTGCAGTGGTTGCAGAGGTTGCTAGAGTAACGCAGAGACATATACGAACTGCCAGACCCTTGGTTGCAGTGGATGCAGTGGTTGCAAGAGTAACGCAGAGACATACGAACTGCTAGACTCTTGATTGCAGTGGTTGCAGATTTTGCTAGAGTAACGCAGAGACATCTACGAACTGCCAGATTCTTGGTTGCAGTGGTTGCAGTGGTTGTGAGAGTGACTCAGAGACATCTACAAACTGGCAGACTCTTGGTTGCAGTGGTTGCGAGAGTAACGCAGAGACATATAAGAACTGCTAGACTCTTGGTTGCAGTAGTTGCAGTGGTCGCGAGAGTAACGCAGAGACATATACCAACTGCTAGACTCTTGGTTGCAGTGGTTGCAGTGGTCGCGAGAGTAACGCAGAGACTCGGCTTGGTTGCAGTGGCTGCGAGAGTAACGCAGAGACATATACGAACTGCCAGACTCTTAGTTGCCGGTCACAGCAATTGTAAATTAACTAATTTGGCCACTTAAATTATGCAATACCATTTCTAATTTAGCTTGGAAAAAATTGCCAGTTGATGCAACCACATTTCCGTGAAGTGATCGAGCCTAGCCGCGCTAGCTTTTGATTGGATAGTATCCTTCTGAAAGTCTTCCATATCTTTAACTATGATTTCCCAAAACTCGCCCTTAATGCCCTACTGAATTAGGATTGCAAATAACGTCAGTTGTTGGTTTTGTTGATTGGCCTAATGTTCTTTTCTAAGCGAAAAATTAATCTGGTTTTGCTAACTTCGCATAATGTGGACACCTCATTACAATCTACAACAATTCATTTTCCTTTCTGATGTAAAGTGTATATGAAATAATTCATATTTGAACTGCGGTTATGGATGCAAGTGAAGTATGATCCTCGCAGTAAATTTTCCAATTTAAGCAACTGGAAAGAAGAAGCCTGAAAAAAAAAATCAGGGCTTCAACGGGATTCGAACCCATGACCTCCGCGATACCGGTGCGATGCTCTACCAACTGAGCTATGAAGCCACACATTGGGAGCAAGGTCAATTTATTGAGTTCATATCTCCCGTGAGGAGTGAAATGATGTAAAGTGTATATGAAATAATTCACATTTGAACTGCGGTTATAGATGCAAGTGAAGTATAATTCTAACTGTCTGGCGATTTGAAAGAGCTTTCCAAAGAGATCTTTTTCTATTTAGGCCGTTCAGTACTTTTCGAGAAACGACTTTAGAGCGTGTTATGAATGTAATTCTTGTCAGCAGCTAGAGCGCCTAATGTGAACCAGTCATGCAGAGAAATGACAAGACTAATTTCCGACTTAAAATTCACGATAAACACATAGAAGATAAATTTCCTGATCAGCAGTTTCAAAAGGCTTTCCAGATAGGTCTCTCTCAGGGTCTCTATACCGATCTAAACGATGTTTTAGTTCGTTCCAGAGAAGCACTTTTTTCGGCGCGGACATCCCTGAAACTCTGGTAAATATTACAAATCAATTTCGAAATTGAATATGCAAACATTTGCACCGGGATTTTGGGACCGAAAGTTCTAACAAACGGGAAACAAGTATTGAGCTGTCCTGCGCTTTGAATAACCTTTCCAAAGAGATGTTTTTCGATTTAATCAGTACTTTTCGAGAAACGGCTTTCGTGCGTGTTTATTGGAATGCAATTCTAGTCAGCAGTAAATATTACACAGCACTTCCGATATAAATAAACAAAGACTTACACCGTTTTTTTGGAGTGAAAGTTCTAACAAACGCGAAACAGATATTTTCGCTGTCGTGTGCTTTAAAATACCTTTCGAAAGAGATGCTTTTCGCTTCAATCCTTTCGGCACTTTCCGAGAAACGACTTTCAAGCAGGTTAGAAATTCGAGTCTTGGCACTTTGTGTTAATAGTTCATTATTCATGTTGGGGAATGACACGTATAATTTTCCTGCCCAGCTCTGAAAATGATTTCCAATGCTAACAGTGGCGCAGTTCACCTGAAGGAACTGATTTTTTTCTCTTAGCCCGCTAAATTTTCAATTTCTTATTTTAATGGACACAACCTGATGACCGTTGGCCATTGCTTGTGTGATCGGGGACCTAGACTAAAAATAACTTTGACAGCGTGACGCGAAGCTTAAAATAGATTGAAAAAGATTATCATAGGGCACGGGGATGTGTTCTCTCACCTCATTTTCTCTTGTTATGACAGGAGCAACGTTCTTTGCTACACGAAGAATGTAGTAGCCGGCGGATTTCCTTTCATCATTGACATCATTTCTTGCTAGCAATATGACCTTCTTAATGTTACTCCATTTCTTTTTACAAAGAAGTACTTCCATTAGGTAAATGCTAAAAATCTCTACGGAAATTGAGAAGCATTCCAAAACATGGCATGAATCCAAAATGTTTTCACCTGGATGTCTCCTCCAAAATATTTCTGGAAAACGCAAATAGGGTAAAGAGTGGGAAGTGAATGTCGTAATACTGGTAGCTACATTTTCGCCGTATCACGTGACATTTAGATCCAAATATTCTAAGGTTTTTGTCTCTTCTAAAATCTTGTTTATTACTTTATCGCTCAGCGTTGTACATACAAGCAACAGAAGTTTAAGCTTTTTAATTCCATTTCTCGATGCCTCTCGATGCGATCGAACTCCTTCCGGAGTGCTGTGTTGCCACTGGGTCACAATAGTCCAATCTGAGGGAGACGATATTGGTGGCATAAGAAAATGCTACATCCAAGTATCTTTCGTCCGATGATTGCCAGTAATATGATAAATCCAGATGTCGGAGAACAGCCGGATGAAACAATAGAATTGACCAGCTTTTGCACGCGGTTCTCAAACATAATCTCTCCTTTAGTCGGAGATACCCGAAAATACTAAGCAAAATTTCCAAAAGGAGCGTCATAAAAGGTGACATTTTATGTGATCAGAAGAAAAAAAACGGAGAATTTTGTGCACTAGATTCAAAGCTGATTAATTCTGTTTCTCTCGCAAATTTTCGATATCCCGATCTGATTTAAGGAGGTTCGCGCCCAGAAACTTCCCACGTAAAGATTTTTTTAAAACTTTGACTGTAGGTGGAAAATGGTAAGATTAGATTAAAAATGTAAGAAAAATCGGGGGTCACCGAACTCGTTTTGAAGATAAGGCGTAGCACAGACCATAGCATTTCTAGGTTTTGCAGTCATTCGAGCCGATTGTGGCTGGATTCATTACTGCCGGCATATATTTAAGTTGAAGAATCATATCTAAGTTGTGTGTTTAACACAGCATATATTATGGGTTATTGACCAAGTGTGAGGTCAAGATGGCTGGATATTGGCCAAGTTCTTTTTTTGCGTGTTTGTGGACCGAGACGAAGTCGAGGTCCATAAACTCGCAAAAAGATAACGAGGCCAATATCCAGCCATCTTGACCGAACAAACTTGGCTTTCGTGGAAATTTTTCTTGCGGGATACAGCGGGTAGTCCCGAGCGGGAAAGATGGCTCCATCTTGCCCGCCTGGGCAGTCAATCATAGCGCGCGATTTGGGTCATCTTGCCTGCTCGCGGAGCTAGCCATATAATAAAATAATATATAGGCCTATCTGATACATAATTTGGTTTTTTCAACTGAGTTGATAATGTGAATTGGCCACCGTAAAGAGATTCAGAAGCTGACGTTTCGAGCGCTAGCCCTTCGTCGGAGCGAATCGAGGAATTGTGGGTTGTGTGTAGTTTATATACAGAAATATGGAGCTACGCTATTGGTTGGTGCCTGGCAACGTGAAAAACAACAGAATAAATTAGTTGAATGAAAAGCGTTCGTTGATACCGTGAGGATTAAGAGTGCCGATTTGAAAAATAAATTTTTGTTCTAGAGTTTTGCGGCTTATGTGCTTCCTTGGTGTAGGGAGAGGGCGCAGACTGTCATATGTTGCATAGAATGATTAGGCAGATTAAAGTGTCTAGCGACCGGTTTAGATGTGTTTTTGTCGTCTTTCTCTACGCTGCGGAGATGTTCTCGGAATCGGTCGCCTAGTCGTCTACCTGTTTCGCCAATATATAACTTTTTGCAAAGAGTGCAAGTTATACAGTAGATGACATTGGCTCAGGTACACGCAAAATGATCAGTGATCTCAATGGATCGCTTGGGTCCGAACAATTTCTCAACGTTGCAAATGAAAGGACATGTTTTGCATCGTGCGCGTGCACATCTAAAAGTACCGGGTTGTTCACTCGTTTGAAAAGCACTTCTGACTAAAAGGTTACCTATGTTTTTGTCGCGTTTGAATGAAATTAATGGCGGTTGCGAAAAGATTTTGCCAGTTTCGGGATCATTTTGAAGTAATTTAAAGTTTTTTTAGAATGATGGATTTAACTGCGTGGTTGTGAGGGTGAAATGTAATAGTGCTCTTGACAATTTGTTGGTTAGTGGAAGTGAGATCTTTATCGACTTTAGCCAGGAGCCCATTATTAGGAGCCTGCAACTCCCACAATAAGCCAACGCAACGGCATTTTCACAGACCAGTCTATTTTTAGATGTTTTCCCCGTGAAATAGGCCAGTTCCAGTGTTCGAGAGCACGCTTCGGTGAGGATAAAACAATGCGGCCTCACGCGTGAACATGTCGAAATCATTTCGACATGCCGACATTAGTCCGTGCTTGTGATTGCAATTGGTTACTGAGGTTCCCGCGGGGATCTGAATTCAAGATAAATTCAAACTAAAAATCGATCGGTCTGTGAAAACGCCGTGACAGAAATATGGGGTACTTTCAGCCTCCAAGTGATGTGCTCCTGCTTTAGCATAAAAAGGGGTGTCGGAAAGTTGCCGCAAAGCTTCTTTTTGGTAGAGGTCAGCCCGCCAAACAACTAAAGCGCCGCCTTTGTCGGCCGCTTTGACAATTATGTCTTTGCGCTTACTAAGATTTTTTAGCGCCGCCCTCTCTTCCGAAGAAAGGTTGGAAAATTTGGTGTTTCGATTGAAACTGGCCCTCTGGGGGAGTCCACTTCGATTTTCGAGTCTGAAGTGTCTCGCAAATATCTTTGTCCTAGGTGTTAGAATCATCCTCTTTATCATGGAAAAAGGCTTTAAGTTGTACGCGGCGAAGAAATTTTACAACAATTTGCTTAACCGAGAATTCGTCAAGTTTTTTGGATATAGGAACAAAATTCAAGCCCTTACTATTTGATAGATCTTTGATATATATTTCATTAAATCAGCTAGAATTAGCCTTTAAAAATACAACTTCTAAGTTACGCACACCTGTATCCATGTACCAATTCGACCCTATTTGGAAGAGTATATGAGAAATAATTAAAACTTCCCACGTTCAGATTTTTTTTGTTTTTAGTTTTTAGTATAATGGAAAGAAACAGAAAAGGAAGTGATCTGCCGAAAAAAAAGTGGGGTCACCGAGCATCCAACAAAAACATTCGCACACAAAGTTAACGCAAAGGTCAATCAGCTCTGTATCCTGTTTAGTTTTCGACTAGGTGCGCCCGCTTGAAAATGACGTGGCAAGCGCGCGAGCAATGAATAGCGTGCGCACTAGAGATGCGCAGTAGCAATGGGCGCGAAGGTCCTTAAAAGAAAATTGACACGTCACTGACAGAAATTGGAAGTTATTGATTATGTTTGGTAAATAAATCACTAAGAATCTACATTTCGTCGATAGTCGAGGGTCGAGGGCGGTAGGTCGATCAAGAAAGAAGAGTATGCCTTTTGGACGAGGGTCGAGGGTAGAGAGTAAATTGTCGACGTTGACGATCGTGCGACAAGCTGCCTTCTCAAGCATTTTAAGGCCTAGGTAAGGAATGTAAAGTAGAATTATGGTTGGCCAGCTATATCTCTTGTTATATTTGCTTTGCCAAGCTGAACTTTTCCCTGATTATAAAACTTGACGTCTTACCCTGCCTTATTGTTGATCACGTGATCATTTTGTTCAAATTTGGTAAATCGGCGATTTGGTGGCGAATTTCCATCATATTGATCAATAAATGAGCGTTTTCGATGGAAATTTAAATTATCTACCTTGCTATGTTTGGAATGATCTTTCTTGACTTCGTTTTTGAAAAATATAAATGATCAAAGGTCAAATTTTGTAGGGGAAAAAACCTTTCACGCTATAATTTTTTTTTGTGAAAAGAGGGAAAGTCATTCCAAACGTGAAAGGATGGAAATAATTGACCTGCATCTAAATTGCGTTTTTGCTGGATGATATTACTAAAAACCGCCACCGATTCCTCAAATAATGGCAATTTTTCGCTAACCGCCACGTGGCATATCACGTGACATTTCAAAAGTACCAAGTCACATTGCAATGATTCCTGTCTAAGAACGCACATGCTATTTTCAACTGCCAGCATGTAAAATGAAAAAGCTTAGAAAAACAAGGCCAACGAGAAAGGAAAGGCAATAGACTGCAAGGCTGATACTACGTGAAAAACGTCTCGAAACACCAACATGACGAGAACCGATGAACAAATGGTTGAGAAATAGGGCGCAAGGAGACCAATGGGTCACGATTGGTGTCTCGAAAAGCAAAAAAAATAAATCTGGCTGGACAAAGCCAGCCTAAACATTTAAAACCGCACGGCCAGTACCATGCTTAAAAACGCAGCGTATCGGATAAACGAAAAGTGATATCGAGAATAGAAGACAAGCAAAATCACATGCAAAGAAAATTCGCGTAAAGTCCTCCTATAAAATCGCTAGAATGCAGCAGTTGAGCGCAAAATTACACCGTGACCGGAAAAGTTAGTGTACCAGCTTTCCAGAGTCAGTCGTTGAAAATAGTTTGTACTGTAGGTTAAGCATTGAGCAGAGTCCCAGTCAATGTTGTGGTTTGTCAGTTGATGA
>CM042750.1:18040694-18068194 GCA_022496165.2 Catalaphyllia jardinei | reverse complement strand
TTTACTGCGATGATCATTCTTCACTTTCATCTACAACCGCAGTACAAATATTAATTATTTCATATATACTTCACATTTACGCTTGCATCGGCAGTTAGAGATATTTAACGAGTTGCTACAGAAAGCTTCTTTTGAACCTAATGAGAAGGTGCAATGTTTGTTTGGAATAGCCAAGCGATTCTAAAAATTATTATGGATTTGTAGTGGACAAATTCTGCAAGCTTGTGCATACCATAAAATCACAATAGTCTTTATCCGACTGCCGGTCACGGTCTCAAATAGACTAAATTCCCGGCAGTCAGAAATATTCACCGAATTCCGACGGAAATCCTCAATAAAACCTATTGAAAGTATTTGGTGTTTCTTTAAAAATGTCAAGCGATCTTAAAAAATATTTTGGTTTTACATTCGATGAATTCGGTGAATATTTCTTCCTCTCGCCGCGGTTTTTTTTTTTTCGCGCGCTGTTTTCTGCGCTGTGCGCTCACTAACTGAACGACTGGAAGAGACTACGAGAATTACAATCAAAGCTTGTCGCATGGATGTCGTTGCGAGAGTTGCCAGACGATATCTGCGTGAACCAATCGTCAACAGAGTGAGCTACGTGCGCTAAATACAGGTACAATGTATTAAAATTATAATAAGAGCTTCGGACAATATCTCAGTATAAGCGAAGAACACGTCCAGAACTCTATAAAAGTACAAATCTGTCTTTGATCGTTGAAGGGAATAACGAAATGGGAGGCGAAATACTTTACGCATCCATCTTCATGCTATCCAGTGCCACAGACTGGAATGTCGTTCAAGGATGTGAGGTTTATGACTCCACTGTCTCCTGATGAGCTTTCTAAAGCGGAGGAACAGACTATGAAAGATTGGCTGGAGAACTACCGTCCTGTGCGTCAGAGATCCGTGAGGAGGGAGACTACCAAAGAAAAGGCAGGAACTTTTCCTCTGGCAGTGTATTCAAATGCAAATCCTAATGCCACTGCAAGGGTCTTCTTTCAGCTGACAAAGTTGAACAAACGCCCACTGCCTCCTCTGAGATGCGCTCTGTTGTTTCCAATGTGTCCGTGTTGAGTTTCGTAAGCGATGCCACAGTTCCACAGCTAACCCTCGCGTCAACTACAGATTTCAACCAGGTGGAGGAGAACGAGAGCGATTCGGATGACAGTGACAATGTCAGAAGGACTGGTTATTGGTAACCCAATAATGACAAGGTCTGGAAGACAAGTCAAGGTCTGGACAAAGTTTAATGTTTAGACGAGCGCAAAATGGTAAGCCAGGCCATACAAACCTGTTAATTAAAGCCTTATGATTGAAATAGAATTGTTGCCACTTACAAACAAACAAACACGTACAATTAAATATACCTGTTAAGTAATTTGAAACTCTGTCTTATTTTGGTATTCGTTATGTTTTTCTACTGCAGTGGAAGCATAAGAGTTATACAGTTCTCTGAGAATGTACACACACTAAAATACTTTTTCATCTCAAATTTGCCTAAGACTTTCAATATGTTTTACAACAATGGAATTTAATTTTTAACTTCTTAGAACAATAGCAATTAATTTTTAACAACTCCTGTTAACCGCCCGTAATGGAAAAAAAAATAACCGTTAGCCGTAAAAAAGCCAAAATATTAACCGTATATTTGTACCGTGTGTCTAATAGTGTTACACTTTTATTAGTGTCCCCAATTAGTCTTTCTAGGCTAAATACATTGACACCCAAATAAATATTTTACTTTACTTTAAATAAGTTGCTTTGTAAAGTAAAGACTTTGTAAAGACTAATTTCTATTGCAAGATATGTTTTAAGGTCTCTTAATACATGTGGCGACACTGCGGTTTCAAATATTCTGTGAACATGTTGCTTGCTTCCATTTATATTGTGACACCGGCACAGGTTGTTTGTAAACTCCGAGTTTTCCCTCTTTCCCTTTGTCCGTGGAGCGAGACCGTAAACAAACGGCGATCGAGGAAAAAGTGACCGTATGAAATTCTAGGGGCGAGGAGTGCTTGTTTTCGCGGCACGCATGCATGACGTAGTAAGCGATCATAGAGGGACTACCCGTAGTTTAGCCTGTATGATTCAAACAGTAACAAGTACAGCGTGCTACATTTTATCAACGATTATGCTGTTAAGCACAGAGTATACAACTCAGGTGGGAAACAACCTTTTTATGCGAGACTCGTAATATCAGGTGTTCTAACGCTTGGGCCACAATAATGCTGTGATGCAAAGTGTATATGAAATAATTCATATCTGAACTGCGGTTATAGATGCAAGTGAAGTATGATCCTCGCAGTAAATTTTCCAATTTAAGCAATTGGAAAGAAGAAACCTGAAAAAAATCAGGGCTTCAACGGGATTCGAACCCATGACCACCGCGAAATACTGGTGCGATGCTCTATACTTCACTTGCATCTATAAACGCAGTTCAAATATGAATTATTTCATATACACTTTGCATCATTTCACTCCTTACGGGAGATATGAACTCAATAAATTGACCTTGCTCCCAATGTGTGGCTTCATAGCTCAGTTGGTAGAGCATCGCACCGGTATTTCGCGGAGGTCATGGGTTCGAATCCCGTTGAAGCCCTGATTTTTTTCAGGCTTCTTCTTTCCAATTGCTTAAATTGAAAATTTACTGCGAGGATCATACTTCACTTACAATAATGCTGTCTTAGCTAGGACGAGTTTACGTTCACATTATCTTTCTTATAGCCCGTCATTGTTTGCACGGACACTTGTGATTTCCTCTCTAGTGAAATTACAACGAAGAACAAATTATTTACTTTTCTTTTTCTTGACACCTCATCAGCTGGAACTATTTCTTGAGCAATTAATGTGAGCAGATCTGTAAGGATCTGTTTATAAACAAAAGCCTTTGCAGTTTTTGTCCACGCTCATTCCAAGCCTTATCTGTTCAAAATTCAGTAGTGAGCTTTGCTTCAACAACCTGGCAAATGGTTCCAAGATGTGCTACAAAAGTTTGTTTAATTCGTTGCTGTTGATTGTCCATGCCAACAGGATGACAGCGGGAATTGTCTTGAGTAATAATCCCCGAAGCCTTACCTATTGTTTGGACAATGGCGTTTAAATCACTCTCCGCAGTGGCTTTGATTTCTGTTACCTCCAGAAAATCTCTCCTTAGGTATTGCGCGAAGAGCTTCCAGTTCGTACACGCCATCCTCTCTAATGCTGTTTATGTTAGTGAGTGCGTATTGAGCATTGGTCAACTTGAAATGCTTCAGTAATAAGGGCTACCTTATATTCGTACTAATTTTCGCTAGTCTTTAATTTCGCGATTTTCGCGAGTTGTAAAAAATCGCGAAATTAAAGACTCGCTAAAATTAGGATTTGCGAAAATTAACACACTTCTATAATTGCTTTAATCAATGATTACTGACCTACGTTTATAGCTACATGGTAATTGTCACCAGTCTATTTCTCTTCTACTTCAGCGCTTTCTTCATACGAATCACTTATTTCTTCTTCTTGTACCTTTTGCTCTTTTAAAACATCTTTTGTACAGTCATTAAAATGTCCATTTAGGTCAGGCTCTTTATAATTAGGCCGACACAAGCTCTATGTATTTGTCAATTATCTTTGTATTTGTCAGTAATAATTCAATAAAAGTCTGTCTTTTCTCAATTTTCGCGAAATTAAATGCCCTGAATTTATCATTTTTTGCAAAAATCGCGAAAATTAATGCTCGCGAAATATTCGTGTTCCAAATTCGCGAAATTAAGTGCCCGCGAAAATTAGTACGAATAAGGTAGTCCAAACGTCGTGTTACTGCCGTGTTGAACCCACATGAATTTGGCTCGGGAGTGGCATGACAAAGAACTGCAAAAGATCGGAAACTGCGTCCATCCTCACCTTACCTGCCGCCTCAATCATCGCCCACTGGAGAAAACGCAGATTAGCATTAGCTTCAACAAACAGGGATACAAGCTCTGACACAGAAATAATCACAGGATTGGGTTTTCTCTTTGAAAACTCATTCATGGTATTGGGAAATGTCTCGTAAGATAATCCTGACAGCTGTTCTCATTCTCGTGGGACAAGAGAGCCGATCCTACATTGGCTTGGCATGGGTCGTCGCCGGAATGTATGGAATGGCTTTCTGCTGGGTCAAACCTATACAACTCGGATGAGTTTGAGAACAAATTGATGTCTACGTCCCTTGCCGTCACTGTTGTCAACTTGGGTATTGGAGTCGTAAGTCGAATTCCAGCGGAGAATAAACCAGGCTTGTGTTACTATTTAGTGCCTTCATTCAGTTAATTAATACTAAAAATGGTATCAAACCTTTGAAAGACTACAATTTCAGTTAACGACTCCGGTCTCATCATAGAGGTACTTATTGTCTTAAGTTTAGAAAACTTATAATAAACCAATATTTATCACTTTAACCTAACTAGATCTAGCGGTTATAGTTTGAGCATCGTAAAGTAAGTCCTCACAGTTTGATGAAATCAAGATCAATTATGAACTGCTCACAATCGTTTTCCCGCTCTTCACGTCGGCAACGCGAGCATGCGCACTGAGGGTATAGAAGCGTTTTCAAAACGGATAAGGCGTTGTAGTGTGGACGGGCAAAAACGATAAGTATGGACGCCAATCTGTTTTGGAAACGGAGCTAAACAGCTCCGTTTCCGTTTGAAAACGGATTAGTGTGGATGGGGCCTAAAGCTTGCTGATTTTAAGGTAAAGATAGAATAAAATAAGTGTGAAAGTAATTGGTCTTGAACGTCTTCAAAGAAGTATGATAACTACTCTTTATAATATAGGGCGATAAATTTCGGAGATTTGATTGGTTGATAGTGTCACTACTCCCGTGCAATAGTGGTATAACAGTAAAAATGGATACACAACAAAGTTACCATAACACTAAACACGTTTCAAAACAATGGCGTCAAGATTCACGGACATTTTCGGAGAGGAAATACAAAGCTCGCCGAAAAAGTAGTAAACAAAAATACATTCAAAACTGCTAAGACGTGGATGAATGTTTGGAAGTCGGGGGCAGAAAGCAAGGGTCATGAAGAGTCTTATCGACGACATCATGGTTGTCAAAAACGAAGCCGAATAACTGGAAGAATAAAGGTCTCGAAGGCTTTCTGCAATAAAACTCTCTTCACTTGAAAATGATGACATTGAGGCATCGAAACTTTGTGTAAACCTCTTTCGCTTAGTTTACCCTCAAATGTTTAACCAAATTTAGACTAGGTTTACACTAGAGGAAATTATTCCGGTTTCGTGATGAATCCTGAACGTTTTGGTACCGGATTGGTTTTGCCGTTTACACACAAGAGGACGAATCCGAAATGGAAACATCCCGGTTTGGTCATGTCTCCGAAGATTTTGAATCCGGAGTCTAAAGTGGGAACTTTGAATCCGAAAACTTTTGAATCCGGACAGTTATGCCGTGTAAACGCTTTTCACTCGAGTCCGGATATTTTTCCGCCAGCGATATTTTGAGTTTGCGGTTGAACTAAAATGGCGAATCTAGCAATCCAAAGGAATCCAAACTCGTAGTCGTATATATGGCCATTGATTGCGGTGGCTGGTTGCCTCCTCGTTCTGTCACAGGTCCAGGTAGTCTTTTAATTTGTAATGGGTAATGCTATATTCCTCAGAAACCGAAAAGGTGGCGCAAACAATGTTGACGTCCTCCCCACTTTATCGGAAATGACGATGGCACGATCGAAAACATGGATGATTCTGGATGATTCTGGATAAGATTCTGGATAAGATCAGGACAAATGCCTGGTGGGACAACATAAAGAGCAACAATAGCGAGTAGAAAGAAAACTTCAGACTGTCTCAACCTACCAGTAGGCTTTTTTTGGCGGCAATTTGTTCCTCATTGTCGAGGCAACAGCTTGTTAACCATTTCATCGTGAATGTACCCGGAGTTTTCGTCCTGTGTAAACGGTTAGGAATCCGAATATCCTTTTAGTGTAAACGCTTACTGATCCGAATACTCTAAAACTGATGAATCCGGAAACATTTACGAATCCGGAAAAATCTCCTCTAGTGTAAACCTAGTCTTAACCCGGCTTTTTCGAAAACTTGAGACCCGGTTGAAACGACTAACGTTAGGTACCAACCCAATGTCGCTATTAGGTATATGTAAAGTTTGACGTATGTACCGGTTATGATAGATCGACCCGGCTTGCCGTTCTATTCGACTGCGACCTCCTTGTCGATTCAGAGGTCGAACTTTACATGGGTCGAATCTACTGCATACATTACTGATACCTCAATGCAGATTTTTATTGAAGTTTACCATGGTGTTTCCCGAAAAGTAGCTGCATTTGTTTTGGATCATTTTGCCGGGCTCGTTTCCAGTTTACAGATGTCTTCAAAAGTCTCTTTTTTTATCCGACTTTTGTCTTTGTCTTCCCCGGCCTAATTTATTAACTAAATAATAATTTCGATAGACAGCAGCCATTAACGTAAATTATCATGATAATAAGTTCAGCCCAACAATTAAAGATCTGCAAACCAACCACCTGTTCTAGATGACGCAAAGACGAAATATCCAATTTACTTTTCCAATAGTTTTCTTTATTTTTGAAGTTGTCGCTTTTTATGTTTTTTTTTGCTTTATTGGGTTTAGCAGGGTCTAAAAAGTACAAGTCTTTGTGAAACAACTTGCTTGAAAATCAGTCCGCTCTCTCTAGCTTTCTCACATCCTTCTCTGTCCCCAGCTGTCTTTGTGATTAACATATCATAATACCATTGGGCTTTCGCAATAAAGGCATAAATTTGAGCTGATGTATTCGACAGCACGCGCCATGGTTTCAAAGAGCAAATATCCTTTCAGAAAAAAATTCAGTAGGCGGCCCTTCAACAGCATAATGAACGGTGAAACGAAAGATTCAGAACTCATTTTATTATGCTCTGGAGCTTTAAATTAATTGATACACGTCACCAAGATTTCGCCGCAAGCAGGTGCTGTAATGGCAAAATATAAAAAAGAGGTGTTGTTATGATATCATAATTGTGAGACAATTGCAGCGCCATGAACGTATAAAAAATAAATATTGCACGGCACATCATCCCACTCGAACTTATGACCACGCGTTTTTAGACGACACGAGATTTATCAAAGGCCATGTACTTGAACTGCCTCGAAGTGATCAAGGTATGTCAGCAATAGAGATTTCCCTAGGTGGTACTTAAATCATTCGTCCTGTTGTTATATTGATGTTCAGTTTATAATCAAGTTTTAAACATAAACTCTTTAAGAGCACGCGTGATGCTTTTGTCTCCCAAACCAAGAAGTAAGAATCTTATTTTCTATGTTTACGTCCACGCGTTCGATATTGCAGAAACAAAAGCAAAATTGTAAACATTGAAACGCTTGACGGAGTTCTTAAGGACATCCACGTGTTTTAAAACGTCGCGGTCGTTATTGAAACACAATGTAACGAAACAAAAATTCAAAACGGGCCTTGCTGTCATGCAGCTTTCAATAGTCTGCAGACTATTACAAAAGAAATTCTCTAACAGAAGCTGAGGGTATGAAGACACTGACTGAGATAAATTTGTGACTTTTTACTGACTTCTTCGTGATGAGGAGTATGGCCACCCGTGCCGGATTGAGTGCGGTAATTCCAAACCAGGTAAACGAATTTACACGTTAACAGGCAATAATTTAATGGAACAGAGAAAACGAAAATTACCTGAGCCCTAGAACAACGCCGGAGGACAGATAATGTCTGACAGTCAAGCAATTGTTCTTTTTTAATCTATTTCTCTCGTAATGTCTTTGTAATAACATGTGAGATGAAAGGTATAATCACAGTAAGAAAGAGGTATGATTTTTATTTTTTCTGTCTCGATCGATTCATAGCTAGAATCACCATGGTAAACTAAAATCAGTTAAAATGGTATAAACTCGCGAATACTGCAAATGCTCCTGATTATGGCAGGCTAAATATTACTTGAAGCGGCGACCCAAACAACGAGATGGTTTGAAAGTTGTAAAGTCCAACAAATCAAACTTAATCGCAAAGCACCATAAAGGAGCTATCTCTTAATAAGAAATAGTCCTTATCACGATTCAGTCAGGTTAAAAACTGAGCGAAAATCAGATAGAAACAGTAATGTTTTTCAACCACGGAGGTCGTAGATATGAAAATAGCACTGCGACCTGAAAATTCAAATTCGGTGGGAAAGACGTGAAACGAATAGGAATAAAAAAAAAAAACAAATCCAAGGAATCCTGCCTTTAGACAGAGCAGGTGACAAGTTCCAGTTAATCGAAATTCGCCGAAATATTTACCCTAGCTCGTCTGCAACAGTTGAACTGTAAGCGTGTAGATCCACGTTCAAAGAATTAACTCTATTCAGACCTATTTACGCCGCAAATTTCCTACTCTTTTTTACAAGCTGTTAGTTCGTAAAAGTGAACATACCTTTAGCAAAAAGTGTCTTAAGGAGTTTTATTTCTACGACTATCGCACACCTTTGGTAAACATGTATTTCGAAATAATCACAAATTCGAGACAAAACCGTCAAGTCGCGCATTTTAAGCAGTATTCGCGCACCACATGACTCAACATTATCGAGTCATCAGCAGCAATATCATGCAGAGTCTTTTGAATTCCAAATATGATTACCGCTAATATTGCTGTTAGGTTTCAATTGTGAGTTAGCACGTCACAACGGTGACTTAGGCATTAAGTAAAGGTCTTAATACGCCTCTAACTTGAACAATATAGCATAAAACTTTCGACAAACTAGAAAATGCGACAAGTGGTTGTATATGCTTGATATTCATGGCGAAAACGGAGAAAAACAACAGCACTTTGAATTAATGGCGAAGCTAGCTGTTCGAGTATACTGTATGTACAAATGTGGTACATAGCAACTCATGTTAGCAACCCCTCTTAGAATGAACAAAAACAAGAATTTACAACGGCTAAGTCCCGCTAAGAACTGTCCCATCCAGGATACGATGAACTAGTACTATCAGTTTTCCCAGCTTTCGCAAATCATATAGCATCTAAACAAATATTTTGACGGATGTCTACAGAAGTGTCATTTTGTTTTCATATCATATTTACTTTACGAACTAACCATAACCTCGCATTACATGGTTATATTTTATTGTTATTGTTATACGTTCCCATCAAAACTGTCTACGGAGTCCCCGAAGCAAGCAACCACCAAATAAAATTGATTGGGCGCAGCCAGTATTATCCAGTTTTCAATTGTCATTAATATATTCTCTCCCACGTTTTAGAAAAAGAAGAGCCCAATTCGCTATGCGCAAAAAAGCAATGAAACTACGATATGTGGTGATAGTGTCAATAGCTTTATTTGCTTTCTGTTGCAGGGTGAGTAAGCATCTTTGCTGAGATGTTTGAAAAACAATTAATATTGGCCACACTCGTGCGTCATGCATGAAAAAAGATCACCGACAAAATATTACTGACTATAAACAAATTATTAAACCACGAGCCGCAAACAACTGCAGACACCTGCTATAATGCATGTTTAATTAAGTTGTCGTCGAGTTGGCCAAGGGAACCCGGAAAACACCAAGACAAAGGACCGCCTTGACACACCAACATACGTACATGGAGGTGTTTTTATTTCAGTTAGGACTTGTTTCGAAAATCAGTCTATTAAAAGTTGATGTTTTAGTTCCCTTGTAAGCATTATTATAGTTGTGCATGTCGCTGTCAAAGGCTTTTTAGCATAATAAAGACTTAAATGTATACAGTGCACCAACTAATTGGTCAAAAACAGTTGGCTTTACTTGACAAATTAAACAAAAGATTATTTTTCCGTGTTCTACTGCCCCTTAATAGCTGCCTCAAACTTTCATTTTCTTCATTGAAGTCACTACTGTGTACACGACGTGGCGTCGATTGGAATCCATTACTGATGACTAAAAGTAACGTTCATAGCCCCACTCGGCCAAAAACTAGTTTCATTATTTCAAAACGGAATCTTGCAACCACAGAATTATGAAAGCGGTCGTAAAACTTTAGGAGTACTTACTACAGCTGTTGAAATACTCGCCCACATTTCCAGTTTCTTAGGTTCTCAGGTTCTCTAAAAGACCTAAAACACCTGTCCACTCATCTTAAGTTTCCTTTTTCTTAATTATATTTTTTATTTTTTTTATTTTGACGTTAGCAGTTGGCGATTACTTGTGCCGAGAGTGAGTGCATTTTCCCCGTCGGTCATAAATGGTGCAAATCTTCGCCATTCTGCATACCTAAGTTGTTTTTTCTAGCTTGCGATTGGCATGAGTTGCCGAAGTGCAGTCAGTTTGTAAAGATAAAGCGATTGGCTTTGAGATTGCTCTGTGGGGGTAATTGCTTTTTGACAGGAAGGGGGTACGTATAGATTCATTTGTGTTAAAGCATTTTGAAAACACGAAAATTATTTCTTTACATCGGACTGATTGATCGCTGTCGATTCCCGCCTTATTATATAAGCTTATACACAACGCAAAATCAGGGGCATTTTCATTATACTCTTAGCTGACAAAAATAGCTAGTGGAAGTGACTGACAGTCAAAAACAATTACATGAATACGAGAGCTCAAATATATCAGTTCCATCATAAGGACAGATCGTAGCTTGTGGTGCAAAGGGGTGGGGGGCAGATACGCAATGTTTCCGGCAGTTTTGTTTTGGTGACAATGTTTCCGGAGAGGTGGAAAAGACCACGTCCCTATTTTTCTTTTTCTTTTCAGGAAAGGAATTATTAGTCTTTTCAAAAAACAAGGTCGATGGCGTGGTTTTCTGGGTCCATTTTGAAGGCATTCCCGTGCATTTTGAATGCATCATTGGTTCTCATGCTTACCATGACAGCGGTGAAGGCCAAAATTGTAGTCAACCGCTGCGAAGTCCGTTATGTAAAAGCCGGCCTGTGCAGACAGACATGTGAGGAAGATTGTAAAATGTCATGTGCAAACGCCAAATCCCCGCCAAAATCGTGCGATCAGGTGTGCGAGGATGGCCGTTGCGATATGAAGTGCCTTTCCAAAGAGTCGTGTTACCAGGCCTGTGAAACACCGCTGGACTGTGGCTCAATGCGTTGCACAACAGCCAACTGCACTCAGCTGTGTGAGGTGGGAGAGTGCAATCTGAGCTGCAGAGCAAGTTCTCATTGTAAGCAGTTGTGTAATGAAGGATCGTGCAACCTGAAATGCCCGACTGGAGATCACTGCCTACAGGTACAGTCCAATTAAATATCTTTTAGAACCCGGGGATACCAATTCAGTACTCTTAATAGACACCTTTGATGACTAAAGATGGGTTTAATGATCTGCAGCATGGGTCCCTGCCCGAAGGTATTGCGACAAAGCTACATTAAAGATTAGGAAAGGGTGTCGCAATATCATATGAATAAACTAGACGAAGTAGAAGAGCTGACAACTGTACACTTGTATATCACGTTTAATTTGCATTTGCTCTACCACCGACGAAATCCCAAGACCCATACCCCTACACCGCTCCTCCACCTCCTCGACTTCTAAACTCTGCAAGTCAAGAATGGAGGAATGAAAGAGATCCCCCAGAGCTAAGCTTCTGAGCCACGATAAGTGTCAACATTGCTCATAGGTTCAAGACCTAAGGCTTGACAGTTCCTGCACAAAGTAAAAATTACTCAAACCTTGTTGATCAACCGAGAATTGCTTTAAAGACCGCCAAGTCTCAAACATTACTTATATTCTTATGTTTGGTTGTTAATACCCTAGTCTTGCTGGGACGGCAATTGTCGATCGCTTTGTAAAGCCAAGAAGTCATGCCACCAAAACTGCGACCAGGGACGATGCCCAATGAGATGTGTCACAGACGATTGTCGGCAAGTCTGTGATAGCGGGGAATGTAAGATGAAATGCAGAACTACCAACGACTGTGAACAGAGCTGCTTGCCATTTTTCAGCGCTTGTCCATTGTTAGACTGTCAAAGTAAACAGAAGTCTTGCAGACAGGTAAGTGAAGTACAAGAGGTCGCACGTTTTGTAGCTGTTCATGTTGGCCAACTGAATCCTGTTTAAATCCAAGTAGTTATTTCCCATACTTCTGGGACCTGCTTTTGTGCCATTTTGCGTCTCCAATTTCTTACCGTAGACCTGGTTCCAATGAATACCATGAAGTTATTAAGAAATCGGGGCATATTATTCTCCTTGCGGGCCGGAGAAAGCGTGGGGAAGAGAGAAAGCTAGAGAGAGCCGAATATTATTTTCTCAAGCTCGACCTCACACAGTCAAACAGTAGCACATCATACCACCGTTAGCTCTATTTCCACTTTGTTTTTATCGCTTAGTTGGGTGGAGGCACGCAAATGATAATCCGAGCCAAAGAGCAAGGCTATCAGTACTGCAGCAGTGGCAATTGTCAGCAAAACTGTGCAGCAGACTTCAGGTGTTACCAGAACTGCAAGGGTAACTGCCGCCAACAGTGCACAACTGGCGAGAGATGCTACCAGTCCTGCTCTATTGATGGTAACTGTCGACAGATGTGTAACGCAAGCGAGTGCTACCAGCGTTGCACAATTGGGCAAAATTGTAACGCGACTTGCCAAGCAACAGACCTTTGCGAGCAGGTATGTTTTTCAGGTTTCTTCCCAAAGAGGCAACATTTCATAGGAAGACAGTCTAACTAACAGAGCTTTCAACAACCCCTAAGGTCTAACTGGAAACAGGATTCATCGCGTCAACTGGTTGTCTGTGGGAACCGGATACTATCTTCCTAGAGTAGCATTACAGAATCCCTCCACACAACGGACAGTCTGGATGGGGGAGCTGAATCACATGCAGATTTCTCAGTTACTAGTAAAACGTTTAACCCGTTTCTCGGTTAAAACAGGCCGGCAGCTAAAAGCGAACATTTTAGACCTTCGATGTTAAATATCAGTTACAAAACCGCGTCATTTTTCAGTTAGTAATTTGAATACAATTTCGCTCAAATCTCAGCCGTTAAACCAGCTCTATTCAGATCCTGTTAACGTGACCCGTTTCCTGTTTGCAGCAATGTTCTGAAGGAGCCTGCCACAGCGTGTGTCACTCGCCATCATGTACTCAGCTGTGTGACTCTGGTAACTGTTCCATGGAATGCAAAGGGTTGAGGTGTCGACAGAATTGCACGGCCGGAGGCTGCCAAATGACTTGTCCCATTAACGCGGAGTTATGCGAACAACACTGTGCGGCACAAAACTGCACAATAACAAGAGCAGCGACCAAAAAAGGAGGACACGTTTTAACCAAGAGTTCTAGGGGAGATCATGGAATCCACTTCGAAAGAAAAAGAGCAAAACCAAACAGCAGTGGTTGGTCTGTGGGTAGTCTAAATGAAGGCTTAAGTATGACGACTTTGTGTGCTATCACGATTGCCTTAGCATAGTAAGTATAATTAGAACAGGGAAGTAATAAGAGCTGATAGCAACTGGGAATAAGTCGAACAACGAGCCGATAGATTACTTTTAGACTTCGAGTGAAGTGGTCTTTTAAGAAACCGATGTAAACCCTCTCATCTACCCGCAAGACGCACCAGAAATGGAAAGTCCTTTTTCGGACATGTTCAAAAACACCTTGAACTATTTAACGAAACGCCCCGCCAGAAAGGGATGATTATGAGGGATTTCAGGATTTTCACTATCCTGCGTACTCTTAGCGCGGCAGGATATGGTCTTATAATATCCTAGAATCCACCAAATTGTGAGCTCAGTAATGCGCTCAGATTGATTTTCAAAGCGCTTTGATCTTCTAGGACATTTCCAAGCTGTCTTTTTTACGAAACCATTCGAACTAAAATGTGTTCCTCCAACCCAAATCAAGTTCATTTTCGAATGAAAGGTTCAGGAGTTTTCGCGAGGACTCGTTTTGAAACAGAGGAACAAGGGATAATGGATTATTACTGCACTTGGCAAACACAAAAACAGAAACAATCACCTCCATCGCCTTGGACAGTCGCTACAAAACCAGTCATGATTTGATTTGTAAATATTGATGTAAATTGACAGTGGATATGGAATTTTTTGTATAGGAGTAACTTAAACTATGATCAGGTCTGCCAATAGCGTAGGTTCCGGTTGGATAATCCCATCCACCCCGAAAGATAATGCCATGGTCAAATGGTGCATTATAGTCGATGAAAGTCGATGAAAGTCGATGTTAGTCGACGATAATTGATATTCGATGATAGCCGAGAAAGTCCACGATAGTCGTGGAATAATTGTTAACTACAATACACTGTTTGACCACGGCTTAAGAGATAACAAAGCACTCTTTGATCCATCATTTGTACAACAAGGGCCAGACATTTTTCTATGTAAAAACATTGTAAATAGTCAGAATTTTTACACGAGTAGTGAGACAACTAATATATTGCAAGTTAATTTATTTATAAGTCCAATAAAGAAGTTCAAGTAAAAATTAAGCACTCTTAGAGGTTAGCTTTCATTGGTTTAATATATTATATGCAAATATAAGGTAAAAAGAAAGACATTTTATATATACATTTCTTGTAATATAGTAAATGGCGTGAAGTTAAGACTATCATTACTTTGCCTAGTGTGTTTGTCTGCGTCAGGGTAGTTCTGAAAAGAAGCCTATTGGTGATTGATGGCGTTTCGACATTCTGAGCAGAAGTCACCTTCAGAGTACAGTGGCACCCCGCTATAACGAAGACCCCGTCATAACGAACAACATTTGCAAGCCTGACAGAATTACAGTAAAATATGTGGAAACAAACCCCGCTATAACGAACCCCGCTATAACGAATTGATTTTGACGGACCCAACGCACAATTTACCCCGCGATAACGCATATTTTGTCCTCTCGCTCGCAGTCAGTAAAAACGACAAGATGATACAGAATGAAATGGTTGATAAGCCAAACACGACTCCTATTGGTCAAGATACTGGGGAAACTTTGACCTTCAAAGCTTTGCTTTATTTAAATGTAGCTGTTCACGCGCAAGTCTGTAGACTGTTTTGCATGGTGTACATCCCATTGTTCAGCTTGGTTCAGCCGGCTTGGTTACCCCGCTATAACGAATATTTTTGTTGTTAACCAGATATTTCGTTATAACGGGGTCTTCGCTATAACGAAGACCCCGCTATAACGAACATTTTTTTCGGTACCGTGACACTTCGTTATAGCGGGGTGTCAATGTAGATTGAAAAGCGTTTTTCCAGTTGATGGTGTTACAAATCTATTCCCTCAAAACTGATTGTTCATTTTAGCCGTGATGGTATAGACGGTAACACTAGGATAAAGTTTGCATCGGTCATACCCACAACAAAAGACTACCCTGGTTTGAAAACCAAAACTTGTTGTCTCGATGGGTTATCATGCTCTTTATCTCTTTAATTTCCTCTTCGGTGCCTCTAGTTTGTCGTTTCTTCTTTGCATTTTAAAGCCAAAAGTGTTAGGTTTCTGTGTTGCGAATTGAAGGCAAGACCTTGAAAGCTTGTAAATTTGCGTAAATGGCGGGCGTACGTGCATGCGAACGGACAATCACGTGACCAACAAACTTTTTTGGCACAATGGATTTTTCTTACCTATGGTGCTCCACTCGGACGAAGAGGAGCTCTGCTCAAATAGAAAAATACATTAAAGCGGAGTCTTTAATGCAGGGGGTTGGAATAGATGCTCCAGTGGTTAAAACAGTATTTAGGGGGCTGTGTGACTGATGGCTTACCAGTAGTAATTATTACAGTAGCAATTTTTTAATTTCATTGATCATACCATCCCAAAGATTTTTAGTATACTGTATTTAACACCTACAGCTCGTTGGAAATGGTGGTTCCTATTCAACAAAACAAACTTTCAATAATTCAATATAAATGTCAGATTCATCATCACTATCGCTATCATGATTTTTATTGTCGCAATTTTGTCTCTTTACATTACTGTTCATTTAACATTAACTTCCGAACGTAACGACCCTCGTCACGTTCGGAATTAGCAGCCTTCGGGGTTCGCTACTTTCGTGGGGTAGTTACTTTTGGGGAGCAAAAAACGTTACATAAAATTGATACGACCGAGCTCTTTTTACGAAATAAGGGACGGAAGTTCTCACAGAAAAAACAGTTCTCAAAGTTTGAGACACAATTCTTCGTTCAAGTTTAAATCTATGTTGCTGCCACAAGGGTGCGCTCTTCATGTCTAGACTGTGTGTTCTTCATGACGTCATGACGCACTGCTATAAATTTGTCTGCTGAAACCATATCTCAATGCCTTCCTACGCTCCTGTTGAAAGTGATCTTAATTTGAATCAAAGTTTCCTTTGGCACGTTCCTGTTACTTTTAACTGATGAAGTGCGAACTGACATTTCACAACGCTTCGTGGCATAAGCGTCATACCTCCCCTTGCTGTAAACCGCTCTAAATCAGGTTACCGTAGGTAACATTCACCCGACTATTGATTGCAAATATAAATATACTATTGAACCTCGCTTTGACTATTTTCTGTGAAGCTGATTGGGATGGGTTCGCTACTTTCGAATGGTCGCTACGCTCAGGATTTACGAGCGGCCAGAATTTTATTACGTGTCTTTCGGGGATCGCTACTTTAAGAAGCTTATGGTAGCATATGTGAATGGGCTGTTGCTAATTCTGATGCCGTGTGGGCAACAAGATGATGAAATTGGATTATTTGATACCTGAACCAAGGCTACATCACTTGAAGTATTCTTAAAGTTAAGTTGCTTTGCATAGTTCAAGAATCATTTTGTATTGTAGTCAAAGCCAGACGTTTGAGTTACATAGACTCCATTCAGTGTACCACTGTCGACATGTCCATAACTTCACCTTCTTAAAATTTAAACAGCCTAGGTTGAAGAAATAGACATCTCTTTCTGCCTTCTGCCAGAGAGACACAAAGATTGCAACCAGAAATATCCAACACTAATATTTTAGCTCTTAAACAAATTCATGAGAGCGTTATGTCTCAGATTCAATACCAACCAATGGGAAACACCACAAGATTTCTATTGACAGAACTATGTCAACAGCATGAAATTCTTCAGAGGTTACATTAATGGCCAAGCACCAGGCAAACTGACTGGCTGTGAGGACAATTTTTGCCCACCTGGTTTGACTGTCAGAGGAAAGTTCTTCTTACAAAGAATTTTAGTCAAAAGGTTTTGCCTGTCTGGGAAAATCAGATGCCCTCCTGCTGGAAACGTTAACAAAACCAATTCTCTGGAGCAAATCTCACATGTCTCTAGCAGTGCACAAATAGATGACATAAATCCCTGGTAAGTCAAACTAGAGACATCTCTGATACATAATGTGATATGCAATTAGTCCATGGTAAATATTCTTGATGCAATGTCAGAGATGATCCAGTCGATGCCATCCAATAGTTTTTCTCCAGTCACAGCACTACACCACTGAATGTTCCAATGATGGGTCCTAATACACTCCAAATCAAGAGACTGCCAAAAAATATGAAAAATAGACATGTGCACTCCATTGGATGAAAGTTGTGTTTCTAGTAAAAATTGGCAAAATTGTTAGACTATAGACGATTGGGAGAATGCTGTCTTGCAAAACTAAAACTCATCATTTACAGAACTTTTTTTGGCTTATCACCACCTTGGGCCAAACTTGTCTTAAAATATTACCTGGAATTACATAATGCAAGCTTGGTAAAGGTAAGGTTAAGTGTGCATTCAAGTCAAGTGGCCCATTAGGCCAGCACTATACTTATCTCTGGTTTCTGTAGCATGGCACAACTAAGAGTATTTCTTCTCCCCTCTGGATGGGACGATAGCCCATCCTAGGGGCACCCCTAGCATTAAAATTCACTAGTACCCATTTATACTAACACCAAATGGAGAGAGGCACTGTGAGGGTAATTATTAAATCATTATTCATTATTAATTAGTAATCGTTAATTATTGATTGTTAATTATTAATTATTGATTGTTAATTATTAATTATTAAATATTAAAAGTGTCATGGCCAAGAACCCAACAAAATGTTGCCATTGAACACTCAATCCAGAGTCATGCACACCAACCAAGAGGCCACCGGAACCAATGTGGGCTTGCAGCACATGTAAAGGAATACTGACACATAAACTTCTAAATGCATTGCATGCTGATGATGCAATTATTATTTTTTAATCAATACCTATACAGGAAAATGACTTACGTCTCTAATTTCCTCAGCTGATAATGCTCCAGGAAGATCCTGCTTGTTTGCAAAGACCAAGAGTGTAGCACCTGCAAGCCTCTGGTTAAATGAAGAAGTGAAAAACACATTAACAATATGTATTAAATACTGCTCAGTTTGAGCATCAAGTGATTTGACACATTATTCATCAAAAAGCTCGAGTGGCATTTTGTGAGAAGGGTGTCTTGTGATTTACTGCTAAATATTTCATACTGATGATATAAGCGTGAACTTTGCAACTTTCCATAAATATGCGAAAATTAATATGCATAAATTATCATCGTGTAATTCCAGAAAATATCCATACCTACCACATGGAAGGGATTTTTTCTAAGACCCCCCTCCCTCCCACCCCTCTGGAAATTCCAATTAAGCTTCATACATGCCTTTAAATTTTTTGGCCTTACAGAAGCCCCACCCCCAGGAAATTCCAATCCCTACTGTGGTGATATTTTCTGGAACTGCACATTTGGTCACCACATAAGTACTAAATTCTACTTAAAACATACCTCTTCTATAAGGAGTCCTTTGAGTTCCTCCTTGCAGTCTCTAAGTCTCCGTCTGTCAGCACTGTCCACTACCCATATCAACCCATCGGTGCTTTCAAAGTAATTCCTCCAATAGGATCTAAGAGACTTTTGTCCTCCAACATCCCAGATATTTAGCTTAAATCTGTGGCAGATTTTAAAATAGATTTTCTACAAAATTTGTAGCATATTTCAAATCTGATATTGATTGATTGTCTTCAAAAATGATATTTCAATAGCTTTTTAAAGTATTAAAGTGTTGTTGTTGTTGTTACAATAAATTGTTTTCACTGTCACGCAGTAAAAAAATAAATCAAAAACCATCCAGTGCAAAAAGCTATGAAATTGTGATGTTACAGAAGATAAAGAAATACGACATTTGTCAAAGTTTTAGGCCTGTGCGTTTCCCCAAACTTCAGATATTCGCAGAAATTTTCAGAGCCCAGTATGAAAATGCCATATTGCTGTACCTCTGTGGTACACTAATAAGGGCGGCTGGAAAATAGTGTAAACATCCTGGTAATTACCGGGCCCATTAAGCTGTTTTGTTTTCCATTCTAGAGGGAGTTTCAAATAGTCTGAAAATTGTATAGTAAAGTTATCGGCTAGAGAAACAAAATGGACTTCATCAGAAGTCAGAACACACCCTACTTTTCTTGAAACTTTGATATCAAAATCTGATTCCGGGCCTGTTAAGTTGCCGGGTCTTTCGAGAAACGGGCCCCTGGAACTTACTTTGGCTATCTAGGTGACTTATTATCAGTACTGAAAAAAACAAGCATTTAGATAAGCACTTTTCCTAATGCTCAAACTTCTAAAAGGGCTCAAAATCATGAGATAAGTATCTATTTTTCAACAAACTCGATCGTTGCCTTGTGTCGCGCATCTACATAATCCGGAAATTCAAAATGCTCTGGTTTCCAAACGAAGCAAGCTAATGAGCTGTAAAATTGTAAACATATATAAATATGTCGCCTCTTATGCCCGATGAAGGTAAAACCATTGGTGGATCCTTAGTTTTAGATTTTGGAAAGCTTTATTATCTGGCTAGCTCCATGAACGTGCAAGATGAATCTAATTCTGCCCTGTGATTGCCCGATTGCCCTACCTGCCTTGTCCCACAAGAAAAATTTTTCTGAAAGCCCTATAAGAAATTCTTTATTGACCAAGCTTGGTCGGTCAAGATGGCTGGATATTGGCCTCAATCTTTTTTGCCATTTTATGGACCTCGAATCTGTGTCAGTCTATAAACACACAAAAAAAGAACTTGGCCAATATCCAGCCACCTTGACCTCATACTTGGTCAATAACCCATATACACAACGATTATTAAACAGTATTGAAACAATATATGCCGGTACATGGAAGACTGACGGCAAGACTGATCAGGTATTTGTCTTACTCTCTATGTTCGAGGGTTTTGATGTTAAATCCAAGCGTGGGTTCTATGGTATTAATATCTTCTCCATTAAACTTCTTCAAAATTGTTGTTTTCCCAGCGTTATCAAGACCTCTGAGAAACGTTGTTAAGGTTAAAATTATAAGCTGGCACCTTCGATTGGGCCCACCAGCAAATTCCAAAACGAATCTTTCACTTGGAAAACACGTTTAAACTATAAAAGGACAGGAGAAAACAAAATTAAGGATACAACATCAGAATCCTCATCTCTTTCTCCTTTTGCTTCATCTTCTTTAAAATCGTTAAAAGTCCCATAATTGTTGAGTATTTCAATTTCAATCAGGTCGTCGCCATTTTCTTTTTAGAGTAACATTTACACAACCGTTATTTCGCTATTACTGTTGCCGCTGACCAATCACCACAGGGAGGCTCAGTAATCAAGATGGCGGCCGATGGTCGATCTCGTGTTCGACTCTCGGTAGCTTCACAGTTCTTTCATAACGATGATGCAGACACTCCTGTGGCAGCAGGAGAGTATTCTGCTGAGGACTCTACCTCCGAGAAGGTAAGCTGTGCGTTTTAAAATGGAGCAGCCCAGATTTCCAGCTTTCATGATGCAAATTATGTTGCTCATCAGCATAGGATCGGAGCTGTGACGTTTTGCTGAAATTACAGTTGGTTCAGTTATCTAGTCTGATTTTTGCCCAATTATTGTTATTTTCTTATAGGTCATTGATTTACTCAATCAAGCTCAGCTAGAAAAGGAAAACAAATTGAACTGTCTGAAACAAGTAAGCTAAGTAAACAATAGAATATCATTGAAATACATCTATTATGATGTATGTTGCTCTTTGAAACACATCTAATACTGATTTTGCTCACTAATTACATGTACAGTGGAATCCCAATTTCTTGAACGCTCTATTTTTCGAACCTAAAGAAAAACTAAATAAATTGTTTAGAGAGGATGAAACCACATCAGCCTCAGCTGTCATCTTGGACAATTTAAATGAAAACTTAACACCACCCCTGCCCCCATTTCAATGATGGAAAAAATTGCACGCGTTGCGTTTAGCGCCAGTTCATTATTGACCTTTTTTGGGGAGTGAGGGGAGGTGTGGTTTAATTTTTTATTTTATTCTGGCCAAGATTATTTGAGGTCCTTACTGGCATCACAAGAAGCTATATGGGCTATGCTGATCACATCTAAGTTGTTGCTGCATGTTCGTTAGCCAAAATAAAACCTTGGGAGCACTGTGCGCAATTCAAGCATAATTGAAATAAAAACACAACATGTTTTCTTTCGGTATGTTATGTACTTTACTGATATAGAAATAAAATTGAATGAGTGTCAAAGTATTGTCAGAAACAAAAAAACACATTATTTCCTTACTAAGTGGTACTATGACAGAAATCGCACCTTTCCTATTTAAGTCATTTTAAAACATATAAAAGTGGACTGCATGAGAAGAAAAATGTTGTTTACTATTTTCAAATATCTCTTTGCATTCCAAAGATATTCAAGTTTTTAAAATATGCAAATTAGCCAAGTAAAGATGTCATTCACTCAACCAGATTTTGTTTAAATATGATGAAAAGAGATATCTCAGCCAATTTGGATCAGAAATGTTTGATTTTTTGCAGTAGGATTCTACTAAATGTGCCACATGTCATTTGCCACAGCACAGTCAAACAGCTCTGCTCTACTTTATTTAAAAAACTCGTCTGTAGAACACAGCATACAATGCCCTTCCGTAGCAATAGTGTGAAACAAAATAGGTTGAAAGGCCAAAATTAAAAAAGGAGGTGGTAAAAACGGCACACGTACAAATGTTACGAGCCGTTGGGGTTATGTGAGCCCGGCAGTGACTGTCATCAGATGACATTTTTGGCCACCACAAGCACCACAAGAATTTTAATTAAGAATTTGTCACAGACATGCTTTGCTCTTCACGTGTCCAGCCGTCTCTTCTCGGGGAGGGTAGACCAGACACAAGAGAGCGGAGGAAATTGAGCCTATCAGTTTGTGAGTTTACACGTTAAGTGAACAAGTTGAACATGTTACATACTACTAAACGGTGGCAAGATTTAAACTTTAGGATCAGCTTTTTATGTTGATAAACAGCTTACCGGTATGTTGTTATTTCCATGCAGATGATGTATTAACAAAATGATCATGTCAGGCAACGATTTGGGAAAAATTAAATAAGCAGCCCCTTCCCCTCCTCTCTTCTCTCTTTCATGCGGGTACTCTATTCTGGTCAAATTGGAATTTGGAGATGTTTGTTTTTGTGGAGGAAGGAAAACTAGAGAACCTGGAGAAAAACCTTTGGAGCAAGGCAAGAACCGAGAACAAACTCAACCCATGTATGGCACCGGGTCGGAATCAAACCTGGGCTACATAGGTGGGAGACAAGCACTGGCAGCACTGCAATGCCTGGTCTGCATCAACAGCTTACCACTGTACTATCCCTGCTCTCCTAACCCATCCCTGGAGCTCATGATAACTTGAACCAAAAGTCTTTTCCCTCACCTCCCTCAACACTGTAATTTCTGATTTTTCAAACCAATATTTGTTTTCCTTGAAGGTTTGAAAAATCAGGATTCAACTGTATATAGCATTTCATACAAGAAAAATATTGCAAGGTTACATCTATACCAACATGCTGCATGTTTTGCATGATGTATAATTATGCCTAATTGTAGTATTGGCACTTTATTACAGGTGCAAGAGTTCATTGTCAATAAAGACCCCACACTTCTGGATAATTTTCTGGATGTAAGTAATTGAGAAACCACCCTTTTTCATTTGACCTCCTTTCTTTTCATTCCCATGTATTGTGTACTTATCCAATGCTAGACCATTAACTATGCAAAAACTTTCAGTTCTGTTTTTCTCGCTGTACAATTCACGGTTATCGAAGTTTTAGTTAACATTTAAGTCACAATTTCATTCCATTCCTCAGAAATGACTTTGAAACTTAGAAATATTACTGACAGCAAAACAAAACAACAACTAAAAGTCTGGGTAAACATTACAAGGCTGATTATGAAAAATGGATAAAATACTATTATAATTTAACTGTAACGATTCATTGCGTTCACGTGACAATCCGAATTCAGTTTGAAATGTGTCTTCTTTTCTTATGGATTTGTTCACCAATTTCCCCCCCCCCCCTACTATAGCAGGGGCAGATAAAATAATGAGTGCATGTACGCAGTCGGGTCAACATCATTGGCAGTCATGTATTTACCATATATATTCGAAGTGCATACAATGTCTGCAAAGCTGCATGTATTTTGATCTGCAGGCTTCAAAATAATGCATGTTTTTTTGTGAATGAAACACTTTCCATCTCTTTTATTTTCATAAAGATCATCAACAAAATACAATACAAAGAGGAAGGTGATAGGGTTAATAAGTGTCAAGCTTTTATGAGGGGTGGATAATTCATAAAGGAGTTTTCATGCCTTGATTGTTGTGTGGTCAATTCACTTGGACCCTGCCTCAGTTACAAGTTGGTTAGACCTAAAGTGCCTGCTTTAGAAAACCATGACTTCTCTAATGTGATAATCCAAGCAATGGGTCTGAAATAATAGCATAAATAAACTTTTATTATTTTCACTTTACCAAATGCAGGAAATCTTAGTTTTCCAGCAAGACCGATCAGCAGATGTTCGTAGATTTGTGGTTGGATTTATTGAGGAAGCATGGCAAGTATTACATTTTTAGGTTTAATAAGAAATTTACTGGTTTGTTAGATCTCTTAAATCTCAGTAAAATTGTGTAAAATAATGCAGTTGAAATATTCTTTCTTGTTCAAGACCTACAATTTTCTAATCAATGGAACAAGCTTCTTTAAAGATATACAATCCACACATGTACCTTATCTTGGTGGCTCACAAGCAATAATTTACTGCCGCAGTGAGTGAGCTTGAAGCGAACAAACAAAGACAGCTCTCTAACCCAGAGAAGGTCACATTATAAGGGCCTTGAAAAAGTCTTTGCAAAATGCAAGGAATTGTGGTAGTGGTAAGATCAAAGGTGGAAGGAATTTTGGTTATGCGCAAATGGAAAAATTAGCATGTGTTGTTTTCCACGTGTTCTCTCGTATTGAAGAATGTTCAAAAGTGAGGTGTTTACAGCTGTGTAAATAACTGTTTTTACGTTTGTTGCTGGGTTTTTTACCTTTGATTTATCATTTATTACCGTGTTATGAGTGCACCTGGACAACAGAAGTATCAGTCTTGCATAAACAACTTGGACATTAGCAAGTCTAAGGTGCACATTGTGTTAAAGAACCACGTCAGTTTTCAAAAAAATTGTTTGGGCACCGAAAAACATTAAAGCTCATAAAACTAAGATTTGTAGAACCCAACCAGTTGTAATCACTCCTGAAAAAGTTTTGACATTGTATTTTGCTATTGATGATGATGTTTATCTGTGTAAAATTAAACTTTGATTTATAACCAGGTATCTGTTTTATACATGTAGTTTGAAGCAGAGTTCCTTATAATCATCAAGTGTTCTTTGCAATCTGTTGAAGTTAAATAAATATTATTTTAAAAGTCACAGATTTTACCGGTACCATTTATATATTATTTGTATCTGCACAGCTTTATTCTGCATTTTGGAAATCACATGGGGAAGAATAAACTTCATTCAAATACTTCGCAAAAATTATGGCTTGTTGTTGTAATTGAAAATCTCAAACCGAAAGTCATTCAGCCATGACCTGAACCTTCTAGAATGTTGTATTTCTCATGTAGTATTTGAATTTAGAGAACTTGTAACAATGCTATTTAATTCCTTTGAGAAGTTTCTGGAAACTCTGGGTGTACTTGTATTTGAGCACGAGTTTCTTCACTAAGAGAACAATAAAAATCGTAATGTAATGAGGCTTAGTGCTGCATGCTGGCGAGTGTTGAAATCCGAGAAGTTAATTAAAATACAGCAGTTTTTACTTTTACTGACCATTTAGGTAGACTAGTTTACATGTACTTAGTTTGTAATTGTATGTCAATTAAACCTACAGCAAAAAGGACATTGAGCTGCTGAGCAAAGTGCAGAGCACTCTGGCTTTTATGCTAAATGACGACAATGTTGCTGTTCAAAAACGAGTCATGTTGTGTGTGACACAGTTGTACAAATATGCTTTACAGGTTGGTGGATTCCATAATGCATAATTCACTTGTGCAACTATGTTTTTATCGCAATTTATTTTGATTACTGAAGCTTAGTTGATCCCTAAAAAGTACCAATCTAATATACACTAAGATGTAAGTGATAATGTACATGTACACCTTATTGTAATTTTCTCACGCATTATAATGTACATTATAATCTAAACGTGGTCTAAACCTGTCATTTGACTGAATATTCCCCAGCTAAAACTGGGGAATATCCGAGAATATTCCCCAATTTTCAAAACTGCGCTCTTTGCAAGAAAGGTTTGAAGGATATTAAACACAATAGCATCCATTTGACGTCAAAAATATGCTCCAATATTAATTTTGCCCTTGGACATTATATGTTCCTCGAAGCTCACAGTTTTCTCGAGCTACACTCTCGGAAAACTGTGAGCTTCAAGGAACAGATAATGTCCAAGGACAAATATCCTAACATATTTTCATGCCTAATGGAGGCTATTGTTTATATTTAGCAATAATATTCAATGAGGCTGAGTAGGATATGAAGAATTCTGCAGATCAAGGAGGGTGTTATCCACAGAGGCCGAAGTCAAAATCTTTTATATCCTTCAGAATTCTTCATATCCTACGAAAGCCAACTTGGTCAAGGGTTCAATAATCTGCAGTGGGCTGCACTTTTGACGTCATCGGTTCAATAGTTTGCAGTGGGCTGCACTTTTGACATCATTGGTTCAATATTTGGTCAACAGCAGCTTTTTATGGTGAATTATGCGTGTGGTTTTAACCAATCAGAAACAGGGGAAATATTTTGAGTGAATAATTATTATTACAGGTCTTGCTTTCAGTAGTTCCAGAATTTAAAGTTTTACTTTAATTCTGCTGTTTTAGTACATCTGCAAGCAAAAGGCAATATCAGAAGAGCTGGAACACTTGTGGGAGGTAAGAGCAAGTGTGCTCTGTGCATGTGTTCTTATTTATTGAAATTAGTAAATGCAGTTTATTATTATTATTATTGGTTAGCACGCCAGACTCTAGATCAAGTGGTCCAAGTTTGAACCTTGGTTGAGATCATTGCATTGTGTACTTGGGCAAGACACTTAACTCACAGTGCCTATCCCCACCCAGGTGTATAAATGGGTGCTGGCAAATTCAATGCTTGGAGTAACCCTGCGATGGACTAGCATCCCATCCAAGGGAGTAGAACTACTTCAAGTCACTTAATGCTATAGAAACTGGCTATATGAGACAACTGGCCATCCTGATGCAGACTTTACTAAATGCAGTTGTTCATAACTTTGTTCTTTGCAGCTTCTCATCACAATCAAAGAACAGATCATAGACATGCTGGAGTCTGACAATGATGGGTAAGAATAGAAGTTAATACATGACCCACACAGGGAGATCACTTCTGTGAAAGAGAAGCAACTTGGGACAAGAGTAGACAGTCACACATTGTCTTTTTAATAGGCAATGTTTTATAACCAATTATGTTCACTTTTTCAAGGGTCTAAACCAAACCTTTGCCTTTAAACAAACATTGCCACCTGCTCCCCAAAGTGAACACAGAGGTTGGTACAGTTACCTGTCAGATCAGTTAGAATTGTGTGCCTCACGCAGATCACAATTCTCACTCAAAAGGTCTAAAGATGTAGGTGCAATAGTCCATATGTCCTAATACGTTGGATGTTAGGTAGGTGCTCAAACTTTTTACTTTTCATTTACTATTTTCAGCATTAGAACTCATGCTATAAAGTTTATGGAGATGCTTGTTCTTGTTCAGTCACTCAAAACTCAGGTGGGTGTTCTTTTTCAGTGACTCGCCCATTTTTTTCACCATTCAAACTGAAACTACTCTACAAGGACTGGTAACTGGTAACATTCTCCTAAACGTATAAGTATTGACTGAACAGTTTTGTAAATTATTACAGGATTCAGAGTCACTGAAAAAAGGTGAGGCAGACATCTCATTGGAAATAGTGCCCAGAAATCATCCTTTAGTGAAGATGACAGAGCTAAGAGAAGAAGGTGGTTCAACTCTGGAATCTTTGCTTACTCTGATTGCCTCTCATACCATTTCCAGGTTAGACCTGACAGCTGCATTAAGTGATGAATATGAACTGTGATATTTGAGAAACCACTCAAAACCATTTGGTTGTTATAACATTGTTACTTCATATGTAGCGTGAAGCGTACTTAAGGTAAGTCCATACCCATATGAAACTAGTGTCTGCATGAATGAGGT
>CM042750.1:18027222-18040684 GCA_022496165.2 Catalaphyllia jardinei | reverse complement strand
GTCGTATTTAACAGTTGTTTACGAGTCATGCAGTTGGTGAACTGTATATCATTAGAGAGACTTAGGGTATATATACAAACCCAATAACTGTGTGAGTCGTACAGATCATGAAACAATGGTTTACAAGTCGTACAGGCAGAAAAATGGTGACCTACATATCTCTAGTAAGAAAGCTCTTCTACCTTAACAGTACAACCCATATGACCTGTACAGACGGTATAGTTGATTAAAGGTAGTGAAACAATGGTTTATAAGTCCTACAGTTGGTGAACTGCATACATAATTACATACTAATGATAAGTGAGACAAACATGCTAAGGACAATGTATGTTCCTTGTTCTAAAATGTGAATGCCCCAAATATATTCTTCATTCTTAAAGTGAAAGAGCCCAATAGTGCTATATACAGACTGTATACTCCCCTGGATGAAGATGTTAGAGGCTGTTCAACTTCACATGCAAGAGCATGTATAAAATGTAAAGAAAAAAGCTCACCAATTGTAATGGTAATTAACTGTGAGAGATTCATGTTGGCCTGTACAAATCAAACCTAACCTTAAATTTTGTATTGTTATTAGTGTGAACCTGATGGCTGCCCTTGGATCTCTCTCAGCCATAGCTCGTCAAAGACCTGCCTTTATGGCGATTGTTGTTCAGGCATTTGAGTCTCTTCATGGTAGGGGCATGATCATCCAATTTGATTTCAATCTGATGCTTAAATCTGGTTTCATTACAAATTTAGCATGAAGGCAACTGGTTTTCACAGGCAGAAACTAGTTTTTTGAACTGAATTTCCTTAGAAGAAAAACCTTCCTCCAGACAGTCAAACCAGTTTTGAACAAGTGTCCTAGGAGAGTCCAATAGAGTACAAATGTTTCTTGTTTGTTCTACTGTTGGTTTTTGTTTGTGAAATGTGGATATGATACATATTGCACAATTGTTTGCACTTTCTATAGCGACCTGGTACAATCATGTATAAATTTCTAATATTGTCGTTAATCTTGGTCTACAGCTAATCTTCCCACCTCTCTGAGCAAATCTCAAGTCAGCAGTGTGAGGAAAAATCTGAAGGTAATTACCGAATTAATTTTAAGTTGTAGCAAGTGGAGCAGAAGGCATCTCAGCAAATCAAATAGTTCTGTACTGCAGCTGTCTTCAATTGCAAATGCATATAGATCTAGTCTCTCTTTGGTTTAACTCAATCATGAACCATTTGCTGAAATTAATTTCCTACAAATAGGTCGTTTTGATTCATTACATGCACAAGGAGAATACAAGTTTGATGTCAAGAAAAATAACAGGCCACCATTTTAAGGGCACAGTAATCTAGATCTGTATGTTGCAGTTAATTTTTGGTTTCAGTTACTTTTATAGGTTTTTTAATAAGTTTTTAGTCAGTTTTTTTAACTAGGCTATTTCATAATTACTAGTTATTTATTTTTTTATTTTTTTATTTTTTTGGGGGGAGGGGGTGTTTCTCAAAAAGAATAACACACTCACCACCAGCTCTAACCCTATTTCTATCCCTAACCCTATTGACCCCCCAAACCCTAACCCTATCCCTAGACCTAACCCCCCCAGTTTTTTTTCACTCACCTGGATTTGAACTCCAGATCTCTGACTTTGAAGTCCATCTTCATATCCACCATGCCACACAAGCAATCATTGCAAATTTGCTCATTTTGTTGGTTTAATAAGTTATTGGTCCCAGACCCACCCTTTCCCACAATTTAAACTGGTTTGAAAATTTCAATCCAGTTTGAAACATATGAACCAGTTAAAAATAAAATCACCTAGTTAGAAGACTAGTGAGACAATCTCAGATAGTGCAGAGTGTTATGCTGGACTGTCAGTACATTTTGAGTCATCAGCTGCCTGTATGTAACTTGTTAGTTCAAGACCCAAAAATAACTTACAGTTACTGTTTGACAAGAAGGTTTTAAATTTTACTGTGGTGTTTTGCGTTGAATTTCGTTAATTTTAAATCATTGATACGCTGAACTAGCAAATGTGATAATTTTACTTTTTCAACGCCAAAATTTGTAACTTGATACTTTGTTTTCCTCGCAAAGTTTGTAACATGATACCCTTGTTTTCCCAAAAACATACAAAGGAAAATATGCTGGCTCTTTTCCTGCTGGAGAAAAATGAACTAATGTTATTAACTTATGAAAAAAAATGAATGATTTTGTTTCATTCAAGAGGCAAATTTTCATACCATCCATAAACAGTTACTAATTTAATTATCAAATAGTCATGTCATGTCTCGGAATAGCACATTCTCATTAGGTTGCCACCGTTGGTACCGTGGTAACAATAAACTAGTTCAAAATACACAATGACATCGATTGAGACAACTGCGAAGCGTTTTATCTTTACCAATATTATTTATATCTTACATCGGTGAATGAGTCCCCTCAAAGACTGACTAAAATTATTTCCGGTTTCCGTAAGTGCCACAGTGTCTGCAGCAACATTTGAGAAGTTTTTTTTGTCATGGCATTACTACCGGGTACTTTTAATGTCGCTAACTCGGAAATGTTTAGGGTGAATGCATTTGTGATCTTCTTGTTCTCTTTCATGGGGGGAGAAAATAAAATGGCAGCTGAGGAGATCCCTCTTTAAAGCTTCGCAAACACGAAATAGTTTGAAAATAGCATACAACAGTTTTTAACCGAGCTAGGGATGATTCCAAACGATGCGCTGTCACAAAAGCGTTCTTTGCACTAAAAAGGAAAACTGACATTACCTGAAATATAACTGCTATTGTCCGTTAAGAGGAGTGTGGTATCGCACACATGAACGCTGAACTCGAGAACGGATTGTATCATGCTGACACTGCTAGAGCGCATGCGTCTTACATGTTGTGTTCTACCACAAGGAAAAGCACTTAACATTCAAGTGTAATAGTGTAAGAAATGTATCGTTACCTAACATAGTTAACACTAATGCTAATCAATCTGCGCATGCGCTTCGAGCAAATCGCTTTTGTTCTTAAGAGCGGAATAGTACCACAAGGATAACAAGAGAATATTGGAACCATATATAGTTTTCTGATGTTACTAAAGAAGTAATGTAGGTACCTACCCCACCTGCTCAAAACAAGGCTAATTAATTAATTAATTGAAATTAATTAATTAAACAAACATTAAAGTTTACACCTTATTACCTTATTGCCTTAGTCCCATAGTGCCTTAGTGCCTTATTGCCATAGTGCTTTAGCGGCGTCAACCCCCAAACCATCCCAATAGTGCACTCTGCACTAAAAACTAACTAGTAATTATAAAATTAACTGAGACAAAAAATTAACTGCAACAAAAAATATACATGTGTACTTATGTCTTTTGGAATTGAAGGCCTTCGTACAAAAAGGGCGTATGTCGGTTTTTGGCTGATTTTCATTTTTTGCAGGATCGAGGTAGTTTTTTACAGACTGACTTGTTTTGACATGTGAAGCATCGTTCCGTAATTGTTTTGGTCGATTTGCACTTTAGAAATAACTTATGCAAAAAACTCAGTTTTGTGTGAAGTAGCAACTTTATGAGCAAATCTTTCGAAGGCAGATTTCAACGCAACCCGAACTTAAACGATTACTTTTAGCAGCTTTAACAGCAAGTTTATTTTTAAATAGATGTTTTGGTTTGGGAAATAGCTAGAGAAACAGAAAACAAAAACCTTGTATCGAACTGGTGTCACAACAAAACAAATCCAGACCCGCTTCGTTCCGCGCCTTAATCGCTTGTGCAAACAAAGCAGCAGTAACTGCTTTGCGTAATTGAATGGCTTGGTGCAAGACGGTCGTAAGTGACTTTTTCGGGTAAAATTTTTTTTCCTTCAAAAGTGCCTGAATTTTTGCATGTGCTTTTCAATAAAGCAGAAAAACATTCTCCTGTATCTTTTTTTGGCTAAAATTCTCTACTTTTTCCACTTTGTTGCGTCCTTTGTGCACGCTTCGATATTTTAACTTCGTTTTTCTCAGAAGCAAAGTGCAAACCACGCAAAAAATTACATGGGAATCTTTTACTACTTAATTGAAAAGCACATGCAAAAATCCAGGCACTTTTGGAGGAAAAACAATTTTTACCCGAAAAAGTCACTTACCACCGTCTTGCACAAAGCCGTTCAATTATACGAATAATAAAACTAAGTGAAATTTCTCGTTGAACAAAGGTCGCCAGAGGAAAGCTGAGTTTTTTGCATACGTTATTTCTAGAGAATGAGGCGCAAATCAACCAAAGCAATTATGGAACGATGCTTTACATGTCAAAACAAGTCAGGCTTTGAAAAATTAGCTCAATCCTGCAAATAATGAAAATCGGCCAAAAACCGATATACACCCTTTTTGCACATAGGCCTTCAATTGTTGATTGAGCTATTTTTGTTTATCCCTCTAGCTTCATCTGATGAGTTTACTCAAGCATCCATCATCGAGTAAGAACCCTGAAGTAGTCATACAGTTGTACATGTTAACAGGGCTGTCATTATAGCCAGTAGCTGGCTGTTTCGACCAGCTACTGGCCAGTCTATGCCTGTCTAGTTTCATCTCACTTTAGCATTAATTTTGACAAGAAACTTAAAATATTTAAAAGATCCCTCGAATATATAGTAAGACAATCTGTTTCGTGTCTGAGTCAAAGTGAAGGTGCATTTCAAGAGTTTTCAATGTACTTAGCTTTCCCAAGTGCGATCTGAAGATGAAAAAGGTTGTGGAACCCCTGGGACATTTTCACAGAACTGGATCCTTTGCCAAAATGGTATCCACGCCAAGTGGAAGAAATTGAGACAGTCATTGCTAAGTACATTTTTTTCATGCTCAGCTATACATGTATGGTCAAAGCAAACCTTATATATTGGAGAGATTTTTTTTGATTGAGATTATTAAGATTTGGAGTAAAAGAATGGTTTTGAAACATAAAACATGGTGATATTATAGTGATAGTTTTGAATGTTCTTTAAGCCTAAATACTGAGTGAAAAACACTGAAATGGGATCTCCAAGCATCTTAATCTCAAGTTTCTGTGGGATTATGCCCCTGGATCCTCGCGGAGACTTGCATCATTGGTGCTCAACAAGCAGACTATCACCATTTAAATCTGAGACATCTACTTGAAAATTTATTGAAAGCCCTGTGTGTAAAACTGTACTTGGTAAATAAATTGCTCATACATCATTTTATATGTCTGTGATTATTATTTTCCTTGATTTGCTCATCATCTTACGTTTTCTTGAAAAATAAATACGTTTTATGGTGAAAATAAATAATATGATCATGATTTGATGCCATCAACATGTTCCAGAACTAACATTAGCTCAAGCCTCCTGTTGCTGGTTTATCCCAACATGGATTTCTATTCTTGAAAGTAATAACATCTCTTTCACTTTCCTATGTCTGTTGTTTTTCTTTTTCAGTTGAGTTTCTTCCTCAGATCACAACTCTCTTAACAGATCTTGGGGCATCACAAGCTGAGGTTGGTATACTTCAACAAAATCAAAGTTCTAGCTTTGAAAGTTTTGTTAAATATGATTGACGTGAAGATGTTTTTGTTGTTGCCACTCCATTGAGAGGAAGGCGCAGTGCATGGCCTCGTGGTTATTGTGCTCATCCCCAGAGCTAGCAGTCCGGTTTTGAGCCCTGGCTGGAGACACTGTGTTTTGTTTTTGGGCAAGACACTTAACTCTCATAGTACTTCTCTCCACCCAGGAGTATAAATGGGTTATCGGCAAATTGTTGGGGCAACCTAACAAATTGTCGGGGAGTGACCCTCGATGGACTAAAATCCAGTCCAGGGGGAGTAGAAATACTCCTAGTCACTTCATGCTACAGAAACCAGAATAAGCTTTAGCAGCTATTAGCCAGTCGGCTCCAAGGCTTCACTTCACACTACTCCATTGATATGATGTTTTTGTACTGTCTTAATTTCTCCCACAGCTTCAAAAGAATATGCCAAAAGTCAGTGTAGAGAAAAAACGGTAAGTGCTATATAGATTTAATCTTAGTGGAACTTCTGGAACCTATTCAAATTTCTTCATAGAATTCCTTCAAGGCGTAATCAGCTTAAAGTTATGTTAGCTTGAATGAGTTCCCATTATTGGACATCCCCTCTTGTGCAACGAGGCCTCTCCCCAATCTTGAGATTTTGATTTGATATAGTAAATTCTAAATCTTTTAAGCATCTCTCATTGGTCAGAGTTTTAAAATTTTTGTTCACAAGTACAGTGGAACCCCGTTAATCTGTTCACCCATGGGCCACAAAAATTTGGCCGTATTAATGGGATGGCCATATTAAAGGGGTCCTTTAAGTATATGTAATCGCGTGGCCCTGAGGACAATTAAGGATTAATTGCGCATGTATTTTCAAAGTTTTCACAGAAAATTGCCTGAGTCACAAAACAACGAGGGCAATTTGGAAAACTTTGAAAATACACTTGAAATTCTTAATTGCCCGAGGACACTTGTTACTCGTCTATACCGCCACATAAACAGGTTTTTTGTCATTAAAGAACAGGCTAGCAGTAGAATGGAGAAAGCCTACTATAGTAAAGACACCAAAACACAGCAAGTTCAATTCACTCAAAGCAATTTGTTTACATATAGAACTTTAAGCAATCTAATTTTATTCACCTGTTTTGTGAAGCTTGCAACCACGCGAAAATACTTCATCAATCAATGAAATATTAAATAAAATGGTAAATAAATATTAAAACAAGTGTCCAAACAAGCTCTTATAACTTCTTGAATCCAAAACTCTCCCTTCAACTGCAGAAACTTCACGTATCAACAAAATGGAGCAACTTCAGAATACCCGGCAACTCCATTTAGTGTGCTTTGAAGAACGAGGAATATAACAATAGTTGCTATTCTTATTCAATGAGATGCTAATAAGTTGCGGGGTATTCTGAAGCTTAGCCAACAAAATTTACACTTTTTTTACGCCAATAAGATGAGCTGTGATGCTAATAAGGCGACCCGGAGCAAAACAAAGAAATTTACTTTAAGTTTGGCAGCCATGAAGTTCTGTAATTTTATGATTTGTGCACTCAAACCTTTTTGAATCAATACTTTTCTATACGAAAAAATCCTTTTGCTTTTCCACCAAAAAGACTGCACTTTGCTTCGTATCAATTTTCTTTCACGTTAAGATGAAATAACTGCGCTTGGATCAAACTCAGAAGCGATGCATTTCTGAAATTCCTTTTCAAAATCCGTTTGAAGGGGGAAACCAACTTAATGCAGGCGCGCTCAGCCAATTAGCATCAAAATAATCATGCCCTCTTGATTACCAAAAGTGCCCTCGGGATTAACAAAAAATGCCCTCTGTCTCAGCCAATCAGCATTCAGTAATTTTGCCCCATATGTACCTGTGGTAAGTTATGGCAAGAAGACTGAGTGGAGTCCAATTCAGTCTGTAATCATATGAGTGTGATAACTGAATCAGATGACCTCTCAGCAGCAATCTGTTTATCACGAGTATGATTGTAGACCAAAATGGACAACATGATAAAGTCTTATTACCAGTTAATCATAAAAATTACAATTTCCGAGAAAAGAAGAGTAGCCAATTTATAAAAGAAAGGGAAAATTTACATTAAAAGACTGACAAATGAGGAATTAACCACTAAACTAGAACTTTGAATGTGATTGGTTGATTTAAACTACTACTTTGAATCTGATTTGCTTATCGAACTGCCTGCTAGCAAACTATCCGATAACAACTTGGTGAGTGACTTAGTGGAAAATATGAGTTTTTTAAACCAATCACAATCAAGGAAATTGTAATTTTTATGATCAATAAGAAAAAAGCCTGCCTAACCTTTTGTTTCTGCCAGAATGAAGTAGTGTAATACTGAGGTAGCCATATTAACCAGAAGGCGGGATTCCACTGTAACACCTTTATCTGGAGCTAGAGTTTCATTTTCATATTATCACATGGAAAGTTTTGGGGTTAAATGGCAGATGTCTCTTAAAATTGAACATGGAAGTGGGATGTTACGGAGAGTAACGATAGTGCACTACTAAAATGTTCTTTCCTGAATACACTTTGTCTTCAAGGCCTGAACCAGAAGCTGCTGCCACCAAAAAACAAAAGCTTGATGTAAGTATGGTTTTGGTTTTATGGTTTTTACGGGAAGTTGTGGTGGTGGGGACGATTTCACTCCATCACTCGTTCACTCCTTCACTTCCCGTTAAACATTTGGAAACCCGGAGGGAGCTGCCATATGACAAAGCCCCGAGGAATGCTCTTCGGACAATTTGAATTTAACTCCTACGAGAGACTAATGTGGACGTTGCCTGAGCTTCATTATACCCCTGAAAGATACCACTCAAAACGGAATAGGTTCGATTACTAGCTATTGTTCAAGAGAGGATCCCGTGGGCACTTGTAGACCCGACTCGCGTAATCGAGAGATCAGACGAAATCAAGCCTGAAAACAGAAATTAAATAAGAGCATTTCTTTTAATTATTATTTCTTCGAGTGCACGGTAAACGATACTTTGACGGCTAAAAATGGTGATGTTTCGTCGTGAACACCCTACGTGAGACCAGAATCCTTGATTTGTACCCGAGACGACGAGTATTTTTTACACCTTTTGCATATAGAAGGTCCCCCCCCCGGGGGGTTTAACATCTGCAGTTTCACGGTCGGTTGCACCGGGTGCTTACCATTTGTCAGAATAAACCGGTTGAGACGACCGTTGAATAATGGTAAGGGTTTTTCCAAAATCAGCAAACCAACCGAACGAAATGGCGCTTACCATTTGCAATTCGATTTCCTGTAATTGTTTTCGGCTGATGAGAGACTGGAAACTTGAAAGTTTAGCAAATGGTAAGGAAATTTCCGCCGTTCCGTTCCGAACGGAAAAATAGGACTACCTGTGAAGGTACTCCACAATTTCCGAATGGAATTTCCGGAAAATTACCTTACCATTTGACTTCAAACCGAAATTTCCGGATTTTCTGGCCAAATGGTAAGCACCCACCGTGTCAAGTTAGTTATTCTTTGAATTTTGACCTAAGCGCTCAATATTTTATCGCAGAAATGCTCTACATTGAATAAAGTCTCGCACGAACGTTTTTATAAATAGAAGCTACCTGTAATTATAGACTGAAGTCTCTTTTAAGAAAAAAGCTCATTTCCCGAAAGTGCCCGCTCATACAGGTCGATACAGGTTTAACCATACTCGATTGCCGAAAAAAAAAAGAAGACACTGAAAGTCACAAAATTGTCGAGCTATACCAATTTTCGAATGATTCAAGCCGTGACTCAATGTTTTGAAAGGTCAACAGTCAAGAGAATTGAGGAGAATTCAAACGACGTTTTCCGCTGTTTATTTATACGATAATGTGTTGTATATAAACACACATAAATACAGCCATGGCCAAATGAGGAACAAAAAGTTGTTATTAATAGAAGAAACGACATTACACAAGGATGGCAGTTCTACAGTCCTTAATATCGCCTTGGAAAAGGAAGGGGAAAAAAGTTATTACAACACGGGGTGCTCGTATTTGGTCAACCCGACTGAACAGGGCTTAACTTTGTTGAGCGGACAAAACATGTTGCTGTCCTCGTGGTATCATCTGACTCTGCGCTGAACGCACTTTTTTTAGATTTCTAAGATGAGAAAAGTTATCAAAAAGAGAAAACAAATCCCTGATAGTACACGGCTGGGAAAGTAGAGAACAAAAAGTTAGAGGAATATAAAAATAAGAACTATTACTTGCTTTGGTGATCGGACAAGCGGCACTTACCTTATAATTGCCTCGGTCTCTCGGACGAAGATAACTCGGTCTCACGGACCGTGTGAATGTTTTCTTCTCGTGTACTCTCTTACCGTTGCGTTTTGCACTATTTCTTAACAGTGCCAGTGGGCTTTAACTTTAACCTAACCTTCGGATTAAAACCTGAAGTTGGTGGCATCAAAATTGTCACTGTTTAGAAACGATCCATTTTCCAAGTTGAGTGGCTCATAGCCACTTTGATTATGGTTATGGTTTCATACATGTAGTTTAAAGATGTTCTAAATTGACTTTTACACTGCATGTATTATTGGACGTTTGTTGACTACAGTTGAGTTCTGTTACTGAAAAGGTTCGCCTGAATCTAAATATTGATATCTGACTGAGAGATTAGAGTTTTTGTTTTGTTGTTGCTTACTTTTGAGACTTTTGATAAATTAGTCCCACCTAAGCAGAGTACTTGAACCATTTTCGGTGGAATTTTATTTCATTTTCAGATTGAGGAGCTGGAGACGATGTCCACTTCAGATGCTGTTGAAATGACAGCACAGGATATAATCCCCAGGCTCAACAAAGACACGGTAACAGACCTGGTGCTGGTTAGCATGTTAGCCCTCCCAGACAGCCTTCCATCTCACTTCCATGACACATACACTCCCATTGCTGCAGCAGGCGGACAAGCTCAGGTCGTCCATCTTGCCCGCCTGCTGGCAACTCAGATGAATGCTGCCAGGATTGGAAAAGGATATGAGAGAATGGAAGCCTTGAGAAAGGTAAATTTGATTTGTGTGTGAATGTACTTGCAAGAATGTCGCTGGAGGAAATTGATGGTGTTAACTAACTTGTTTGAATGTGGTGGGTGTTGAGCAAAGGAAGAAGCAATGAGGGGGTCAAATATGGAATTGTGTTTACTCTTACCGTAAGCCAAATTAGCTGCTAGCCTATCAGAAGTTGTGTCTGCGGTCTTGATATCCTACATTATAACCCACCCATTAATTTTTGAGTGATTTTATTGGCTATATTACGTTACGTGGTATAAATCTCCGGACAGTTATCACGCAATAACCCCCGCCCGATTCGATATTTGTCCTCCGATTGTTTCCGTCGAGGAGAAACATAGTCAGCACAAGAATTTAAACCTTTCTTTTCTCTTATTTAATATGGAAGGAAACCAAACTGGTGTTATTTTGTCTAGCGATGGTGACATTAAAAAGCTAATGGCAAGTGCTGTTCCGGAAAGTACAAAAAAGTCACCAAAATACGCTGGAAATGTCTTTCAAGGTAGAGAAAGTCACGAGTAGACTTTTAATATTTAGTCCTATGTAAATTTAAACCGATTCATTTTACAAAATGAAGATTTAATACAATGTGATAACTAACTATAAAATAAACCAACCGTTCACGTCCGACTGTAGCGTGGAGGAAGGAGAGAAAAATTCCAGTCGCACTTGAAATCATGGAGCCGGCAGAATTGTCAACCATGTTGAAATATTTATTTACGCAGAAGCCAGAAAAGTCAGTGGAAGAAAAACCATACAGTCGCAACACTGTGAAAGCCAATTCGTTCCGGGCTGGACAGAATTTTTTTTCTGGTTCCCTTCAAAGAAAGCCGTTTTCTATTATTCGGGATAAGTATTCAAGCCGGCAAACGAAGCTCTAGATTCATCACTGAAAGATCTTGCGCGACAGAGATTGATTTCTTTCACAAAGCACAAGCGTCCAACTTCCAGCGAAGACCTTGAAATCCTCCATGCAGCAAATCAGCTGGGTCTGAATGCTCCAGAAAGTTTTTCAAATTTGGCATGTTTTGACACCATTCTCTACTTCGGAAAGAGAGGCCGTGGAAACCAACGCGAGATGAAACCCGGTGACCTTTAGCTCAAAACAACAACAAGATGGCTGAAGTAATTCATCTCAAGCGAGAGAGCGACGAAAAATCAGTCCACCTTCAAGTGCTACAGATTTTACACATTCTGTGTTTCGCAGATGAATTGAATTCTGAGACTGAAACACATTTCTTTCTAGTCAAGTTTTTGAACAGTTCGTCGGAATATGTGAACCAAACGCGCCAGGTTTTCGAGTGTTTGATCCAAGGGGCTTTACGAGAATTAATTTCACATGACAGCTTGTCAAATTTGGTCCAATCACAGTGGAAATGAAGTTAGTTAAACCAATCAAATTTGCTTTGCCCCCTCACGTCAATCACGCGCATTCGCCACTATTCGCCACCAGATCACAACTGGCTTTTCTACCATGTTTACGAGCGGTTTTATTGCGAAATGAAAATTAATGGGAGGGTTATAAAATAAATAAACCCCTTTCTGGCTTGCTGGTATGTCGGCTGATAATGTCCTTGGCTGAAAGATTGTCCTCAAAATTTCACATTTGCCCTCGAAGCTTCGCATCTCGGCCAAATGTTCATATTTCGGACATCTCTCAGCCGCGGACATTATCAGCCGACATACCAGCCACCTGAAGGGGTTTATTTACTAAATATCAAGTCACTGATCTGAAATGGCTACCATTTAATTTGGTCCTGTGGTTTAATTTGGGAACAGTAAATATCTAACCGTGCCTCTTTTGGTACGCTTTGGTGGCATATCTGGCTCGTTTGGTCTCGCTGTGGGTCATTTTGACTTGAGTATGTCTTGCTGAAGTATAGACCAAGCTGGTTTGACCAAACTCACTTAATATACCAGTACTTACCAAAAATGTTAGGATTGATTTCCACCGCTCTCTTGAGTCTGGTCTACGGGCTTTGTGCAAGGAGCACAGACTGCTTTCCCAAATAGCAGCCAAATCGAACCTACAAAAAGGCACAATTAGTTATAAAAAGTGCAACATCCCAAGAAACTTTTTTTCTCTTTTAACTGATATTGTTCTATGTTCCCACTTCTTGCCATTTGGTGCTTACATGTATTAGAGGGAAGTGCTTAACCAGGGAAAGACATTTACCTGGTTGGTGTGTGGTAACCAGAGCACTGACTCAGGGCTGTCATTGAGTTTTAATTCACATGTAGCCTTGATCTTCATACTCGTGGCAAACTTATTACTTTATGGGTGAATTGTAGCAACTACAGGCCAGTTCACCCATAACATCAAGGGTCCATCAAACATACTCAGCTGTAACAAGGTTATGGGTTACAGCCCTCATTGACAGCCCTGCTGACGTATTGAATCGATATTCTTAAGACTACAGTAATAATTCAGAGCATATTTTTCTATGTTGAAACAGGTTCAGAACGACCCAAGAATGAAAGAGGCAGAAAGCATGTCGATCCCAGTGATTGGTGGAGGTAGTGCTTGGGGAAACAATATACCTGGTATTGAAGAGGACCCTATGGTGAGTCATGCTGTTTAACAATAAGATAGTGAGCTCGAGTTTTCTATCGCGCTTGGGAGTCCAGAGCAAATGATCTAATTGCTTTAGTATAAATCTACTAGTCGTTCAAAACTTATCTAAATCCTCTTCAAAGACTTCGAGAACGCAAAGAAGCCGCCGCCATTTTGTTCTCAACTGCGGCACACTCCTAGGTTAGTCAATATATATCAAACAATTAGATTATTTATTATCCTTGTATTTGATTGTGTGTGGCAAAATAAAAAAATGAAAAATGAAAAAATTATGAGCTCGAGATTTCTACCGCGTGATAGATGACGTGGGCGCAGCCCGAGTCAACTATCGCGCATAATAATCTAATTGTTTTAGTATAAATCTACTAG
>CM042750.1:18022576-18026822 GCA_022496165.2 Catalaphyllia jardinei | reverse complement strand
ACTTTTCTTGGAGATTTGGTCAAACATTTGCAAATTTCCACTACAATGGAGTTCTTTGGAAACCTGCAATGTAGCAGAACACAAAAATGGCACAACAATAGTGCCATAATTTTATGCTGAAAGCGCCAATCTCGTTGCACAATCGTTACATCGTCTAGTTAACAAAGTAGCAATGCCAAAACTTTGTTCAAACAGAAGACACGATGTCCTCAAAATTAGCACGCAGTGTGTTTACCAACCGCTTTTCGGGAAAGAAGCCTCTGCTCGTAGACCAGACTCAAGATTTAGCGGGAGAATCGAGCCTAGTCATTATGAAATTCCATAGTAGGATTCTGTTGTTAGCTAAAAATTGGTTGCCGGAATTTTTCCCTTTTTTCCTTGTTATTGACTTAATATCTATGTTGTACTGTGATTTTGTTCTGCAGTATTTGTATGGTGCACCTAAACCTGAGGAGGATTCAGCACTGAAGAGGATGTTGGGTAAAACATTGAACCCGTTCTTTTTGGTTTTGTTTTGTGTTTTATTATTACTAATCAGGGATTGAAGGTAGACGGAGGTAGTTTAATTTAACTGTCCTTTCAAAGGATTGTTCACTGTTCCTGTTGAGTAACAACAGTTTGGCAATGGCCGAAGATAGATATTGCAAGAAATGGGTATTTAAAAACTGTCTTGAACTATGGCAAGCGGTTCACTCTCCAAAATTGCGACTCTTTCCCTCTTTGATGGAATATAACCTATGATAATTTTTCCTGCACAGGTGGACATTTTGATGTCACTAAAGAGAAGCGACCAATGGATATAAAGAAGGTATCAGTGAATGCATGTTTCTTGTTCAATACTGAGACGAGCTCAGAGAGTTATGTCCAGTTAAACGACAGGGATGCTTGTAAAAAAGCGATTTTGGTGTTTGAGGATGTTCAGACTCAAAATGTCCACAGTGGGAGCTCTTGTGGTACCTATTAGAGCAGAAAGCCAAAAAGATATGACAGAAGGGAGATGGCAATCAACTGATTTTTGATATTGTCTCTTTTATACCATGAATTAATAATAACTCATCAGTTAAAGAGTGCACATGCACTGAATGTGTTGTTTTAGAATTGCCACCTCTTGGCGCTGGAAAAAATTTCAAGCCGCGCTCTTATAACAGGATCTTCCATTACCTGTTAGGGCTACCCTTTCCCCGGGAATGAAGCAGTAAGGCGTTTCTATGAGAGTTTGATTGCTTGACCGTTTAAGTTCTCACAAACTGAAAGTGACTTGTGTCTACTTCAGGTCGTGTTAACTGAAGGCAGTCTTTTTCTAATAAGATGAAGATAATTTATATGAGCGCTGCCGTGAATTGCTTTCACGTCGGGATGATCACAGAACGTTTTTGACAATTCTCTGCTGATACCTGACATTTTTCCCAAGATATTTCAAAGATTTTTGAAGGTCAATAATCGTTCTCGACGTTTTCCGCTCATTCCGAAAGGCCGAAAGATTCAGAGTACAAGGGACATATTTTCTGGTCACCGCTTCGCTATCATTACATTTTTTTGTTTTTTTTTTCCCCTGATTTTGATTGGTCTAGCAGAAAAGAAATTGCATCTTGTATCTAACAACCATTCATATGAAGGTGTAATCCAAGTCCTAAAAATTGAAACTAAGAAAGTGTCCTGCTGAGTTGACATTTCCTCGGTCACCTTCTTGCTAGAAAATATGTTTGCTTGCCCTTCGATTCCTAATTAGATCAAACAAAGGGTTAAAAGATATCTTTCTCCTTCAAGTTCATTGCGTCTGTATTGACTTTGCATTCCTGTACCAATACTTCTTTTCCTTCCCGCAGACACCATTTGTTCCAAAAGAACCTACTGTCCCTCAGCTGGTAGGTACTAGGAGCCTCAAAGGCCTCTCCCATCTCGATTAAGTCCTCTTGTCTTTTTATGATAACAGATTAATATTCAGCTGTGTTGGTTTAAATTTTTGGCTTTAAGTTTGTCCGCTTTTTTCCATGAATGTGATCGTGGGAGAACTATTGCACAGACAGACGGTCAAAGGGACGGACGAAGAAGCAGTCGGACAGACCGTCGCCCCAATGAACGAATAAATGAACAAACGAACGATTAAACGAAAGAATGAACGAAAGAATGAGCGAACGAGCAAACGAACAAACTAACGAACAAACCAACCAACCAACCAACGAGCGAACGAATCAAAGAACGAACGAACGAACCAAAGATCGAACGAACGAACGAACGAACGAACGGTCAGATTAATGGATGGACGAACCGATCAACAGTGATTTTTCCTCACTGTTTTGATTCAACCAGGATAAAGGTCCCGCTTGGAAACCAGCTGAGACTGATGTGACTCGCTCTCTTAAGATTACAATTTATTTATCTGTATTTATTTGTTCACTGTTATCATTTTTTGCCCTCTTGCGTTTACAGCGCATGCGAAAAATCAAGCCATTCAAGTTAGCTGATGTGACCAGGATTCTCAATCCAGAAGAGAGAAAGAGAATGTTGACAGGCGCAGTCAATAGAATTCTTGCTGCTGAAAGTGAGTCAACTGCCTTGTGACGCTTGAATATGGAGTTTCCTTAAAGCGCTTAGCACGTCGTCAACTGAAAGTTTACCCTCTTTTTTGGACGTTGACATATCTTAGAGATGTCATTGGAGAAGTTAGATTGGTGATGTACATATATTGATTATGAACCTCCCAAGCATATTTAGGTCTAAGACTGTAATAACAACGACAACGACAACGATAACGATAACGATAACGATAACGATAACGATAATAATAATAATAACGATTTATTAACAGCATTTCTACAGAGTAGCTCTACATCTGTTAAATAAAACTAATATACATCAAGAACTTATAGATAAGCTTTCCTCTTGAAGATAAACATGTTGTGAATGAACATCACGTTGTACGAAAAAGTCATGACGCGACACACAAGAATAATGTCCTCGCGTGGTGCATTTCAATGTACCACGCGATTGGTTTGAAACAAACTCGCGGCATCAAAAACGTTCCCCTGAAGGCGGCAAAAAAATCGTGGGCGTCGCGCTCAATTGGGCAGAGTAATAATAGGACTGAGTGGAGTCCAGTTTGGTCTGTAATAATACAAGTGATAACAAAATCGGTTGACTGCGCAGCGGGTATTACGAGAATGATTACAGACCGAATTAGACGACACGAGTTCTTATTACCAATTAATAAAAAAAAATGCAATTTCTGAGAAAAGAAATAGCCAAGTTATGAAAGAAAGGATAATATGCATTAAAAGACTGAGAAAAGAGGCGTAAATTGTTTTTCATTGAAACCATTGTTGTGGTTGGTTGATTTAAACTACAACTTCGAATGTGATTGGCTTATTGAACTATCCGATAGCAAACTGTCCAATAACAAACTGTCTGATAACAATTTGGCAAGTGAATTACAATCACAATCGAGGAAATTTTAATTTTTATGATTAATTAAATAAATGAAAATAAGTAGATCCTTAAGTCTGTAGCACTACTGTGCTAATTGAGGACACTGGAATGAGCAAAAAGAATATTACAAATTGAACAGAAACTTGTTAAACATCCCAACTGGAGGGAGGCTAATCAGTTGGCTATTTACAAGCGTGGAGGAGTTGAATCTGGGACCACCAAATACCAATCCCTCTGGTAGCAAGGAGGAGGATTTGAACCCGGGACCTCCGGATTACAAATCCAGCGCCCAAACCACTAGGCCAGGCTGCCTCCATTAAGAAGAATTTGTAAAGTTAACAATCAGAGCGTTAGATCTCAGTTTAAAGCGACGTGGAAAACTGTCGTTTGCGCGAGGAGAGAGTTGGGTTAGTGAAGGAAACATACACACGGAAGGTTTGAAGTTACGTACGTTGCTGAACTTTTTTGCGCTATGGGTAAATGTACCAGCTGCCATCCTTTTTCGTATGGAGGATTACATGCGAAGTAATTTGTTTAACACTGCTTTTGCTCATTTCTGTGCAGATAGTGCAGCCAGGAGTGGAGTAAGCCAGGTATGGCTGGGATTTGTGATGTTCATTAACTAGTGGTTTTTACTTGAGTGTCGAAAAGTGATCGGTTTAACACTACTACTCCACATGATTGCTTAAAAAAACATTCGCGTCACTTCACCATCCAATCAGAGAAGTGTTTTCGTTGTTGAATCCGTGAGCTTTAATGTATTACAGTTTTCTTCATCAAATCTTTTGTAATAACGGTCATTAATGTAAGTGCGGCCGTA
>CM042750.1:18000076-18017576 GCA_022496165.2 Catalaphyllia jardinei | reverse complement strand
CATAGTAAGTGGAATGCGCTTTACTGCTCGGAATGCGGTTTCCGAAGGTTGCTTGAGCGTGTGGTTATTATCGAACAAGCTGGTTTGCAACGTAAATTAGGAACCTGTAGCAAACGACGTAGGCAACGAGAACGCCACCAAACAAAAGGCTTCTTAGTGTGTAAACAATAGCTTTGCTGGTAAAATCAAAATCGTAAACTATAAATTCATTTTTTTACGAGGCGTTGTCTTCTGTTTCGCCGTAGTCATTGCTTAGGCTCGCTATTGCCTTTTGAAACCCGTGGTAAGAGGCTCTTTGCACGACCCGGTCACATGGTACAAAATTAAATTTACTGGTGAGCAAGTTGCGCAGTGGGACTTACAAAACAAAGGCAGGTGTATTGTTTTGGAAGTCCCACTGCGCAACTTGCTCACCAGTAAATCTAATTTTGTACCTTGTGACCGGGTCGTGCAAAGAGCCAATTGTTGTCATAGAGATTACTTAGCGGCCAGGCCTGAACTACTTACACAAGCAGCTTTCAGGTACTTCACGCGCCTTGCTCCATCAAAGGAGCTCAAAACATCGAGCGCTCCACAAACTCGTTCCGGTAGCCTGCGAGCAGTCTGTTGTTACGGCGGTTAACTGTATGTTGTAAAATCCTTTGCGCCAGCACAATACCTTGAATTTTTTCTTGTATCCTGGGTATTTTAATATCGAAACTGAAATTGAGATCTTTTTTTTTTCTGACTTGACGTTTTTTCCTCTGGTCGTGCAATATTGGGAAGCTTTAGCAATAACGACGTGTTATAAAAGGTGGATGTATACTTAACCTTCAAATGTTGCAACTGTTTAGATCTGCTCAGTGCGCCTTTCGGTCTAAAAACTTGCTCAGGCTAAATATGTGATGACAGTGTTAGCCATTGCGGTTCATGTTCTCCAAAATACGTAGGACATGGTCGTTTCACGTTCTTATTTTGCAGAGGAAGGATATGAGATGAAACAAGATCAAACGCACATGCAAAAACGTTGTTCTGCTCATTAAAGTTTTTGTCTGGTGACGTTCTCGTTGGGGTCGCCGTCGTGGTTTGCTAAAGCTTCCTAATAATTTCCTGTGAGGGAAACCTTGAGCAGCTTAACGTTCTCAGTGATGTCAAGCTAATTTTCTATTTTCTTCCTTCCTCAGGTGACTCCAAGGTATCAGCTACCAGTCCACTCAGTCCATCTGAACTCCTGGTCGCTCTTCATCAAATCGAGGCCAAGAGTGACATGAAGTCTGTTATGAAAGGTACGCTAAATCTTTCTGTCCATTGGTACACTGACTGTGATTGGTCAATTTTGCCGGCTGTTATAGGGCCCTCCTCTCGCGCGCTTGACTTGAGAAGTGTCCTTCTTTGTAGCGAGAGATACAACTAACATCTTATTTACCTCGCTTTTTCGATTCCTACGCTATAATTAGATCCTCGCTTTTCCTTCGATATATGTCCTAAGCGTGAAGAAAAAAAGAGTTTTCGTATCTTATGGTACAGTTATAGAGGGTATGAACTGTTGTGCGATTCAGAGCCACCGAGATACGTAAATACGATTTGTAGTGTGATACAGGGATAAACAAGCAACCGAGGCTCAACCGCTCCAATCACATCGGGCCCAGACCTCACTCTGTTTGACGTCGAAAGATGATCACGAGGTCTCCTTTCCTCTTGACCGGGGGTGATCTGGGCTCTAGTGTACTGTTCCACAATGTGTTCCTCTTGGGTCGTGTTGCAAGAATCCTCCCTTGGTGTTACAAGAACCCTCCCTATAGGCCATTTCCGAGTTACCTTGGTTTCAAAACAAGTCTTCGTGCAAGACCTTTCATGTGAAAATGAGCTGAATTTACATGAAAACGAACCTGTTTGGAGAACGCCTTTTTATATGAATGCACGAAGTTTCGTTTTGACACAGGCAAAAACCAACTTGGAAATGGCTTTTTGAACAAACGACAAGGACATGATGTGGATGCAGACAATCTTTCGTGCCAGCCAGGAGACTGTTTGTGTTAATCATTTTCTGTTTTTCCTTTTTTCCACACTCAGCTAGCAGCCTTTGTTTCGCGGAGAAGACCATTTACACTCAGGAGGTGCTGGCAGTGGTCCTCCATCAACTGATGGAAATGAACCCTCTCCCTACCCTGTTTATGAGAACGGTAATAATCTTTATACCCCTTTTCTAAGTAGAACACTTGCCAAGTCATTATTTGGCTGTGTGACCGCCGCGTGATGCAGTTTCAGACAAAGACCCATATTTCACCCTTGCTTACCATAGAGTCTCCAGTAGCTCAATAGTTAGAGCGTCCGGCTTGATCCACGGAGGGTCGTGGGCGTAAATCCCATCTTGAACTCGGATTTTTTCCGAATTTGCAGCTGATGCTGTTTCTATCACTTTATATTCCTTATAGCAGATCACTTTAGCCGAAAAATTAAATCGCGTTTCATTTCCCTCCGCAGGTGATCCAGTCTCTAAGCATATGTCCTCGACTGGTTGGCTTTGTCATGAACATTCTTGCCAAATTGATCACCAAGCAGGTTAGTAAATTCTGTACGCGCAGTGAACTAAACTATTATAGGAAGACTTGGCGCTCTTGATTAACTGTCTTTTTCCGTTTGTCCTTCAGGTCTGGAAACAGCCCAAGGTTTGGCAGGGATTTGTCAAGTGTTGTCAGGTAACGTCCGGGTCGCTTAAGTATAACACCTTTATGGTTAATGTGCTCGTCTCCGGATCCAGCGGTCCGGTTTCGAGCCCTGGCCGGGGACGTTGTGTTGTGTTCTTGAGCAAGACACTTTACTCTCACGGTGCCTCTCTCCACCCAGGTGTATTTAATGCTGGGGGTAACCCTGCGATGGACTAGCATACCATCCAGGGGGGAGTAGAAATACTCCTAGTCGCTTCATGCTACAGAAACCGGGATAAGCTCCGGCCTGGTGGGCCACTTGGCTCGTATGCAGACTTTACTTACCATTTCCTTTATCCACGGTACAGACTGTATTCAATTTTGAGCAGATGCAGTCCTCGTTTACAAAACCTGTGTTTTGTTTTGTTCTTTTTTAGCCTGTTTCAGGCTCTCTGTCAGTGGAGGATTGAGAAAGCGGGCGGGCGACGAGTGGGGTCTGCTAATCCTGCTTGTCTCCCTTCGCCAGCTCGCTTTTTCGATCTTCCTCACAGACCGAGAGCCTGGAACAGCCCTTTTATCGTGTTTTTCCAACAGTCAGTGGCCCCTACTAATAGTAAAAAACTGTATGAGCAACTGAATCCCTCGTCACCCCCCCCCCCCCCCGATCATATACTTAAGATGTGATTAGATCTCATTGCATTCCTTCTTTCCCTTTGTAGATGACCAAGCCCCAGTCCTTCTCGGTTCTTCTGCAACTTCCTTCTCGACAGCTGGAGAGCGTGTTTGAGGTAACCATATTGATAAAAACTTCCACCTAAAGGTCGTAATATGAATTCTCCTTTGCGCTCGATCAGACATTTGTTTTATCAATGCCAGTTACCAAAACTCTGTCATCAAGACAATACTCTTAATTCTGATGTATTCTCAGGCTGAGTGCTCCGTTTAGTTAATTTTAACCAAGTCATGACAACCGAATAGGGGAATCCTTGTTCACACTATTTACCTCATTAGCATAAGCAATTTAGTTTGTGATGGAGCTTCAGATAAATCGGTTCTGAATATTGAAAGGTCATAGTACGATTAACCCTACCAATGAATATGAGCCTGATGTATTGAATACTTTTTGTGCAACGCGGATTTAAAACCTCAAAATTTTACAAAGAATGTATGAGCTCATTACCGCTTTTGCCACCCAAAAATTTTGCAGTTTTTGAAAGACAATTTCTCGTTAAATATTACACACAAAGAACTAAGAATTTCAGCATGTATTAAGTTTAACTAGCTCTTCAGCTGCCTGGAGTCAATTTATATCTAACATGTTTATTTCTGTCAACAAACTCGTATGCAAATGAGCAAAAATGTAAACAATGACGTCAGCATGAATCCCCCTATAAGAACCTGCGGGCAGAATTATGGTAATTATGATAATTATGTTTATAATTATTTAGATATGTCCAGAACTCAAGGAGAACCTGGTTGCGCATGTTCAGTCGTTCACTCCTCACCAGGTAAGCTTCATGGTTCCCACGTTAGCCTGTTTTGGACTATGCATATATTCAAGCAATAGAGCCTTTTTCCTTGTTTACCGACATAGCCTCATCTAAACACGAGGAAGGTTGGGTGAATTTGAAACAGTTACACAATCCCGAGACGTAGTCGAGGGTTTGCATAATTTTCGAGGATTTTCTCAACCACCGAGTTATTAGTCCAGTCCCTGAACTCTCCTTTCTTCCCGCCCCATATAGGGGCTGAACCCGGGCGAGCGAAAGAAGAGTCCAGGATAACTTGCATGCGCATGCTCAGAACGCCGCCATTTTTCCCCCCAAATCGGGGGAAAAACCATATTTGGAAGTATTTTTCAGATTTGGCTTGTGACGCGATTTTCTGAATCATATCTGCATTCAAATTCTGCATCCAGATTGATTAAAATCATGTCAGTTAATCCCAAATGAGTGGAATTTCACCAGTATCGCGCTATACCACATTCGATTTGTTTTTTCACAATATCAAAGATAATGAAAGAAATCTTTGCCAAGATTTGTTGACAATTGAAAACACCGACTCGGACTTGAAAGTGCACGCGCTACATTATGCAAATGAGCTACATGTACGCGTCAGACTTTCCTTTCAAAAACTTTTGCAAATTCGCTTAATATGCAGAAACAATACGAAAAATGTTTGGGAAAAGAGTAATGACGCCTACTCGTTGTCGATCTGATAAAAGTACAGACTACGATAAACCATGGCCATATTTCGATAGTTACGTTTTCACCACAATATCAACGTCAAAGAAATTGCGCGAGCGCGAGCTGAAAAAGACATTGCGCGACACATTGACGGGAGCAGCGTGGCTGGGACCTACTAATTTTTTATTGGTTCGTTCTGAGCATGCGCATGCAAGTTATCCTGGACTCTTCTTTCGCCCACCCGGGTTCAGTCCCTATTTAGGGCGGGAAGAAAGGAGAGTTCAGGGACTGGACTACCGAGTTATGTTCTCAGTTATTTTATGATAAAATTTACAAAAAGTCAGATACAAGGAGATACCAATGTTTGAAACCCAGCAAGAAAAACGTTTCCAGATACATCGAGAGTACTTTTGGTATTTTTTTAAGACCAGTATGTATCTGACAGAAGATTGCCTTAAAATGTTTGTTGTTTTTCCATATCCCAGCGAGCACATATTCCGAGGTCGCTACTTCAAATCTTAGACAAGGACGGAAAGAAGGACGAGAAAAAGCCTAAAGTGGAAAAACCAGACAAGGAACAGATCGACCCTGAAGACGAGGACGAGTCGACGAAAGACGACAAATCTCCGAAGCGGACACGATCGCACTCGAGAGAATCGTTGAAAGACAAACGAAAATCGCGAAGATCACGCTCTCGCTCTCGCTCCAGGTCACCTCGGAAGAAACGGGAGAAAAGCGCTGGTGAGGAGAGTGCGAGTGAAGGAGAAATAAACTGAAAGACGGTGGACCAAAGGTTGTTACATGGCATGCGAAGTTGAGTTAACAGTGTCGTACGGGAAGATTACGAATACCCAAGTTAAGTTTCCCCGCGTCTCCAAGAACAAACCGTGGTTCGCGAGGCCAGGAAAATTCCATTGAAACCGACGTTTAGTGTGACCAGCCTTAGTAGAGAGACGTCAACCTTCAAGGACTCATTCCCTCCCCCCCCACCCCACCCCGCACCCCCCACCCCCCTACCCTCAACAGAAGTTCTGCTATGAGGACAATTTCTGGCGAAATAAGTAACCAGTCCGAGACACTACACTCCGTAGAATTGCGAAATCTGTGTGACTTTTCTCGAAAGGACTGCAGAATACTGTCACGTGACCTCGTCAATCTTTAAATAGAGTGCTTTAAAATCACCAAGGTTACCGAGTTTGAGATCGTTTTTGTGTAAATGTACGTTTCAATAGCACTTGAAAGGTTTTTCAAAGTAGGAAGACTTGTCTGGAAAAAACGTCACTTTGCCATCCTGCGTAAAAATCTTTAAATGTTTTCATCTTCCTAACAGTCCTCAATGCTCCAAGGTCGCCTTAAAATCTCGCAATTAAAACATCAATTGTCTCAAACTTTCAAATCCTACCTATAAGACTGACAAGGTTATTTGAAAGGACTCTGCATAGGTACGTATATACACCATAGGCAAAAAAACAATCATGATTCCAGCCGGTGACTTCTTATCACGGGAGTCTGTCAACAGCGAAGAGACTGTTAGCGATGGTCACGACCATTTTTTCGTTGGCTGTCAATTACCAGTGAAAAACGCGGAGGTGACAAAACCACAGTGAAGCGGCCAAGCTGTGGAAACTGCAGAGATATACTGCGAATGTGCCAGAGTGATTCTGGTCACGTCCTTTTTAATTCAACGCAACGATTGAACTTGTTTAAAAGGGTATCGTATATTGTAAGCATGTGGTTTTGTAAGTTTAAAGTGAAACATTTTCTATCAATGTACAGGTTCTCTAGTTGTAACTTCTACAGGAACAGTGAAATATACGCACCAGCCTCAAAGCGATTGTGTTTGTACGTTTTCTTGATCATCCGTCAAAGCTGATCATGAAGGACAACTGGCGAATATTGTCCAACACGACGCGTTTATGGACTGACATGAAATTGAGGTCCGCAAACACGCAAATGAAGATCGAGGCCATGTCGACCGAATAAGTTTGTTTGATAGAGGATTTAGGATGCGGTTTCTTGTGGGATACGGCGGGCAATCCCGGGCGAGAAAGTCCCATTTCCCGCACTCGAGTAGCCAATCACAGCACGCGATTTGGTACGCCATCTTGACCGCTCGTGAAGCTATCATAAAAGCTCAATAAGCATCTTATTATGAGAACCCTTGGCACGAGATTGTATTACCAATAGAACTAGAAAGTAGCGATCGATGTCAAACATGTTTGGTCTTACGTTGAAACAAAACAGGAAATTGAAAAGTTCCGGAAAGAAAATCAAGTAAAGATTCCTTACAGTTGCACTTGGCGTTTCGCTGGAGAGATTTTGACATGAGACTCGAACAGTAAATAACGAGAACTTATCATTGTAAGTTATTTAAGCAATAGACCACAAGTGTCTGTGGGTTATAAGCTGATAAACCACGCGGGATGTTGGTAGAACACGAGAAAAATTTGTAAACCACGAGCCGCAGGCGAGTGGTTTACGAATTCTTCGAGTGTTCTACCAACATCCCAAGTGGTTTATCAGCCTATAAACCATAGAAAACTTGTGGTCTATTGCTTTTATATAATAATTCAGAAGACGCGCGATTTTTCCGTGGGTCTACCGGCACAATAACCCACAGCTGTTTGACCAATCAGAGCGCGCGCATTGATTTGGTTATTATATAAATTGAAATATTCATATTCTCGTCATGCCAATTGTCATATTTTCCTATTATTTTTCTTCATTCTCTACTTATTCCAAAACGCTGTCTACGGATAACTAGTACTTACTTTTGTACGGACTGTTAGGTCTGCAAAGAAAGTCTCAATTTTATTAGGTCCCGTCACACTACGCCGAATTATTTGAAAACACAGCTTTATTTTTACGATTAGACGTGCCGCCCACACTGATCTATCATCACGAAAACGGACCTTCTTGAAAACGATGACCTCTCGATAATCATTTGATTTCCCTCACCGAGATTTTTTTAAACACAAATCCAAAATAAACGGTGTAGTTTGGGCAGAAAAATTAATACGTTATCAGTGTGAAACCTCCGTTTTCAAATTCCTCCGGTGCCAGGCGCTTTGTGCTTGGTTCCGAGTCCCTCTCCTCGAGTACGCAAGCCACTAGCCTCGTCCAGGCGCTCAGTTAGTTAGGGCGCAGCGCGAAAAAAAAAACGCGCTTTCTCTCGCCACACTATCAGTTTATTTTTTTTCTTCGCGAGCTGTTTTTCGCGCTGCGCTCAAACTAACTGAGCACCTGGAAGAGGCTAGCAAACCATTTGTAGTTCAGTAACCCACTGCTATCAGAGACTTGACCAACAACCACGGCCACGGCCCGCAAACAACGCCTCGTATAATATGAATTTATATTTTACCTTCGAATTTCGCTGTTATCTAGATCTGTTCAGTGCGCCCATTGGTCTCAGAACTTGCTCAAGCTAACGCCAGCGTTCAGTTCCAAATTTAGCTTCCGTCACTCGCGTTCTCCAAAATACACAGAACTAATAGGCCCGTTTCAAACGCCGTGCTAAAGTCGTGCCGAACTAAATTCAATTTAGCTCGACCGTAGTACGACATTGGCACGACTTGGTTTCAAACGTCGAGCCACGGTCGAGCTTAATTCACTCACTGGGCGTTTACAAAAGAGGCGATATTACGAACTAGCGGTCTAACGGATAAATGCAAAATGATAATTTTAGTTATTTACTCATTTAGTTCGGCACGGCAATAGCACGCCGTTTGAAAGCATGCCGTGCCAAAGTCGGGTAGCACGACAGAGCTTGCCGTGCTACACGGCAGAGTCGAACTTAATTCTTGAATGGTTTCAAACGCCGTGCTACAGCCGTGCCAAAGTCGAGCTTAAAAAATGAATTTAGCTCGGCCTTGCAGACGACGGCAAAGAAAAGTACCAAGATTTATAACGCACGTGTACAGCTATTGTTCTTGTAAACGGTTTGAAAAGTTGAGCCTAAATTTTCAGTTTCGTCGTTTGTAATCTTCACCATCCCTAACCATCCTTGTTCCGTTATGGTTTATTATTATCTCTTTGGTGTTTTTTTTATCTTTTAGTAAACTAATATTTTTGGGTTTCCTTCAATTTAAAGGTAATTTTGTCAATGGTGGAAATAATTTGAAATACTGTGCTTCTTTTGTTTGCTAACTTTTGAGTACGTAGGTCATATAAAAATATCGTTTTCAGACTTATTCCATCACGCAATTGTTTTTTAATCACGCTCTGTTTTTGTAGTGGGGAGCAAGCTAAGATTACAAGCGAGCTCAGAGCTCTTCTCAGCGCTCCTCTGAAGCGAACTGTTGATAACGTGGGAAACAAAGCAACAACTTTTAGCTACCTTTGATAAGAACGGATCGACCAGTTATCAAGCATTATCAAATTGATTGAAATATGAGTAATGTCCTCTCTCAAAAGTTAGTTATTTCTGGCATTTATAAGAGACACTAGGCGAGGCCCAAAAAGCCAATCATTTCTCGCTTGCATTGTTTAATTTAAAAGTTAATGGTTTACTGAATTAGGACATTGCTTGTTTGTATCCGATCTTATCACGTATAATACACAGTACTTAGCAAGATTTGTATTATTTCCCTCGAGATTAACACCAGTCGCTTTTGATTTTTGACGCGCGTTTCGAGCATGAGGTTTTCATCTAAGGTGTCCTCGCAAGAGACTAGCGTTCTTAAGCCTGGCTCGTCCGATGAGAAGTTTACATTCACGGTGAAAAAGACAGAGGTGACAAATGGCGCGAGTGCGGCTCGCCAGGAGAGCGAAGGCGCTAGCGGAGGAACACGAACGCTTCAGAAATCAAGCACACTCAACGTAAATCGCGAACAAATCGAAGATTTCGCAAGCGTTCGCGACAGAATCTTTCCCGTCATCAAGGCACGTTCTTGGGTCGACGCCACGAAGGATCTGCTGACGAAAATTGACCCCAAAAACAAAGCGGGTGTCTTATTCACGCCTCTGAAGAACATTCCTGGAGCTGGTATCGGATACACGCTAGCAATTATGGGCGATCAAAGCCGTTCCCTCAACTACGTTCTGACCAGTCATTTGGACGTCTGGAGTACATCTGAGAGCGTTCTGCAAGAGGTCGCCTTGAAAAATTTGGAGAAGAGGTTGGACGGTTTAGGAGAAAATCTTTGGTCGCAGAGCAGGGCTGGCATTCACTACATCGACAGTCTGGGCTCGATCTCCGCATCTGTTATCTTATTGCCGCGTTTTATCGCACGTTTAGACGTAGAAAGCGGAGACGTTGTAGTTGTCGTTCCCTCCAGTGATCTCTGCATGGTGGTAGGTTCTAAAATGGAAACACGACTTTGCATTGTTGGAGAGATGTCTCTGCGTTACTCGTCCGATCCGCACCACTTGAACACAAGCCTTCGGCTAAACAAGTCAAGAATGGTGATGGCAAAGTACTCGCCGAAATCTTTTGCTGGTGAATTTCCCGTTCCTTCGTCGCTGGAAGAAGTAGCTGGGCTGAAACTGAGGGTACAACCCATTAAAAGGAAGAAATAAACCGCCATTTCTCCTCACCGAACTTTATTAAAAATTGTCATAGATTTTGGTTTATTTTTATGATAAAATTTTTTGAAAGAACAAAGGCGAAACAAAGACCATTGTTGACATTTAGTGCTTCTATCGTCACACATTCTGTTATAAAGTTGTTCAGTTTTCAAAGAAAGTAGGTTCAAGTTAAGTTATTAGTCGACAAAATCAAATATTCGCGTTTTGTGAAAACGTTTATGGTAAAATGTCTCTTTAGGGTCCCTTTAGGGAACAGTACTTCAAGCGTGACAAAGTAAAGATCTCAAATTAATTTTACACTTTGATCATGTTGATCGGTTTGTAAATAGTCGCGGCAACATGCTGGTCAAAAGAGGTTTACAAAGAATAAATATTGTCCCTCGGATCTTTTTTGAGTTCGTTTGATCTTCCGTCTTTGGGTAAAATACAGTTGTAAAATATAGTGACTAGAACTCTAAAGAAGGTTATGTTAAAGTATTGCGAGGGAACTCAATGAGTCCAGATTCCACAGTTATGAGTCCTTGTATATCAATAAAAGAAAATGATTGATTGCTGCGTGGGGTGGGGGGGGGGGGGGTGCTACTGTAGTTTCAACATGCGAAATCAATAGTTTTCAGGATTGTTTACCATTTACCCAAAAAATCCGGAAAATTCGGATGAAATGTGAATGGAAAAATCAATTTTGTCTCCCCGAACGGAAATTTTCTTGGGGAAACGGGATTTCTTGAAAGGTAGACCAAAATTCCCAAACGTAATATTCCCGAATGAAAAATGTGCGTTTCATTTACTAGTTACCCAGGCAGTGAGGCCTCGGTTTAACTAATTTTCCTCGTTTGGTATAGTCACAAATCACCGTCTGGATGCGCATGCGTCACTAATGCAGCTTACAACACATGGAATTTACAGCAGTAGCTACAAGGTTGGATTCCACGAATTTCACATACAAACGAACACACCGTTCGCGGTAGACCAACACTAATTGAAAGGTCGTTAAACGTTTTCGGAAAGGGTCGGTCTGCAAGGCTTTCGAGAGATCAACAATTTACGAGCGAACGTTTGGAGTGAATTCATCACGAATCAAAGGAGCTACAATCTTGGACAGAATAAAATGAGAAATAAAACCACCCCTCCCCCCGAATCAATAATGAACTCGCGCTCTAACAAAAGCGCGCCATTTTTTCCATCATTGAAATGGGGGGAGGGGTGGTCTTAATTTCTCATTTATTTTGTCCAAGATTGTAGCTATCAACCGGGGCTATCGACTCTTCACCTTGATAAAAAGCATCTTCAGAAGCGTCATCGTATTTTTAGACGTGATCGTGAACCAAGTAGGATCCCAGCACGAGCTCATAACGTCTGAGCAACAAGAGCAGAAAGGTTAGAGAATGTGTTTCTGTTGTTTACGAATGTATCTGTTCGAGTACACTTAGTAATAAAGTTAAAATCTCGATATTCTCTCGTTATTTTCTTGTAACAGAGGTATGTGTCTTCTCAAGAATAAAACCCATGTAGCGAATTATTGTACCATAAAGATAAAAGAAACTAATGTATGAGTTGACCCCAGCAAAACAAGTTTTGGATTTTACTGTCACGCAATCCTGAAGCAATAAAAAATTATTCGAAAACCATTCAGTGGATAAAGTCAAGAAATTGTGATGTTATAGGAGATTAATTAAAGATTACACTTCTCAAATTTTGAAATCTGCGTTTTCCCAAATCTGAGATATTCCTCGAATTATTTTGAACAAATTTACAGAGCCCAGGGTGGCTCTATGTCACGCACCTTCATAACTCTGAAATTCAAAATGTCTCTCTCGTTTGAGAAATAAAACAAACAAACAAACAACAACAACGGCAAAGGCTAAAGAAAATAGACTGAAACGTTCATAGGCTGATGTAACGATCTTGACTCATTTTACTTGCTAAAGGTCTGTGCACGATCGAGTAATAAGCTATTAATCGATTCCAAGAAATGCAATCGAAGGCAGAATAGCTTGAGCTCATCGATTCGATTGAATTTCGCACGACTTCAAATGCAGAACATTTAACCTCAATTGCAATCCACCTTTAAGAAAAAGATGGCGACTGGTACATTTCCCTATAATGCTTTGCGCACGAAAACTCTAAAAGAGCGTGTAAAAACACAAAGAAGAATCGTAAATCATTCAAACTCGACAAAAGCAATGCTGATAGTATAGGAACGACTGCCGTTAAACCATATCTTTCTACATGCCCAGTGGGCTTAGTTTGGTTTGCAAGGTATTGTGGTCAAATGTACAGCCGCCATCTTTTTCCTTACGGTGGATATAGCTAGTGCTTCTCAGTATGATGACTGCCTGGATACACGCAGCAAGGCTTCTAGGTTTAGTAGTTCCAGGCCTTTTGGCTCGGAACGCCTTTGATCCCATCTTTCGGGAAAAAGTCCTCAAAATGGAACGAGCGCATCCCCGTGAAAATTTCCATTTGGAATTTGACGCGTCCCATTTACTTCAACTGTCGACCAACCGGTAGACTGCGAGCAGTCTCTTTCTTTTCCTAGCGTCTTCCTTGCGTTTATTAGAGCTATCGAGTAGCAAGCGCATTCTCGTCCCCATAGCCCTATTCTCATCTCTTAGCCGGCGGGACCTTGGCATGAGAATCGAAGGGCTCTTGGGAGGATGTATGTACCGTTGCAGTTATGTCCTATATGGCAGACATGTCCTCTGACGTAATAGGATATACTGAGCCAATCATATCATGGGTTCTATCTAATAATACGCAGCCATAAGACTGGTAACTGATCTCCGTTCTAAGAAGACACTGTCAAAACGCAATTTCTTTGGAAGAAACAACGACATACAATTGGTCAAAACGTTTAAGACATATCTGCCACGCAGGACACAACTGCAACGCTACAGATGTATAACGGCTGGAAATCGTACCAAGGCCCCGCCGGCTAAGAGATGATGGACGAGAATGGCAGCAAGCGGCTAGTGGCGCCTCTCACCATTCCCTCCTCGTTTTTTCCCCCTAATCTGCATAATAATATTAAATGAGCGCGCGGAGGATTTCAGGAACAAAAACCGACTACTCGTAGTCTAACCAACCAGTTTTTCTATGTAAATGGTAAACAACCAGTCCAACGCAGTCCAACGAGTGTGAGCCCAGTCGCCTATTGTTTCAACTCGGCCAAAACTCCCTCCCTCTTTATAGAATCAACAAGAAGCTATTTCTCAGAAGGAAATTTGTTCCGTTTCCAGATAGATATTCAGGCTGAGAAAGGCTGGAGTTTTGATATCTAGTGCATGAAAAGTCCCATGATTGTAGAAAAGAGCTATAAATTAATTATCGTTTTCTACACATTAACCCACTCCGTTCATTTGTGCTTCCCTGTGACTCTGCCCAAGGAGAGATGAGCACTCCCTTATATGGGCTATATTGGTATGTCCAGCCTCAGAGGGTATGTTTTTCTTTAAGACATGTTGGTCAGAAATAGAGTATCGATTTGGGTTATTTTCAAACTGGGTATGATTTTTAGTCTTGAATTTAGTATGTTCTAGTTTTTCATCATTATCGACAAGACCAGCAATCAGACACTGGTTGATAAGGCAGGAGACAGGAAGCTCAAACATTATGATATCGGGAACTAAGGCAGGTCATAAAGAGGGAAGAAAAGTCTTAAGCAGGGTAAATGCTTCGGGAAGCGGGCCGCGTGTTACGTGTGACGAGAGTTATGCAATTATTCAGAGTCCGCCTTCGGCTTATCTGTGAAGCCAAAATACAAATGTTAGCGGTGATTTCATGGAAACCTGCTCAGCCGCGGTACGTCGAAATAAAAAGTCTGTTATTTCTTTTAGCTTAAAATGATAGGACGCCCTCTACTAGAAGTAAAGCTTCTCAAATTGTGGCGGAAAATTTGACAACTCATTCAACTAAATCTAGATCGAAAATCTCGGCACCTTATAATTAAGAAAGCCATAGTCCCTATTTTGCAATATAGCAAGGTAAATTCAAATAGAATTTGATGAATTAGTTTCCTCCCACAGTATATCGAATCTGTCTGTAGTTTCGTCCAAGCGTTCCAAGTGCGTGTTCCTTCCCCGTAAGCAGCCGCAGAAAATCGGCGGGATTGTTATTCCTGACAAGTCTGATTTGATCAAATTATTATGTCGCGGTAGTTGTGATCTTAATCACATTTAATATCAAGCAAGAAACAGATACCTTCGTTTCTCTAGAATCATGTCATTTTAGTCTGACTTAGAACTGTATAGTCTCCAGTTTATTTATTTCTGCCTTAATGACATTTTAAGTTTCTTTTTTTCCGTGACACGAAATTAAGTTTCAACAGGATATTTTTGCTACACATGTTTACCTTGTGAATTACAAGCGTTACATTGATAACCTCAATACTCAACGGCTATGTCAATAAATCACTCTAAAACGAAAAGCAGTACCATTTGTTGAACTAAACCAATCTAACCGCTTTATTAGGGGAGGGCAAATCGCGTGGTGTGGCGGCGTCTCCACATCAAAAATATATTTCCTTTTCACTATCACTATCCGATTAGAAGTCCAGTTTGTAGTTTTCTTATGTAATATGCCGATAACGAGTTTCAATCGTAATTCCCCATTTCGTCGAAGGCAACAATTGAAATGTTGCATTGCGATATACCGAAATTTTGTGATGTATATATATGAAATAATTCATATTTGAACTGCGGTTATAGATGCAAGTGAAGTATGATCCTCGCAGTAAATTTTCCAATTTAAGCAACTGGAAAGAAGAAGCCTGAAAAAAAAAAAAAAAAATAGAATTTGATGAATTAGTTTCCTCCCACAGTATATTGAATCTGTCTGTAGTTTCGTCCAAGCGTTCGAAGTGCGTGTTCCTTCCCCGTAAGCAGCCGCAGAAAATCGGCGGGATTGTTATTCCTGACTATTTTTTTTCTATTTTTTTTTTTATTTTTTTTTTTTTCAGGTTTCTTCTTTCCAGTTGCTTAAATTGGAAAATTTACTGCGAGGATCATACTTCACTTGCATACCGAAATTTTGGCGGCAATTTTGCCGCCGTATAGAGTTCTAAAGTGTGACGTCACAAAAAATTAAATCTGTGAAATTATGGGATTGGGCGCCATTTTCGAATGGAGTATGCTTAAAAAAGGTTCCTTGCCAAACCTTAGCTCTTAATTGTAATTCCCAGCTGAAATACGAAGGATTGAAATTTGATACTGCCCCATATAAATCTCTGTAATTTTGAGTCAGTTCTAAACTGAAAGAACAGAAACAAATTTTGAAGGGTTTGTATGGAATGCCATCAAACTTTGATCCCTTATATCTCTACCGGGAATTGCAATTCGGAGCTAATTTTTGCGATGAGGACGTCTTTTAGCATGCTCTATAAGAATATGGCATCATATCCCATAATTTCAATAATTTATTTTTGTGACGTCATCACTTTAGAACTCTATTTACATTACAATTACGAGCTGGACTCTGATTGGATATTTTCTCCTCTATGTAAATAGTTCACCCCTGAACTGAAAACAATACCGTTTTGTTTCTGAGGAAACGAAACAAAAAGCCCGGAATGGCGTCGAGAATCTAACTAGGCACAGAAGAGCCCTGTTCTAGGTAACTGCATCAATTTTTGCAATACAGAATGGGTAACTGATCAAACGTGCGCTCAAGGCGGCTGAAAATTAGCAAATTTCTCTTTATGGGTTTACCACCAGTGAAATAGCAGGCGAGCTTTTGCGCGTTAACATGACATCTTAACACGTGAAAATAACGCGTTACTTCACACGTGAAAATAACATGGTATTTTCAGAAGTGAAAAGATCACCATTTCCATGGTTGCATAATCTCTTAATAAGTACTTCAATGTGTTCCTGTATAACAGAAACATCATCGGTTCTTCCCCGGAAATGTTAGGTTATCTTCAGAAATTTGTGGAAAATGTCCCGAGACGATTCTCTGGCCTTTAGTTTACTTTGGGAGAATAAAAGTGTTCGGAAATCTTCAGAAAATTGTCAAAGGTCGTCATTAGTATGCTTATACAATAAACCGAATAATACATGGCTGCTTGATATCAAGCTGAACACGAGAAAGGAAATTTCATATCTTCAAGCAGCCATGTATTATCCTCTATTTATCTTATCGTGGCGAATCCGATAACTCGCCTTCGTAGGTATGATTTTAAATTTAATGGGGAGTACATCACTTGCTCAACAAATAACCCCAAGACAAAATATGACATTTATTTCACTAACCTGACACTATAGGACAATGCACGAAATCACAGTCAATTTAAAATTTCCACCGCCACAGCCTTCTACCATCTCACCTCCTCTGGAAATCTAGTTTGTTTTAAACTAACAGTTCCCTCTGAGACCCTGGGTATGATGCCCGGCAGGGGAGAGACAGAAAGGGCAACAAAACCTTGAAAGAGAGGGGAACGGAAACGATCGTGACCATAGTGCTAAGGAGACCAACACAACACTAACACTGTGTTGTTTGCAGAAACGCAATTCTAACATACACAACTTGTAATTCTGTATTATTCTACTGAAATAAACAATTTTAAGTGCTGCACAAAATATACTTTCTTAAAGCACAAAACTCTCATGCGATCTCAAATTCCGAGATCAGATGTTCTCTAACGTAAACGTCCCCTAACACCTCTCACCGCTATACACTTTATAAAAGCTAAGAATAATTTGGACTGCTTCCCTAAGTCAGTCAGGGAACTTTAATTGCAAGAAATTAAGTCAGCTTGACGTCAGACGAAAACGTCATATTAACCAGCCGCTGTCACAAAATCGCTGGCTCACTCGGAGATGGCAGTTTTAACATTGATTGACGTAAAATCAGAGAAACAATGTGTACTAACAAAACTTTTATCTTCGGCCTTAAGGCAAACGTTTGACGTTCGTTGAAAACTGTAGCAGTTTTATAACGGTATGAATTTCAATTATATTTTGCGCAATTCTTATCACCACAAAACGAAATTGTTTGAAGAGTACTTTCTAATTAATGTCTGTCAGCTGTTGACTACAATTCTTTTAACTGTCCTAATGTTGCTTTCAGGAGGTTCAAGTGCGCCTGAAACAAACAACAGAAAAGAGTCAATAAACTTCTAAAGCATTTAGAACTAGACCACGACAGGAGAGGTACACTGTCTAG
>CM042750.1:17979687-17999128 GCA_022496165.2 Catalaphyllia jardinei | reverse complement strand
GGGGGGGCTGCAGCCCCCCCCGCCCCCCCGGCCCGTACGCCTATGCCTCCTCCTCTTCCTCCCCCATAACAAAAAATCATGCTGCGACTCAGAAAATAACGATGCACTCAGTTCAGTAATGCAGAGGAATCATTGACTCATAACTCAGTGTAAAAAGCTCAAGTGGTAAGGATGACAACACTCAATACGGGCAGCCAAACATTGGTGGATTTCAATTCACAAAACTGGTTAAACCAAAACATTCTGAAAAGATTGTTCTATGTAACACCACAGATGAGAATGAAACACATGCAGAATGAATAATCTATTTAACAGTACCTTAGCATGTTTCAGCTCTAACTCCGCTCGTTCAGTCTGAAAAAAAGAAAGTATTAGTCATACAAAGATTACACTAACAACAAGAACTACTACTTGTGTACAAGATCTGTTGTCCTCTTCATTTGCCAAAGTTTATTAATTCAATTCTACTCACCATGCTCTTTCTAAACTGCTGGACTCTTCTTGTCTTGAAGTCTGTCAGTTCTGTTTGATAGAGAGCAGATCACAAATCACTCTCCTATCACTTTCTCAGCACCTGACAAGTTGGCTATTTGACAATAATTATTATTATTGAACATGGACAACTTGATTGATAATTAGACAGCCCCTGGGTAGCTAATCAGATTACATTTTACTGTCATTCATCTTTGCTCCTTGGATAGGTTCTACATATGATACGGCTGGAAAACGTCTGATCAATTGGTGAAGCTCACAAAACAAAAAGACAACAACAACAACAGCAATAAATTTATCTGCTGGCTTAAGGGAATTCCTTGACAGTTTGCTTTTAAAACGTATCTGGCACTCTGATGAAGTACTGCGCTGTATTTACAGGAGATTGTGCCATATGACTGTGTGCAATAATAACACCTCTCTGCCTGAAACAGATTCCGCCTTCACATCCCACCCCTCCCCCTCCCACACAAACACACCCAGACTCTTGCCAGTCACGTTAGGGAGTGATTTGACTGGAGGTTGCTGTTTTCAAGACACCTTTGTTTTTACAGGGGTCTCAACAAAAATTTTTAGCGGGAGGGCAACTGGTTATCCCAGACAGCCAAAACTACTTGAACTGAACATTTTATGAAAAACATTATTCTGCTAGATGGCCAAGCCAGCCAGCAAAATCGTCCTCAAATTCAGACAATTTACCAGGTGCCCACCCTTAATGAAACTCCAACCTGTTTTATAACCATGATATTTCTCACTGACCTTGTTTAGCTACTTCTGAAATGTGTTCAAATTTTTCAGAAGCTGTTTGCTGAGCTGTCTCTGCCTGGAGTGAACATAAGAAATCAGAACTTGACAAAAGTACACAACCTATGACTGTGGATACATACTCTGATTTTGCTCAATACCAACATACATGTATATGTTCCTCCTTAATTGTCACCAAAGGTAGTGATCTCAAATATAACTTTTCATGGCGATAACAGATATAACAAGCTGAACTGAGGTAATCTGATAGTATTTTGTTCCTGATCAACCTCACATTCACTTTAATAGGAATACATCGCTCCACTGGGTGTAACATAAACAATTTCAACAAGATTTATCCCTTTCCTGTTTTACTGACAGAGACAGAAGGAAGCCCAAAGTTACCTCCTTTCAGAACTAGCAACAGAAAAAAGGAAGGATTCTAAATCCAAAAGAAACAAGTCATCATATTCAAAACTATATGGCATAGTAAGGTTTCCCAAAATGCAATAATGTTACTTTTGCAGATTGTAGACTGCAGACTATCATTATGAACTTGTTAATCCTGTTCTCATTACTGAGAGCTAACCATAAACAGAATGATCCGAGCACTATTCGGCCTAACCTGAGGTATTCAAGCTAATCAGAGCACTATTTTGGCTTAAATATAGTCTGCAGTCTGCAGTCTTCAGTCTGCAAATGCCATACACCACCCAAAAGGCAAGTTTTAAACTTTCCATGCATACTGTTCCACATAAAAATGTTTTTACAAGTTAGCACATGTACTCTTCCGGATGCTCACATCAACGATCATTTGGCATAGTCCACTAAAACTAATCCCCAATGATCCCCCATGATTCTAATAGTATTAACATAAAAAAAATATGCTCATGTTGTTCATATATATTGTACTTACTGCTGCAACTTCTTTCCCCTTTACCCTCGCCTTGTCCAGGGCCTTGTTAGCATTTTCGTAGTCAGCTAAGCATCTCGTCCTTCGATACAACAAGTTCTTAGCAGCCTCTGTGTCTCTCACGTAATACCTCAATAGGTCTGAAGTTTTCAGATCTTGGTCAGAAGCAACACGGCCTTCCAATTTACGAGCTTTCTCAAAATATTCAGAAACCTGAAAAAGATTACATCATATGAGAAAAAATTGGTTGATTCTGCTCGTCACTGTTAATGTCAAGTTTAGGCTTAATCAAATCCTCAACTTCATGCTTTTCTTTATCTTGCTGCCTGTCTGCTTCACATTATTGCTTATGCATTAGAAGAATTGAGATTTAGCTGTTATTGAGATTATGCACTATCAGGAGATTGACTTAACTCAGTACCTTATTCAGGAATCTATCTATATCCATGTATTCACTAGTGCCCATCTGTGAAATACAACTTGAGATCCTAATGAAAGTGTCAGCGGCATTCTTGTGTGTCTTTGTCATACGGTCTGCTTGACGAGTAGCATCCTTTAACCTAAAAACAAACCAAAATGCTCAAATCCGATTAGCAGGCTCTCTTTCAGGAAAATGTACACAAAAACTTTACAAAATTATCTAAAGCTTGTCGTCAACTATAACTGGAAAGTTCTTCTGATCACACTTCCCTTATGTTCATTCGTCAGCAACTCATGCTGTTAATAGACAGTTCTATCAAAATAGTCCAATTTTTCATTGTTTCTTTGTTGTTCAGTGATCAGGAAAATATAATGCAGCTTATGTTTGCATATGAGCCAAGTGACCGACCAAGCTGGTGCTTATCTCTAGTTTCAGTACCACAAGGGGACTAGCAGTATTTCTACCCCCCCTGGCTAAGATGCTAGTCCATCGCAGGTTTACCCCAATAATTAAATTCGCTGGTACCCATTTATACACCTGGGTGGAGAGAGATGCTGTGAGTGAAAAGTGTCTTTCCCAAAAAACAACACAATGTCCCCTACCAGGGGTTGAACCTGCACTGCTCGGTCTGGAGATGAGTTATACACTAACCACGAGGCCACCACACAGGGCTGTCAGTTAGATGATTATCTAAACCTTAGCTATGGAGAGGCCTCAAGATAAGTTTATTGTTTTCTAGGGGTTCCACAAGCACTTTGCAGCAAAGTTAAGTTAAGAAACTCCAGAAAAGGTGATACTGGCAGCATTTTTATCCACTCTGGAAGACTTAAGGACACACTTTAGACACTTACTTCATGTTATATTCCACTAGAAATTTCTTCTCAGTCTCAAAAAACTCATCAACATCCTCAAAAAAGTGAACAGTTTCAAGGTTAGCCAAAATAGAAGTTTACAAAAACTAAATTATCAGGCTTTTAAATTGCCAATCTGAGAAAAAAAGAAACTTTCACAAGAAAAAATTTGGTCCATTAGTATAATGTGTGGTTCCAGAAAATATCCATACCCCCACCAACAACAACAAGGTTTATTTGAACTGTAAATTGCCTTAATTACAAATTAAACAGGAAATAAATTAAAAATACATACAGTTGCTGGTCACCCAGAATAACTAAAGAGCCATGGGGGAATTGGAAATTCTGAAGGGTAGGGGGGTCAAAGACCCAGGAAATTCCAGAGGGAAGGGGGGTTGTATGATGCAATGTGGATTTGAGCCTCGATCTAGCTGTTCAAAACTCCTTTCTTTCTTCTCGTGGCTTGAATACTTGTATTTGACTCGCATTATATTTGAAATACATTTTCTTTCTTTGAAAAGCACTTTGGAAGCTAACAAAGTGAAGAACGTGACGTTGTGTGGAAATGGTCACCATTATTTGTTACCAGTCTGTTGGAGTCACCTTGTGGACCGAAAAACACTGGAGTTTGTTTTCGCATTGGTCTTGGAAGTGGCAGTCAATTTCTTTCATGAAAATTAGTTTCTTTATTAAGGTAGAAATGATGTTACGATTTCACAAACTTGAGAATTTCTCATCCCTGTTTATCTCTGTCTCTTTGTATATAAGTTTGCTGTGAAATTGGCTTTCGTCCCAAGTCTGTTAGCGATCGTATTCACGATAAAAGTATGGTGTCAATTTCATGCAGTCCTTCAATTGAAATTGTACCAGACTTACAAAGGGAGTTGGGCATGTAGGAAGGTAATTTGACAAGTTACTATTTTATCTTTTCTTTTAAAGCATGTTTCACTAAACTGCTGAATGCTTTTTTTGCGAGTATCTTCAGATAAAGATGTTACAATCAATCAAGAATATAAGTAGTTAAATGCAATGCAAATGGCTAAATGTTTGGAGTGTTTATTTTAGTTTAACACACTTTCTTGCCAAAACTATTTTTTTCCAGAGGGTATGGGGGTGTACAAAATAGTAGTGGAAATTCCAGAGGGGCAGGGGTGGGGGGTTATTTTAGTTGTCAAAAATGGACATTCCGGGGAGTAGGGGGGGCTTACGTGAAATTCCCCCTGTGGTCGGGGTATGGATATTTTCTGGAACTACACAATGACTGATTAAACAAGAATGTTTGAGGGACAAGTAAAGGCCTGGCGTTTTCAAGGGCATTATCAAAAGCTACAGTTGTATCCCATAGTACATGTACTGTGTAAAGTCTACTTGGTACTAAACTTTCATGGTGGCTTTAAAATCTCACAGGGACTGGAAAGTTGGAAGTAAAATTAAAGTTCAACCATATACCAGGTGTGATTCTACCACCCCCTCCCCTCTTCACTCCCCACTCTTACAAAAACAACATTTCCTAGATAACGTCTTCCATATACATGTAATCACAGTTGAAGGAGCATGACCCAAGGGGGATTAACCACAGCCATCAAAATCCACTACCTGCCCCTACCCTAAAATAGAAACAGTTGATAAAACTCCTAGCGATCTACAGGGACATTATGGCACATAACTTGTGTTGTGCATGGTAAGTATCATGACAATAGTTGGATGCCATCACCTGAATCAAAAGCTGGTAGGTTTTCATTGACCCAAGATTCTGATAGGACTGTCTTTATATGAAAGTAATTATAATGATATAATAGAACAATCAATCATTGTTTAGTCAGCCACTTTTACCTTTTGCCCAGACAGAAGGACTTCATCAACTCCCTTGGCAAGGCCCTTGAAAAGGCCTCCAAGTCGTTCTTTCTTGTTTTTACCTCGTACGTTAAGCTGCATTGAAAGAAAGAAATTAAATTGATTTGAAGACAGTATTGATAACTAATCTTAGACTAATCTTGCAAGTTCTCAGAAGAGATTCCTCAATTCTGTTGTTCACTTACTTCTCCTTTAAACTCCAAGAACACATTAAAGTTGTTGTCTTTTCTAAGAGTAGGATGAGCAGCCAAACGTGTAAGGAACACCTCATGCATGGCTACAGTTTTCTTGAAAGTAGCAAGATACTCTCTGAAACAAATAACAGATAATTAAAATCATTGACAAGACTGGTCAAGACTATCTGTTAGCCCTAGAAGTGTCCAAATATAACAGCATTCTTACGCTTCAAGTTCTTGCTTCATTTTCTGGAATTCCTCTTTTGTCATTGTATTTTCACCTGAAGTGAAGAGGACATTAAATTCTCAATGAAACACATAATTATGTCAGAGGAAAACAATCACAATTTCAGTTATTATAAGTATTTTAATATACAAAAATAAAAAGGACAAGCAAACTTTAAATTCAATTCATCTCTATTCGCAAGCATTTCAGTTAGTACAAACCAGCTACATTGAACAAATTTTAATAAAATTGTTCTTTTTTGTGTCATATAATAAACATCTTAATAACTAAGCTTAGCTAGTCCATATGGGAGAACCTTGACCTTGGTTGTGTTTGCAGACCTTGCTGCATACGGTCTGTACTTATGACGTCAGTCAAGATTCTCCCATACAGACCACCTGCCGCGTTAATAAGAGCTTGCACAAATCATACACCAGAACCTGTTTAGAGTGGACACCCTGTGTTAAGATGACACTAGCAAGTGTCCCAAGAGTGCCTGCTTAATACAGGTCTCACTGTAAAATGGAATTAAGATTCCATCTTACTAAGGATTGAAGAGAGATCCTATAAAATACTATAGCCCTGTATGTATAAGAGTGCATGAATGATTTTCAACCACTGCACTCATTAGCTCTTGTTACCTTCTCCAAGTTTTTGCAGTTTTTCACGAGACACATCAAAATCTGGTTTGGGAGGAGCTGGAGGAATCTGCAGGAAACAAACCACTATTTAAGACAATAATAATTTGTCTTTATAATTATTATAATGCAATATTTTGCACACAATCATATCAACATTGGTCAACTTCAAAGGTCCTCTGTTTAGAAAAACTGAAATGTCTTATAGGTGGACCATTTCACTTTTGAGGGGGGAGGGGTGTGGGTGACCCTTTCATGCACTAGAAATTTTTCAGCTAAGCGTATGGGATTATTTCTTTCAGCAGTGGTTATGCGCATGAATTTTTTTGGAACAATCAAAATCACCCACTCCCCCTCAAACGTTAAATGGTCTATGCCTTATTAGATGCAATTGCCTGATTTCAAACCGTAATTAAGAGACAAGTACCTAGTCCTTCACGGTTTGAAATCAGGCAATGAGCAGTGCTTTGATTCTCAGGTGACACTTTCTTACCACAAAATGAAGAGAGAATGAGATTACATTGATTTGTGTGAGGCTTGGGAGCTCTGAAAATGGCAGGTTTTATTGCTTGGATCTTTTCAAACAAAATATCAGTTAAGACTTCTAAGCTGCAAAAGTGATAGCAGTACATTTTTAAGTGATGATGTATTATGATGTCATCACATTCAGCTGGCATACCGCATTCTTTTGGACAAAAGTCTCACTTATTTCGCATTCGATTATGTCACAAATGATTTTTCTCTCTGTGGAAGCAAAATGAGTTCTGGGAGCTAGTAAATGAGACACTGACACCAAAAATTCACCAATGGTCGCAGAGATCACAGTTTGAAATGCTTAATGGGCAATACTGGGTCTTTAAAATGGTCCTAGTCATACAAGTACATGTAGGCAAATTCCTCAGAAATTAAAGTTGTTGATGATTTTTTTTGACACTTTCCCTGAATGTTCTGTACCAAGCAGTGTTTAGAAAAAACACAATGAGAATGATAGGCAACCATGCTCACTTAAGAGATGTGACGGGCCAATCTTACCCCATTATTCATCAGTCCAAGTTACATTTTGCGGTAATTAGAAGTATAATTTATTTATAAGTAATGTGTTAAGAAAAATAATTGCGTGACTTGGAAGTTTCGCAAATATGCTAATTTCGTCTCAAATCCTCTTGCATATTTAGTTAGTATCACATCACCGTGATTCAGCAATTCTTGTTAGTGGAGCTCTGGCGAAGGGCCGCCAGGCAGAGCCCCATACATATATACGAAAGATCTGGAAACCCATGAGTTGATTTTCTCATGGTGATCACGGTTAGCAGCATTGCTCGTGAGCGTGTACGCACGATGACGACGACGACAGAGTCATGCAACATGGTGGCCTTACTCCAAATAATAGCTTGACAGAGGCATGCAGCCTTGGTTTACTGTGTACTTCTTTGATATTGGACATCCCTGTTATGATCAAATGACACCTGTCAAAACAAGGTATCTGCTGACCAGTATCACATGATCATATCGTGGGCTCAAGTGTACAACTCATCCAGGTAACATTTTTTTTTTTAAAAGTTGACCGCTGACTAATTGCTGGTTTTCGATTGGATTGCGGGCTCATGTCAGGTTAATTTGTTCAAAACAGGGCAGGATGTTCAGAAGCGGGTTACTGCAAGCCCAGGATTAAAATTTATTTGACTTATAACTTTTTCCTTCCATAAAAATGTTTTTGCTGCTTTATTTTGTGTATATGGTGATTATGAAATTCAAACCAGAAAGTCAAACAATAAACAGAAAACCTCATTGTAATGTTACAAAACTAAAATCAAAATTCTACCTTTTCCTGGGTTAGCTTTATTGGGCACTGAACAACCTGGAGCTACGCTATTAGGCTAGCCTAAATCTTAACAGTGTTTTCAAAATAAGCCGTCGGCTGTCGCATCCAACGCCAACTTTTCCTTTTACGATGCCTACTTTCCCTTGGGTAAATAAGTTCTGAAGTAAATAAAGTTTTCCTAGAAGAGCCAAGTGTCTACAAAGGTTTCTAAGTGAATAAACTTGAAAGTTTTGATGAAAATTTCGTCACAACATCGTTCGAATCGTTTAAATCTGCTTGCATACGTCGATCAGGCTAAGATTACAAGCCAGCGGTTTTCAACAGTAACTACTGTATTTAAGACAACATATTCTGTATTCCAACACGAGCAAAATGGCGGAGAAGCGACAGCGTGGCCTAGCTGAGATGTGGCAGCTAGCAGCGCCAAAAACCAAATGGAAGAAGGATGTACCAGGTAATTATATAATGTAATCCAGATTTAATAAATAGTTTTGTTATTATAGTGTTTTATCGAGCAGTATCCAATTGATTTGCATAATTTTTTCAGAGCAACATCGTACTGTAAGTCACGTTAACACGTGCAAAAATTATGTGGCGGTTTTTAACACAGACTATGATTTAAAAGAAATTGTTGCAAATGAATTGTTTTAATAATCATTTCTGTGTACTGTATTGACATTCTAGCAAAGCTCAGTACTGAAAAACACTAAGCTTAATACCCACAGTTCATACAACATAAATTTATACACTAGTTCTCTTGTATACATGATCTGATAAGGTGTTTGAAAACTTTTCACATGAGTGTTATAAGACGTGGTTTGGTTGTGACTTTCTCTATGTAGCTTAACTCAGTAACTCAGCTTAACTCAGCTTAACACAGATTGCAGAGAGATCAAAGATTGCAGAGGTTGCACCTTCATCCAAGTTAAGGATAAACGTGTAAGAATGTTGGTAAATTCCTTGCAATGAACTACATACACATGTTGTTTTGCCCAGTGTATTGTATTACATAGAATCAGACTAATGTCAAGGGATGTTAATGTTACAATAAACCAAGCAAACATGGAGTTTCAAAATATGATCATATGATCTGTTATTATCTCAGTGTTATTTGATCTGTTAGTTAATGAAACACAAAAAGCTCTGTCAAACTTGGGATTACTTTCTTTACTCCTCTTTAACAAAAGACATGCAGTTTTATTGCTTGGGTTATTTTAATAAAAAAAAGGTTTCTGAACATCCCATTTTGCATCTCAAAATGCTGGAAAATGCATCTCCGAGAGTCTAAAATTTTAAAATTTCCTGGGGGGCATGCCCCCAGACCCCCCAGTGGACAAGGCCCTTTGGCCCTTGCAACTCCTACTAAACTCAATGCAACTTCTACTTTCAGAAGTTCTGAAAACACCGATCTATATATTAGTTGTTTGTGTATGTTGCTGTAAACAGTCTAATATTATAATGATACTTTATTTAGTAGTGTTGGAAAGTTCTAAAACCTTATCCTGTAAAGTATATATTAGGTGAATCGGTATAGTTTTTAGGTTGTTTTCCCAGGAGTGAATTATCTCGTGAGCCAATAGTGTTTATTGAAGTGTGACGAAGGTCGCATATAAAGTTTCGACAGTGGTCGTGTTTGTTGAAGTATAACAGAGAGATTACATGGATATCTGGCAAGAAGCTGTGTTTATACAAGAGTGACGGTAGTCGAAGTATAGTTTACAAGCCTAGTGTGTGCTTGTTGTAAAGTTTTGTGTGGAATTACTATGTTCAAGTGGAATAAATAACCTTGTTGCTGTTCCGACATCCCTGCCTTCTGTTTAGACCGCAAACTACCTGCCACTTATTCAAGCTCGTAATATAATACTTGGAAAACAATCTCACAGGTAAAAAGTTTTGGGAATATAGAACAATATCATATAAAACTTGTTCAAAAATCACACTACTTAAAATGACATGGATGTTAAGTGTTCATATAGTTGTTATTGCGGTCTTAATTTGCATTCCAGAGTACATTTTTTTTGCACGCTTTCACCTATATCTTTTTTTACACCCGATAAAAAACTTTAAATTGTTTTAAATTAAAGAGGATAATATGTACACTATTATCAGGTCACAATGCTTGTTAAAACAGGGCATCTGACAGGATGCGGGATGCAGGGATGCAGATGCAGGGCATCTGACAGGATGCTCTAATTGAAAATATAAGCGAGAAAGCAACTGCTTACCATCCTCAGAAGCAAAAATAGCAAAGAGGTTATTCAGTCAAAACAGTGACGAAAACAATTTTAATTAAACTTCCAGGTATTCATTGCGTCTTTTGATGGGCCTGGGTTCTAGTTTGGGACTTCCGGTGTCCAGTTTTCCTCATCCAATTTAATGCCTGGTTACTAAGCTTCAGATAAACACAACAACAAAAACTATGGAAAAACTGTGTTGAATGAAGAAAAACCTGTCCATGAATGGCAGCAAAAGGTCAAACATGTCATAAAGGACTAAAATTCTCGGTAAGACGTTAAAGTGTATTTTATACATCAAAAAAAGCCAAGGGAACAGTTTTATTAATTTGAGAAATTTCTGCATAATCTGGTGTTTTTTTCCGCATAATAGTCACTTTTGTCCTCATAATTGTGCTGAAAATTTCCGCATAATTTTCTTTTTTTTTTCCGCACCCTATCAGATGGCCCATTAAAGAAAAGGTTATTTACTTCACTATTGAGCTTAGCTTGAGGGAAATTTCTTTCGTTGTGTATGTGCAACCACTCATTTGCACGCACTAATGATGTGACAATTGCGTGTAGTAGGGATGTGCAATGCAAAACTGAGGAATCATCTTAACACACTTTCTTTCCAAAATGATTCTTTCCAAAGGGACTGGTAGTGAACATAATACTCTTGGCAACTCCAGAGGATATCGATTGGTGTAATTTCCAAACCTGGACATATCTTCAGCATGTAATGTTATCTACCCCTTGTCTCTGATTGCCCATGTTTGTTAATGTTTTCCAGCTGTAGAGCCTGCTCAAAGGATTCTGCGGTGTTAAGGAAGTAACTGGGTACATTCTTATAACTGACAAAGGCTGCTGCTGCATGGGAAATTTCAAACTTTGCAAGATGGTGAATCTAATCTGTTTTTGTGAACCCAAAAATTTTGAGCTTTGGAAAAGAAATCAAAACTCTGAAAAGGCATCAGGAAAAAGAAGATCAAGAGACGTGAATTTTAACTCATTATAATTACACATTTGTAATGAACTCCCACTGTTAACTACTGCTAGGGCGGAATAGTATAATTTTAACAAGAAAAAAGGTAACAAATGTTTAAAGAACTTCTGGGAGGCTGATAAGCTTACCTTACTGATTAATCAAAAATCGATCAATATCCCATCTACAAATATCTCCAAATACTTACAATGATTCCAGCATACTCTTCGTTTTCTACGTATCGATCGTGTAGCCAAACAAATTCTTCATGTTCCCTGACGACAGAAAACTCCCCTTCCTTAAAATTGGGCAGGGTTGTCTAGAAAGAAGCGCATATTGCAGTTAAACAACCATCAATGAATGAGGTGGACGTACAGGGAAAGTTTAATTTGCATTGCTTGCAGAGAAGCTTCAACTTACGTACCTTTGTATGGACAGTAAACTTCACTCGATCTCTTTCACTTAATGCATCAGAGATGTCCACCATAAGGGAAGTGTCCGTGTTTAAATCCACAGACTGAGTCCGCGTCTAAAATGGAAACGAAATCCAAACAAATTTGTTATTTTCGATGCCATGGGAAGGCCCAGAGTCAGGGCACGAGATCAAAGAGGCCAACAAGAAACTCACTTTCTCGTCCTCCAACATATCTGCACTATCAGCTGCGTCCTATAGAGAACGGAAAACAGAACGTAAGGTCATATCTTATAAATTGATTAAATATTCCGCAATTTTCTGCTGTTTTTCGCTGGCCTTTTGCCCTTACCATCATGGTTGGCACCGTGCTGAACAGAAAGCCTTATTGTCACGTGACTGGCGGGACAGTGACAAATTCTCCCTTCCGATCCGTACTCTACTAACTGTCGATCGAAACCCGAGAAGACCCTGGGTACAAGATTAGTCGCTTATCGAAATGGTGCGACAGTGGTATAGTAATACAGAAAAAAATATAATTCAGTAGTAGCAAAGAAAACGGTTCCTCCAAATTTAAGTTTCCCTATCCTGTCCTAATTGAAAAATTGTAAACGTCTGAAAGAAGAAATATAAAACAACGACTTTCAAAATCTTTGTATGAGATTTTTTATTTTTCTACGAACTTAATTAAACAAAAAAGATACTTTGCTAAGTTAACGTATGTCATGGTTCTACCGAATAGTCGAGCATTTTCGCCATACGCGGACCCTATTCTACCCCTCCCTGGTTGCTCTTTTTCTTATCCATCAATCAATAGCATCCCATAATGCATTGTAAGCATTTGCATGGTTACAACTGGCAAAAACATGGCGGACGGCATACCGGGAGAAGGTTTGCTCCCATTATCCTCAACTGTTTGCTATTGTGGGTCGTTACTGTGCTGAAATTTGCCTCTTCTTTCTTGAACAGCTCCTCAAGAACAAGTTTCTTTGGTTCCCCCAGAGGAAAACAACCACAGCCAACCTGAGGTGAGGTCTAATTTTCTAACTGTGCTGATGACATGCACAGACTAGTTTGCTTTGTGTTGTCATAAGAGCCTTAATTACTCTATCGCAGCGTTCATGTTATTTGACATCTAACAGAAATTTAAAAGCAAAAGCACTATTGACAATTCCGCCTGTTCGAGAAAAAGCTCATCTCTCGTGCATGGTCATTTAATTTAGTTTTCTTCATGATCAGCTGAGGGTTATGACATGCAGTCTGATTTGTTTTCGTTCACAACAATTAAATAAAACTTGCATTTTCACGTTTATAGAGATGGTAACGCTGTGCCACAATTTTTAATTCTGAAAGCCTTTGCCAATTACATGTTCCAAAATTTTAATTAAATTATCCCACACAAACAAAAAATATCCACTAATGTGATTGTTTTTGGTTACTTCAACAGAAAATGGCTGAGAGAGTGTTCCATTGGAAAACATTAACCCAATAAACTGTTTCAATCAAGTTTGTTGCCACTGGAAAAAATCAGTCAACCAAACAAACTAAAACTTTTATTTCTCCAAAATGTGTCAAAATAAATGAGAGAATTGCATTGATTGGGTTGTTTGAATGTCAGAACTGGCATCAAAAATAAATGTATGGTGAAAGGAAAATTAACATTTTAACATTAACATTTAAAGAGGGTCTAACATAGGTTCGCTGCGATGCAGGGTTTCCTTAAGAGTCAGACACTGGGCAAATTGACCAATTGTGAACAGAACTTTGTGTGGCTGCTTCATCAATATTTTATGTGGGTACTGTTCCTGTCTTTATTATCAGACTGTCTAGCAGTCTTCTAAAAAGTTGAGCTTATTTCAAGTCAAGCAAACCACAGCTTTGCTTGTTATGGTACCCGCTATTTCTCTTGGACTGGATTTTCTGTCTTATGTCCTCTTGGAAAAAGTCTTACGAAATCCCTTGATCCAGGATGAGAGTAAATAGTGGCAGGATGCAGAATTGAAAAAGCCTATGTTGTACCCTTGCTAAATCCCTGTTTGTTTTTCTCATCAGATTCCTCCCCAGGAAACCTCTCCCCATGCAGAAATTGGTCTTACAGACCATGTGCAGGTAACGTATAATCAAAGTGAGGGTTTCCCACTTTATAAATGAAAAAGGAAAGGTGTATAGGAGGTATACATGCCTTGAGAGTACTTTGGTACTGGTTATGTGGTCTGAGAATATGGGATGATCAGTGTGGACTGAAATCCCATTCAGGGTGTTTACACCATGTTATGAAGTGACAAAGTTTTTTTATTGAAAATAGGGTGAGTGGGTTATTCCAGAAAAATATCCACACACCCCAACAGAAGAGCACCTTTTTTAACCTCCCCTCCCACCTGGATTTCCTGAAGCACTAGAACTCCCCCTCCCACCTGGATTTCCAAGGCAAAAGACTCCCATCCTGCCTAGATTTTCAAGTTACTTTAGACCCCTTAAATTTAATTTAAATTCTGTAGAATTATATGAGCAAATATCACATCCAGAAGATGTTCTTTCAAATTTTAAGTTGCAGCTCAGTAAAACAAGCTAAATATGAAAAAGTTTTTTTGGACTTATAGCTTATTAAAAGCATGTGTCTTGTTTCTTAAACTGCATAAAATTTGTCTCCAAATTTATAACAATATCATAAGACTTTCGGGAATTTGAATTAAATGCTTTGCCTTCAAGTCAGCCTTAATAGGATTTATGAAAAAAAAAATAATGTGGAACTTTAAAGACAAGCTATTGCAAATTATGTGCGAATGTAATTTGACGGCCTTCTGTTATCAAAGATTGGCTCAAGAACTTTGAACACAGAACATTGAAGACTACTCATTTGTTTTGAAAGGTAAATAACCTAAAATGAGCTGACCTCCTACACCAGCGCTCCAAGCTCACTTTTTCAAAAAAGTTGCCTTTTGGCGACCTTTCATTGTAAAATGGTCACCACAAAAAAAAATTCAGTCGCCAAAAAAAAAAGAGTGAAGGGGAGGGCACTTCATGACATATTACACGTCGCCAAAAAAGGGGAAGACACTTCATGACATAGTACATGAAGGGCTAATGCACCGAATGCCACGTTTTCATCACTTTACTCTGCTACAGTAAGTTAACTTTACACATTCATGTCGAGTTTCTAAATGGCGAGAGTGGTAAAGAGAAAGACAGGTGATGCCGCCGCTTGTACTATTGATTAAATTCGTCCTATTATTGCTAATTTTTCAAGTAAGTATCTCTTTTAATCTGTTGTTCGCCAATTGGCAACTTCTGCCAGAATTTTGGTCGCCAAATATTTTTTCCACTCGCCATGGGAGGGCACTGTATGCAGACTTTCTTTGGGCTGGTCACATGATCTTCCTCCTAAAAAAACATCTGCTGAAGCCAATGACACATTCCTTCCCTTTTGTTTGCGCATGTCCCGATCAAGGTTGTGGACTTTGCCTAAAGATAAGCTCAGTGGAAATCACATGAAAATTACTTCAGAGTCAATCAACGCTGCCTTATGTAGTAAAAAGCTAATAATGAACTGAACAGACTCCCTTAGGGCAAGAAGTACAACATGAACTGTTGGGCTGTCAGTCACATACGTCGGCATCTAGGCTTTCAAAGGAAAAAGTTTTTCTAATCCAGTCTATATGTTCATAAGTTTGGGGAGCGCTACATCTTTTCTTCACGAAATAAACTACAGTATAGTATTTTGAAGGAGATTTAAACAGATCACACACTCAATAAAAGGAGACTCCAGTGGTGCGGTGCTTTGCGATCATTTATCAAGTTCTGTGCAGACTTTCTGCGGGCTTCCAGCATTTGAGCCAGGATTTGATAGAAACAAACCCTGTAAACAAATGTCCATGGATGAAGATGTTTATTATTTTTCTTTATGTATTAAAATAATACTTTACAGCTTCTTGCCTACAAAGTATTGAATGAGATAGCTTTTTTTAACCCTTTAGTGCCCAAGGGGTCTCCCTTTGACAAGTAAAATCGTCTGGCGTTAGAGAGAGTAAAATCTATAAGTCACTATTGGGCATTAAAGGGTTAAATCAACAAATTTAATGTCCACATAATCTTGCGAAGGTCATGCTAGCGCTGATGCTGTGGGTTCAAAGGGAAGGAATGTACCTGTGGCTTCAGCAGAGGTTCGCGGGGGAGGAAGATTGCATGATAAGCCTAAAGAATGTCTGTGTAGGAGGCTAGAAATGAGCCTGTAGCCGTGCTTGTTAAGATATGATAATGTATGCTGTATTGTTATTGGTTAAGTTCACATTTACATAATATGTTTTTGCCTTGTGTGTGTTTGGCTCTTCTGTCAGTTCTAGAGTTATTTTATTAAAAGTGTCCTGAAGATAGTTTGTAGTGACTTAACAGATCCTCTTATCAGTGCTTACTATTTGAAAGACCTTTTAATCTTATGAATTTACATGACAGTATGTAGACTGTGCAAAAGCTGTAAAATCCTATGATGGCTTTTTTTGTCAACAGTTACACTCAGTGACATGCTGGGTATGACAATAGAAATAATGTCAGGCATTACACAGTCGTTATTGTGTACTAGATAACTTGAAGTATATCAGGAAAGAAACACATAACTGAAAGATTTCAACTTTTTTTTAGATTCAGAGTGTCAAATGACACGCATTGAAAAGTTTGAGGTTGCATTTTGTTGAAAATAATCCCAAAAGAAGGCTTTTTGGGTTCAAACTCCCCCACCAGCCTGGATTTCCATAGCCTTTGACCTCCCCCTCCCAAGAGAATTCCAGAAACCCATCCATTGGCGAGGTATGGATTTTTTTGGAATCACGTAATACAGTTTTTGGGTAACTCTCCAATGATCATTTATTTGTTGGGATATTCCTACTGTAGTCACTAAACACCAGCCTGACATGTACCTAGGGTACTCTGGTCAGTGACACGGCTCTCCTTAACCATAGAAAGATTTAAGATGACTGTATGATGTAACAATTTTGCTAATGATAATTGCAAGAGGCAGTTGTTGTGAGAGTAACAATAAATTATTGATTCTCAGAAAATGGTGGAAAAAGAAAAAGAAGCTGCTGAAAAACCAAATAAACCAAAAGTAGAGTTGCAGTCACTACCAACCAGGGCATATCTGGACCAAACAGTTGTGCCTATTCTCTTACAAGGTCTCTCCACCCTTTCCAAAGAAAGGTAATTAAAAGTCTTTTATTGTAATTAATGAGAAAGAACGTAAGTGTGTACTTTTATTTAATGGGTTAGCCTTTGGAAACTTCACTACCTCGTGTCACAGTACTACTATTTTTGTTGCCTGAAGTTCATTTCATTGCATATTATTTTTAAAAACAGGAAATGGTGTGCAATCTAACACTGCCCATTGCAAACAGTAGAGACAGTTTGATAGAATAGTCTAAAACCTTTGTCTAAAGCACAGGTTTACATCAGCTGTTTTGAAATCTTCCAAGCATTCTCTAGTAACTGTACATCGGGCGATGTGAGCAAGAAGCAGCAATTTTCTATTTCTAATACTGTGAAATCCCACTTTATAGCCCTGGGCTTATGTAACTTCATAAGGGGTTTTTGAGTATATTATATTATTATAAACGGGAAGAGGGGAGGGGATTATATTCAGGGTAGGGGCATGTAAGTGGAATAAAAAAATGCTACAGAAAGACGAGATAAAAATTACCTGAGGAATGAATTAAAGCTATCATACCATTACATTTAGAGCTGTTACATTTATAATAATATAGTTTTACATGAATTATTGGTAGCTGAATGTCTTTCTGCCATAATTTGTAGGTTGCATGATGATTTCTTCAATAAATTTGCAAAGTTGCAATATAGCACTGCTCATTTAAATTGGTTTAAGCAATCTTGCTCACTGTAAGTGTTGTACACATTATTGTCATGTTTGGGCATGTATTCATCTAGTTATGGGTCAATGGCATTGTGTGAAATCACCTGCGACACATTTTACTGGCTACAGCTTGTACATGAATATAGACCCTTTTCATAAATGGCTGCTAATTAAAAGTTCTTTTGTACACATTTAAACTAGCCTCACTAAACTTGTTTGTGAGGAAATATTCTTTTGAATTATCAACTCCAAAATGAAGTTAGTCAGGCTAATTTTAATACTTACAAAATGAATTATAATTGCACCCATTCATGAAAAGGGTCTATGTACTTGAAACAACAAGATACATCTTTAATTTTTCACAACAGGTGCATTGAATTTACAAGGTGGAGCATGTCTCGTATGTCTCAATGTACGCTACATTATTGCTTTGTCTCTTTCAGACCACCAAACCCGATTGAATATCTGGCAACGTACTTACTGAAAAACAAAGAACAGTACGAAGAGAGCTAGTGATGTTGAGCTATGTTTGTGATTGTAAATTTAGAAATACAGATGACGCATGGCACTTCTATATCCAATATTGATCCAGGCAATTTTGTAGATCCATTCACAGAACAAATAATATACACAAGATAGCTATAAGACGAGAAAGGGATTTTACTTTCATCTATGTGTATGAATCACAGGATATCCTCACAACACGATGGTCACTTGTTTGAACTGAAGAGCCTCTAGCAAGTAATACGCTTGCAGAAATATGGGGTTTTTACGAGATGTGAAAATTGCAGTGTAGTTGCCACAAAAATTACTGGTGTCAAATGTTTATAGACAAGACCTTCATCATACATAAATTTGCAGTGTTCTGCCATTTCAACTTTCCTTGAGTGGCTCTTTTGGTTGTTATGATCTTCGGACTTTGTACTACTCTGTGTTTGTAATATACCTTTGACAATGAAGTATTAAATAGTCGTCTTGAAAAATGTTTATTTTGCTTGTAATTAAAATAACAGGGGAGAGAAGTTTTGTAAATCATTGGAATCAACAATAAGCAAGGCTGAGGAAGTTAGGCACTGGCTGGGTGAAACTGTTTATTTTTCAGATTCTTTCTTGTTTTGTTCTTTCCTGTTTTGTTCTTCCTGTTCATCTTAAGGACCATAACAGTATGGGATAAGCTCCCTGCAGAAATAGCTGAGTCAAACTCCCTGGCTGTTTTTAATTCTAAGTTACTTTCCTATTTAGTTAAGAATCAATCGACTTTTAAACTATATATTTTTGCGCCACACTCTATATTTTTTTATATGTATTATGGGAGTATATTTATTTAGTAATTTATTTTTACATTTACTTTTTATGATCGGTATTTTTATGATTTAGTTGGTGCAATGTCTTAATTTAACCCATCGATTCCTGTGCCCTCTTTAACCAGTCGTGACGAGTGTTCGCCCTTTTTCCACTTCTGGCATCGTCAACTTTGACCAAAATTGGCATCATCTGTACTCAAGTACAGTTCCAGGTCAGGGTGATGGGCTCAGTGGAACCTGAGATATGCACGAAAATGTTCAGAAATGTGAGTTTAAAATTAGTAGCACAATTTGCTACTCCACTTTGCATAATTTGCTACTACAATTTGCTACTCCGTGGTAAAAATTGCCTGTCTCAACGATACTTTCTCAGAAATTTTTGAACTGGAAGCAAGTCCAATAGATGGTCAATCAGTGCTATAAAAAGATAAGAAAAGGAGAAAAAGGAAAGCCGAAAGATATTTTATAAAGAACGAAAAGCCTTAAGACGTAGGTCAGTTCCTCAATTTAAAATTCAATTTTGATTTTTGCGT
>CM042750.1:17961190-17974687 GCA_022496165.2 Catalaphyllia jardinei | reverse complement strand
GACGTAGGTCAGTTCCTCAATTTAAAATTCAATTTTGATTTTTGCGTATGCCCGAGCAAAAATGTCGTAAAACGTGGTGCTAGTGGAAGGAAAGGCATGCTGTCATGTTGCAAATGCCTTTTTGAGTAGATCGGAGCTTATTTGGCCCATTTCCAGGCTGAAAATCTCCAAAATGTAGGTGTAGATGTTCACAGCCTGGTACAAAGGTCTATTGAATACCCTCAGAAATGTTGTTTGAAAACTGAAATAACTAATGATAAAATTTATTTGTCATTGGCCTGCAAGAGTTTCTTTACAGTGCTGGTTTTCCCGGGGTAGTAAATCGATAAGAAATGGTAATAGGACTGAGTGGAGTCCAATTCGGTCTGTAATCATACGAGTGATAACAAAATCGGACGACCGCGAAGCGGGAGTCTGATTTGTGAATCACGATTCAAATTTGAACAGACTGCATATTGTAGTAGTTGCTAAAAAGGTATCTACGGGTTGTAACTGTTCATCAGTAGGATGCCTAAAATGTGTGCAATCCCACAATTGGTTTAGGCTCCATTAAATCCTATACCAATTGCAGAACATTTCAGGAGGAGCCACCCACGATGTGAGCACAGTTACGCCCAACACATATAAGTAAGGAAAATGAGTATGATTACAGGCCGAATTGGACGACACGAAGTCTTATTACCAATTAATCATAAAAATTGTAATTTTCGAGAAAAGAATAGCCAAGTTATGAAAGAAGGGGAAGATTCGCATTAAAATACCTACAAAGGAGATGAAAAACCTCCTACAGGTAATTAGGCGCCAAAAACACAAAAGCAGGCGCGCACGCACGCACGCACGTCATTACAACTTTGAATGTGATTGGCTGATTTAAACTATAACTTCAAGTGTGATTGGCCTATTGAACTGTCCGATAACAACTTGGCAAGTGAGTTAGTGGAAAAATAGGAGTTTTTTAAACCAATCACAATCGAGGAAATTGTAATTTTTATGGTAAATCATTCGATAAATCGATATCTATCGATAAATTGATTTTAAATGATATCGACTTTATCGGTCAGTCGATAAAAATCGATACTCACACGCCGACGAAGTGTTAGTTTTATCGATTTTATCGGATTCATTGATCGTTGTTGAATCAATAAAAATTATCCTGTTTTCGTTGAGGGAGCGTGACTCAACTAAAGAGGCGGAAATGAAATGATTTGTTGACAAGCACTGTACAAGAGGCCAAAGAGACTGCAGTATGATTTTCTTCCTGATTTTATTGTTCGATTACCCGGGTTCGAGTACAAACGTAAATTATTTTTCCTTTTCCGGCTTCTCGGCTTCAAGGTTGTCGTCCAAATTTTCTCTTTTTCCTTTGTTCTGTTGGTTTGGCGTTTAGATGATTTGTTTATATCTTTACTCAAAAAATCACGGAAGTCTTTCCCTTTAAAGACGGAGTGAAAGAGCAACGAGCGTGTGTGTGTTACTTCAACAAATAAATAAAACAGTGGAATATTATTAAAAGTTTGTAGAAAAGATGAAGCAATTTTTATCGTTTAACGAACAGAGAAGTTGTTACAAGTGTCTTGGCGAGCTCTTTGTGTTTCCGTTTCGAAAATTGGTACGTACGGTAATTCATTTTCGATATATTCGATATTTATCGATAAAATCGATACCCTAATTCAAAAATCGATAATCATCGATTACTTACAACGAAATCTTTTATCGATTTTTATCGAATGTTATCAATTATCGATATTATCGATTGACTACCCCGGGTGGTTTTGAATGTTCTAAATTACGTTCCTCAACCCTCCTCTCCTTCTCGCAGATTTTTTCATTTGGTGAGGGCAGCTGTAACATTTTGAATTTTCCACTGAAACCACTGACTTTCTTTACAAATGGTGAGCAATTTTCGGTCTGATGAAAGCGAATTTCCCTTTTCCCGAGTCCGCACCTGTAGATATATTTATCTCATCCAGTTCCCAGTCTCTTCCGAGTAGTAAAAAAGAAAAAATGGCGACGGGAGATTAGACGTAGACGGGAGGCGTATACCAACGCTTTCTTCAGCTTTCTTATGGCCAGCAGATTACGATTAATAACATTTGATGCTTGTAATACGCTATTTCATGTTCGAGGCTCACCTGGAGAACTGTACAGTAATGTGGCGGCTCGTTTTGGGGTCGACATTAAGCCTAAAGCGTTGAACGATTCGTTCAAGGACTCATTTCGAGACTTCTGCAAAACATTGCCAAACTTTGGCACTAAAAGTGCTAAAACAGGTGAAAAATGGTGGCATGGAGTGGTGAAGCAAACGTTCCGTTCCGCCGGTTATCATGATGAAGCAAACTTAGCGAGAATTTCTTCTGTATTGTACAAAGAATTTTCGACTGCATCGTATTGGCAGGTTTACCCTGAAACATTTGATGTGTTGGAGCATTTGAAGAATAGAAACTATCACCTTGCTGTAATATCCAACTTTGATGAACGGCTGGATGGTATTCTTGAAAGTCTTTGCTTGAAGGAATACTTCACATTCATTGCATGTTCTTTCGATGTTGGAATTTGCAAACCTGCTCCAGAAGTTTTTCACCTTGTTTTGTCTCATTTTAATGTCAGAGCTGAAGAAGCTCTACATATTGGTGACAATTTCGACTTGGATTACAAGCCGGCTATTAAACTGGGAATGAGATCATTAATTGTCAACAGGTTTTGCAGGGACTATTCCAAAGATAGTGTTGATCCTGATCACGTAATACAAGATCTAAATTCTTTACAAATGCTTTGAAATTCATCCACTTTTTATTGTTGTTTTTGAACGCCAATAAAAATTACTGGTATCTAATTTTATTACATGGAAATCCTTGAGCTAAATCTGAACTACCTGATTGGTTTGTTCTTGGTCAGAAGTTTGCCATGTGGACTGTTTTTGTGGTGGGTGTGTACTGTATTTTTCTGGTGGGTCGAAAATACTGGTAGCTGGTCACTGGTCATGATCAGTGATAGCTGGTCAGTGGTAACTGATAGATTAGTTACTGTGAAATGTCCCATGCTGGTCCTTACTACTGATGCAGAAAACTAAGCACTGAGGCAGTACACCGTGCGAACTTTTTTTGTGATAACTTACAAATGCTGAAAAGCCCCTTTCGGGGACGAAAAGCCCCTTTTAGGGACGCTCAATAAAGTATATGTATGTGTGTATGTAAATGCTATTCAACTATGAGACAATAAATTAACATTTAAAGGTCTATCTAGCTAGCTACTGGTTGAGATTACAATGCCGAAAAAAACACGTCCAAACTCGAAGAGCATACATACCGTTAGGCTTGATTTCCAACTGTTTTGTGAGCCTGTGTACCTTGATAAACAACCAGACTCCCAAACCAACTGGAAATCAAGCCTAGCATATCGTTAGACTATGAATTAAACAGTCTAATACAAAGTGAGTCGCTGGTTTAGAAACGGCTGCTCCCATGCATTTGACTTCTTTTTTCGGATAACCACAAGTGGCAAATGCCCTGTGACATTATTGTCTTACATTATTGTTAATTTATTGTCTTACATTTGAATAACATTAAGATTCTATACAGATGTTGTGCACATGCATACATGCTCCCAAATGAATGGCATAATTGGATGTCAAGAAAAAATTCAATACGTAGACAAATTTCTCTGAAATTAAGCCAACACTTATTTGGCTTAATGGCAATGTGTTAAGTCGAAACTCATTTGTTAGAGGGCGCAGCTGCGACAATCATTCCAATCTTGACGTGTACAGAAATATTCAGCGCTGTGTGATCTTCTCCGATCATGCGATCTTCTCAGTGTGACCACCCACTACCATTTATATTTGAATATTAAATTTTGTTGTTGGAAAGAGTGACGATAGAAGGAATCATGGATGAAAAGTTTACTTCACTTCATATTAAAAAGCAGAATTTACAGCAAAATATAAATAGGAACCATATATCTGCCAACTTTTTTTCAGTAAAATGTGTGAGATTTTTTGTCTCTACAGAACCTGAATTTCTGAAGATTTACCAACGGCTTCTGAAGATTGCTAAAGATTTCTGAAGACTTCCAAAGATTGCCAGCGATTTCCGACGACTTCCGAAGATAACCGAGGGTGTAGAAAGATTTTCGACGACTTTAAAACAGGGCCAACAATTTCCAAAGAATTTCCAACCAATCTTTCGCATTATTAAAGAGTTCCAAAGATGTTCTTTTTGCCGAAAAAAATTGAATTTTGTATTAATTTTTTATTGAATTTATTAATTGAGCAATTACACTTGCTATTGTCAGTTCAGTGACGGATCTAGGGGGGGGAGGCCTTATTTTGGGTGAAAAAAGGAAGAAATGACTGAAGGGAAAAAGGCCAGCAGGGCAAGTAAAATCAAGAGCCCCACTTTGGCTCAAGGTCTAGGTCCGCCACTGCAGTTAGGGGTGAGAAATTGGTCTGAATGTGCGAGATCACAATTTTAGATCTGCAGGCGTGAGAATCATGATCACGCATAATACGGATTTCCTACGGTCAAAGGAACTAGGAGAGATGGGAGAATTTTGCAACATGGCGGGGGCTAAAAAGCTGAGAAGTGGGTCCCGCACCGTCCCGTCCCCTTTCAGATTGGCCTCGACTCGAGGTTAGTCGACATGTTCCCAGGGCTCTCTCGTCATTAACGGCGGGAACATATGTTTCGGTTCAAGCAGGACTCATCGAAACTCACAACAAACTGACGAGAAGGATGTCTTCAGGAGTACCTTTCCGTAGGTACTTTTCCTCTCTAGATTCGTCGTCGTATCGGGAAAGACAAGAAGAAGATTGGAGTCCACGAAGCCAAGAAAGTGACCCGGATTCTGATGAAGAAAACCATGCGTCAAACGTGATTACCATAACTGACTCCAGCACAAGTTCATTGGAATCTCCTCTTCCTTGGGCTAAAAATTCTTCGTTTTTGAATTCCTCTCCCTCTACAAGCCTTGTTTTACGTTCTCAAGGTAGTAAGGTCTCTCAAGAAGACAGTTTTTCGACAGATTCGTTCATCCCTAGGTCAAGTTCGCTTGTGATCGGTAAACGTCCTAGAGCTGTTGGACTCAAGGATATTGACCTGACAAGAAATCTTGCCGCAAAGCATATTCGAGAAACAAAGGAAGCAAACAAAAGCCCCAAGAAGAACCACTTGTTCAGCCCTTTATCAAGACATATGTCATGTCCATCTTTCAGCAGTCGCAACGAAATCTTTTCTCTCGGACCGTCTGGTAGACATGGAAAGACCGGTGAAACCAGTCAAACCGGTTTGAACCGAGGGTTGAGGTTTGACTCGGACTCGCAGCTCAGGTCAGCAGTTGTCTCACCAGTAAAAGTGACCAGAAAATCAAGCCAAAATGCTGTAACATTATTTAGTTGCCCAAATGATCAGGGCAATTTTGACACAACTGATACCATGCTATATTTTCCAGGGAAAGAATCTGACTGTGACTGGTGTGATACAGCAACTCTGAATGTTGTACACAACAACAAACTCTGCTTGGCACCTGAAGTTATCGATCTGACAATCAGCGAAGAGCCATCAGGTTGTAAAATAAACAATTACAACAAACAATCAGATTGCCAGGAAAGATCAGTGAAAAATGGAGATCATTCCAAGCCAGGTACAGCCCTTCGAAATCGTTTACCATTGGAGGGGAAAATGACCAGGAAAAAATCTGAGTTTTCTTTCAGTGATGATGAAGATAGTGATTCTACTGAATGCGGTGCAAAAAGGGGTAACAAAACATCACAGCAACCAGATGACACTAATGAGCAATCACAAAACAAACCACACTCTAAGTGGTTGCTTTTGAAAATATGCATTATTTTGGCATTATGTGCATTATCTTTATCGGTATACTTTCACGTTAACCCACACAGCCTTTGTCTAGATAGTGAATTCAGCAAGAATATTTCAGGCATTGGCAGTGCCCTTAAGACTGAGTTATATGGCCAACACATTGCTCAGAAGCTGATCACCTCAGCATTGAAGAATCACTTCAACAAGCAAGACATAAGGAAGCCACTTGTGCTGTCTTTTCATGGCTGGACTGGAATAGGCAAGAACTTTGTCAGCAATATTATTACAGAACACTTTTTCAAGCGCAAGACTCGCAGCCCCTTTGTACACAAGTTTATCATTCCCCTTCATTTTCCTCACGAATCTGAAGTTGAAAACTACAATGTACAGCTACAAAGATGGGTTAAGGGAAATATATCACAGTGTAGAAAGGGTGGCTTATTTATATTTGATGAAATGGACAAAATTCACCATGGCATGATGGATACAATTAAAGATGCCATTTTGGATTACCGAGGCAAGAAAGCTGTCTATGGAAATGTGGTATTTATTTTTCTGTCAAATTCTGGTGGTGAGGCAATTAATCAGCATGTACTGAATCATGCTCTCGAGGGAAAATTGAGAGAATCTCTAACTTTAAGTGAACTGGAAATTATTTTCCATAGCATTGTCAAACGATTGCCAGATGTTTGGTTTGGAGACCTACTGAAGTCAGAAGTCATTGATCATTTGGTTCCATTTCTTCCTTTGGAGAGGACACATGTAAAACAATGTATCAGAAGGGATCTCATCAAGAAAGGTTTCCAAGTTAAAGAGGCGTTAGTTACAGAGATTGCAGATCAGATGGAGTACTTTCCTGAAAGATATGAATTCTTCTCAGTGTCAGGGTGTAAGAAGGTGTCATCCAGAGTGGATGTTGTCATGGGATGAACTTTCTAGTAATGTAATGAGGCTTTCTTACCAATGTGCAGCAGGGATTGATCTTTCTCATCTTTGAACACTTTGAGTGTCATTAAAACGATCACAGTTGAACCTCCAGTTAAGGCTGGTTTTCACCAGTGACGGAGTCATAGTTGGAGTCGTAATCAGAATCATAGAGCGATACGATCTAGTGAAAATCAAATTGACAGAGTCGGAAGCAGAACACTGATTCTACTTATGACTCCATCGCTTACAATCAAGTGAAAACTACATTGTCAGAGTCACAAGCAGGAGTGGAAGAATAAACCAATGGCAATGTTACTGACTCTGGGCCTTGCGATTGGCTGGTTTTTCCGCTTCTGCTTCCAACTCCAACAACCTAGTTTTCACTGGATCATAAGCAACGAAGTCTTAAACGGAATCGGAAGAAATGGAAACGTTCTTATTCTTCCGACTCCGATTCTGTTGAGCTTATGACTACTCATCTTACGACTCTGATTTTCGATTTTCACTGGGTCATAAGGTCTCTTATGACTCCAACTTTGACTCCATCGCCAGTGAAAACCAGCCTTAAGCAACCACGCAAAATGTCAAACCGCAGTGGTAACTTATGAGAGCTTAGATCATAGTGGGTCAAAAAATTGCCCCATCAGTATAAAGTAATTGCAGACACTTATGTTTGAAATGTTTTATTGATGTCAAAAGTCAATTTTGAGGTAAAATACTGTACTTGCCATTGAGGATTTTCTGTCTCTTTTACTAGCTAGGAATACGATTTTACAACATGTTATTATCCAATTTCTGCTCTCTCTCTCTCTTTCAAGTGGTTGCTTACAGGAGGTTTAAAACAAAGCAACAATTTCAAACTTATAGCTCACCTTTAACTAGGAAGTACCCCGGTCTGCAGTCTGCATTTTGTGCATCTGCTATAGCAGAGGTGCCAGCGATGACATCTGCAACAAACTCAGTAAAGCAAGATCAACCTCAATGAGACTGAAGTAGGTCTGGAAGTCGGGTTAGTACACCACAGAAACTGAATTTAATATCTACAGAAGTTGTGTATTGTCTTCGCTACTTTATTATGGTTCCAAGTGCTGGAGGATAGTTGACAAACTATCCAGCCTTCACACAACTTTCCTGCACAGAATCCTTTGCATTTCCTGGTCCAGTACCATCTCAGATAAGGATCTTCTACAGCAGAAAAACCAAGACAACATGAGAACAATCCTGAAGATGTGACATTGCAGGTGGACATGTATTGAGAAAGGATAGGACTTCATTACTAGGACTGCAGTGCATTAGACATCAGACGGAAAATGGTAAAGAGGGAGACCAAGAACAACGTGGTTTAGGAGAGTAGAAGATGAGTGAAAACAACAATGCTGGAACACAGTAGAAAAGACCGCAAAAGACCGTTTGCAACAGAGATATCTTGTTGCTGCCCTTTGGGCCAGTGGGTGCTACGGGGATGAGTAGTGAGTGAGCTCTAAAAGTGGTTGAAGCTGCTTATGAGAAGGAGTTGATTACAAGAGGTTATAAATAGAGTGATTTGACTTGGAAACTTGGTATTTTGGAAAACTGATCACTGAGGAGAGGTGGTCACAAATGGAGTTCTCCCAAACTTTCACGAGTGTTTGTATAACTCGTTACAACCACGGAGTACATGTTTTCTATTTCTTTTAGAAAACACCACAACGAGAAAGAAGAAAACAACTTGTTAACTTTGATTTTCAAAATGTAAATTCTCTTTGCTTGCGCCATCACTACGTCAACAGCGCGCGCTAGTTCTGTGTCTACATCGAGTTATACAAACAGGATTTTTAACCAATCAGCGCGCGTGCTTTCTTAGGACTGTTTTCTAAAACTCATCCTTTTTCACCACTTAATTTTCTCAATTCTTATTGGTTTAAATTAATCATGCGACATGATAGTATTCATCTGGAAAGAGACACTGTCAGCCCATGGTGTCTGTCCAAGAAAAATACCCAGATAGATATAAGTTTTCCATGAAAATTTTTCTGTAAACAAGCGGGTTTATAGAAAATAATAATGTTTATTTTCTATAAGCCCACTTGTTTATAGAAAAATTTTATTGCAATTGCATAAGTGAATTTTTGTTACTTCTAAAAAAGTTGAAATTAATTCAATATGATTTTTTAACTGGCATGCAGAAGAAAATTAAATGGTAAACAATAAAGACAATAGTGTTTCTCTCGGAACTGTAGGGCTGATAGTTGCCCCTTGGAAATTTGATGTTCTTAAAACTAGCATCAATTTTCTGCAGGGCAGCTATGATAGATAGTTCCTCAACAGAAACACCTGTTTAAAAAGAAACATGGTACATTGTTCATGAAGCCACTTCAAAATTCTTTTTCCTGACTGACATATCTAGTACCTTGCATTCCACAGGACAGTTACATTCACTAACTGATACGATCCTTATTTTGTTTTGCATGTTATTAGCAGCTGTAAATCAGCGGGGGAACACTTGATAATCCCTACATGTATCTTAAATATAGGGGGAACTCTCAGGTAAACTGGTCAGGGATGTTCATTATCTTGGTAAGGGCTCTACATTGAGGATTTTGTTATCAGTGAATAAATCAGGGTGCTCAGGCTTGTTTAGAGTTGCAGGCAAAGAAATATTTAGACATTGTCATTGGTTGCCCAGACTGTTAGGCACAAAAGTTTTGGCCTCCTTTAGTATTGTAATTCAAATTTTCCTATGAGCATCCTTGAGCCTGTCATGTGGTGGCCCCATCTCAGTATCCTTTGCTGTGGGGAGAGAAAATCATCACAAAATTGCCAAGATTTTTCCATTCCTGTTGTTGGGTCATGACAGAAAATAACAATCTCGCACTCAAATCTCACAAAAAGTTGGCTGTGGGAGATCTGGGTTCAAATTTAGCAAAGTAAAAATTGTTTTTAGAAGCCTCTGTATCCTCTCCATTTAAAATCAAGAGTAGTCATTTAGGCCATGTGCAATTTGCTTGTTCAGAATTTTAATTGTAACAATTATTTTTGGGAGCCTCTATCTTCTCCATTTAAAATCTGGAGTAGTTATTTAAGTCATGAGCAATTTGCTTGTTCAGAAGTCTATAGACCCTTTGTATACATGGCGCCTAAATTTGAATAACCATACTTAGTACATCCTTAGCCTCACATTCACGAGAAAATACCTTTGTCTTGAAACATGAATGTGAGGCTAGGGATGTACCAAGTTAATATTCAAATCTAGGCACCATTTATGCAAAGGGTCTATGGAGATGCTAAATCGAAGTAAAATGGCGCATTTTGGTTGTTTTTGAAAGTATACTAGCAAATAGCATTCTCTCGCACTTCCTCTTCCTATACACCTATAGCCTCCTATGCAGACATTCTTTGGGCTCGTCATGAAATCTTCCTTCCCACACAAATGTCTGCTGAAGCCAACAGAACATTCCTTCCCCGTTGTTTGATCCTGCTGGTACCTGTTGAACTTCTCTGGGTTTCAAGTCAGTAGCCGTGATCGGGAAGCGAGCAAACAAAAGGTAAGGAATGTTCCCATGGCTTCACCAGATGTCCGTGGGGGAAGAGGATTGCATGACAAGCCCAAAGAATGTCTGCTTAGGAGGATAAAACACCCCTTGCCCAAGGGTTTCACCACAGGCTGGGTGGCTGGCATATTGACTGGCTGTGAGGATGATTTTTCCCACCTGGCTTGTTCATCTTGAGGAAAGTTTTTCTTTTAAAGAAGTTCACTTCAAATAGTTATGTGCACCTGTTGCCCTCCTGCTGAAAACTAATGAAAGTTCTGCCTGCCTTGTAGTCTCCTGGGCTCTCTCCCCCCTATCCTCCCTCACTGGAAGTGCACATTGTTTAAAACCTCCCTTGATGTCTGCTGCAGATCCAAGGAACATGGGGTGTGGGGGATAGTGGAAAAAACTGCCAAACTTTGCCAATATACCACTGAATGTCCTCCCTTGTAACACTCCAAAAAGGCAAATTAACTGCTGATACCCTCCTACTGGTTTTGTGGAACCCCAACCCTTCCAAATGTCTTCCATGGGTGGGTATAAAATTTTTTTTCGAGGATCAAGCTTTGAGACATGACAAGACATCCTTCTTGAACCTTCTCATTTTTCAGACTTAAACCCTATAATTGCAAAACAAAATACCTTTCAAAAATACCTCTTCTAACAACCCACTAACCCCACCAGCTCCACTCTTCAAAAGAAGCCTTTTGATTGAACATTAAGAAAAGTCAAGGGCTTATTACCAGGAATTTGATGGTATCTCTCTAAAGAGGCAATTCTTTCCTCATGATAATTAGAGACAAAGGAATGTGAAGCGTGGGAATCCCCTTTGAAGCTATTTACAGTCCACATATAGCATACTACTTGCAAATGCCAAGACTTCAGCTCATAATAATTACTGTTGCTCTCTGCACACACTCTACCTATTATTTCCCATCTCTAACATGGTAATCAAGTGCTTCATTCTTATAAAACCTAACACAATTGACAACTACAAATAGGCAAACAAATCTGGTATCTTTATTCACATGTGCTGACTGTCAGAGGAATACAAGTGGTAAGGTATTGAAGGTAGCAATTATAGCAGATAACTTTTCTTTGCTAAGCTAAGCAGGAATATTAATACTGACAACAAAGAGTAATAAAGTTCTCAGTTACATGTACGAACATTGACTTTACATTTTATACGCTGTTATTTTACTTTCTCCTTTCTACCCTTGAAGGGCCCCTCTCAATCAGTTTGTATCATACACAAGACTAGCTACTTGGTGATTGCCACTATCTGATGCATCACAAAATACTGTGTCACATATGGTAATTCCTATTCTATGCACCCTAGTGTTCAATCCATCTTGCAAAATCTTGTTCACTGATCTCACATCATCTGATCAGACATACATGTAGGTGTTCAAATGACAGCAACACCAAGTGATCAAAACATACACTGATCGAGAGGGGCAACGCTCCCCAACTTCATTAAATTAGCACTTTATAGATAGGGAAGCTACAGCACCTGGGATTAAACCTAAACCAAGATTTACAAACTTTAAGACTTAATAATTGCTACCTTGCATTACAGAGAAGCATAACATTAATGCATCTCCCTGGGAATTGAAAATGATTACTTCATCAATTCCCCCAAAATAAAATAAAGGGAAAACAAACACTATTAAACTAAACTACTTAATACACTTAGTACATACTTAGCTTAATATCACTGCAGGGCCGAAACACTGCAAGAATTGACAGCATTACAAGAAATTACACTTCTAATACTATTTTTATATCGGGACAAGACAAAAGATATATTTATTTCTAAACAGGTCCCTTGATCAAGAATATTAACTTCCAACATTAGCCTCCAAGTCTGCATTTAACTAGTGACAAAAGCACAAGCACACAAAGACAGGCTGCCACAAGCATAAGATTCCAAACCAACAGCACAACAGCTGTCATTCCTCAGTGTTTTCACTGTTACTTCCACAGATTTTTTACAGTGACTTAGAAATTTTTAGTCAAAATTGAACACATTTTCGAAGGAGGCATGGCCCTGGAACCCTATAAAAGCTTGCACCTTTGATGCTTATTGTTCAGAAATTGGTTACCATTTAGCTTAGATCTGCACATACAAGCCAGCATTTACCTTGAAGTTATATGCAATTTACAGTGACTATCATCATAGAGTGGTTTTCAGTTTAGTGTTATAAAACTCAAAACTAAAGTAATCCCTCTGGCCTGCCACAAAGGACACAGACAATCCAAAGATTCAATCAAACCTCTTAATTTATTTACCCGCTAAGAAGTGCCAGATGACAAGATAGTAAAGTTGCTATTTATCGAATTGTGTACTTAGTTCTGGCCCTATTCCACAGTTGGGTGAGGGAGAGAAGTAAGAAACTTAAATAATTAACTATTAAACTATTAAGAGAGTACCAAATAGATCATCTTCAAGTAAATGGTACCAGGCCTGAAAACTTTGAGTTTGCATATCATCTACCCAAAACACAAATCAACCAGCTTCTCCATGTAAATGTTAATATAAACAAGCTAAATTATATTTATCACAACTATTTTAATAACATTACATTTTGGCCAGAAATGTGCAGGTTAATGTACTTTTTTGTTTCCCTTTTCTCAATTAGCTGTTTGTGACAAACAGTCTAATTTTTATTTCAGTTTTACTTCTTTGGGTTTTTCCAACCTTGGTCAACTATAATTTTGTGGTTCAATTAATCAACTTGGTAACTAGTTTGAATGTTGCAAAATAATACTGGGCAGTCTTGATGTATAAATATATCATGAAACGTAAAAAAAGCAACAAAGATATTACTCAAACTATAGCAGCACATGGGACACAGCACAGTGAAAGAACATCACTGCTCAAACTTAACATACCAAGGTTATGATCATACAACTGTAATGCCTCCATCTTAATATGCTTTTCAGCAAAAATAAATCTGAATCAGTAAAATGGAATAATGAAAACAAATTGATGAGACTGTTTTTCCAATGACTCGAGTAATAACACGACCATTTTGTGCAGGTCAAAGAGTACACAGTGCAATGACCTCTGCAGACATTAAGAATGGGTACATGTACAATGATTGCTCTAGTTTTAAAACAATTTGGCCAGGAGGATATCAAATCTCTATTCTATACATGCATGCAGCTGTTTCGACAAAGGTTGTCCTGCAAAAGTGTACACGACAATGTTGATTGGCATTATGGGTAGTAAGAGTTTTGTT
>CM042750.1:17921825-17935882 GCA_022496165.2 Catalaphyllia jardinei | reverse complement strand
AGATGGCATTCTTTTACGCCACCTGGGCAGGTCATGTTGCATCCACCCCCAGTGCACTGAAGGCTGCACCTTTCAGCATCACAATTGCTGTTGCATCCTCCACCAGTGCAACTTTGAACGCAATATTTTACATTCTGCGAACAGGTCATGTCACAGCCACCCCCTGTACAGTAATTTGTGCAGTTTCCAGCTGCATTACACTCACTAGGAGGCGAGCAGCCACTGCAGCTTAAGTTGCTGGCGGAGGACACCGTGATCCCGGTAAGCATAAGTGGCAGCAGAGTGATGAGCAGTGGTAACACCATTCCTTTCAGAGCAACTGACAAATCTATCACAGTATAAAGGCGATTTAAAATATTTAAAGTCTGCACCCAGAATTAACTGTAAATATTAAAACTATGAGACTCGAACTCTGTTAGTGTCGAGCTGAACGAACGAACAAGACTCTTAGTCTAAATGGTAGACAAAAAGGGGGTTTAGTTTCTACTACATCGAATTCCTTACAGAAATATATCAGACAATAAACGGACTTGCACCCGCAAGTAGGGTTTGGTTTGATTCCTACACCATCCTCTGCGTGACACAAGGGAAGGGGAGTGAGTGGGCCCCCAGGGGATGACGAAATTGATTTGTGTTTAATCGCTGGTTTGCATTGACATGCCATCAAAAATAAAATAGTCGTGACCATTTAATAAAGACGATTGATGTATGAATAACCTCGCCAAGATTTGTGTCTGCGCAGTTTCTTATACTGTGTTATCCAGCTGAGAAATCATTCTTCCAAATTGATATACCTCGGAATGAGAACCAACATAAAGGCCGTTAAGTAATCATTCTAGCTCTGAGATTTGCTAATAAGACGGAATGTTTACTTTAGAATTATAACACTTACCTTACTTCGTATAACGCAGAGAACTATTTTTGCAAATTAAAAGTTGAGTCGCCTTTTTGCCTATGTGATACCTTTCTCGGGCCGCCATCAGGTTTGATTTAAAACTTTGCAAAACGCCAATTTCTTCGAGGGTATTTTTATATTTCAGGTCGCATCAATTACGAGACATCTGACTCATTTTTCCAAGTCAACTATAAATCTGGAGCCAAAGCTGCTCGTCCTAGTTCGGTAACTCATTTCTTTAGGTAGGATACCTGTTGCTCCACTCTTGACCATGCAAACAGTTTGTTCTCCCCTGTAATAATACACAAGCAACAATTTCTGCATTCTGATTGGATAAGAACATGTCAGAACATCAGTCCAAAAAGTGTGAAATTGAGTGCAAAAATGTGAAATCGAGTGCAAACATGTGAAATAGATTGCAAAAAAAAAAGGGAAATTTAGTGCAAAACGGTGAAATTAAAAATGATTGACAGCTCCTACTTTGAGCTTGGTCAAACAAAATGGCGGACAGAAATTAAACGAAGATTTAAATTTCAATACAATTATCTCATACCAAAGCAAAGTATAAAGCTCAACAACAACAACAACAACGATTACTAAACTAGTAAAAGCTACGTAAATATACACAAAAGCCGTGAGAACGAAAGCATAAACTTGAGCTTTAGTGAATTGGAATATGCAGGAGCCGATCACGACGGCATTACAAAATACCATTTGAACAAGTAGATTTTAAAATTCTTTAGTACCACGAAGTAAACGCGAAGGAAGGACCCAAGAAGACGTCCTAAGAACCTGCTACATCTTACTTTTGAAGACGAAAAGTGCAAGCATTGTACTTTTGCGAAAGAACTGAAACGGCTGAAAGATTAGAAAGATCGTTCCTCAACAAAACGCGGTAAAAGCTTCAGGAGGCAAATCTAACCTCTACTAGGATATCTAAAAGATAGTAATGCTGCAGCACATTTTGTTGATAGTGACATATTTTACGTGGTCATTAGTCTATCTGCGCGTTCCAAGCCTTACATTATAACCTTTATTTCTTCAAGTAGTGTCAAATTGTGGTGTGTAACTTAAGCCCTTGTTTCCATAAGCTTAAAGTAAACTTCATGCATCATGACGCATAGACGGTGAGGTGTGACAAGGGATCCACACAATAAAGCACATACACATACACATAGATGTATATCTACCTCCCTTTACCAGAACATCGAAAATATGAAAATCGAAAGAGGTGGAAATTGTAGGAGCAGAAATCTTCCTTAAAAATTCTGCACTAGAGTGTTGACAGTGTCGAAGACGCGTCCAGTCGCCGGATGTGTGAAAATGCTAAAACTTAACTGAGCCAGTAAATTGGATGAAAAGGAATAGATCATAGCATATATGAAATAAGTGTGCTCTACAGTGTCCGTTTTTTATTCTACAAGTTTTAGCAACGACGATTTCCCGTCATCTGATTTAAGACTTGGACCAAGGAGGCGAGACTGCTAAGAAATGACATACTAAGTTTAAAACTAGTAGTAATCAAAGATTACGAGAGTGCGTTCGACGCTGTAACGTTAATACAGATACCTTAAATGATTTCCCTAGCTGACTTTCAACCTCTGTCTGTAGCTAACACATTTTTTCATCAACAACCGGGTATTTACAGAAGGATATCTCAGTGACAAAGTCCATGCCAATCTGATTGAAGAGGTTCCGGTACAAACTAGGTTGCGTGACGGAACCAGTTTCCGTAGACTCACAAGTTTAATAGGACTAAAATATTTACATCAGCCTTCAAATTTCGTGCTAAATATTCTCACATTAACTTGTAATGTTTAAGAGTTAAAAGCTTGTTTGTAAAAGTATATTTTTTACGAACATTAGTCTAAGCAAGAAGCTCAAATATAAGTAAACATTTGCAATCGGGTGCTCGTTCATCGTAAACAAACTCCGTGTGACTGATTCGAGTATTTCCCCTGGCCTGATCAACAAAGTACACAGTAGTTTCATTTCCGTTCCCTGGTTCAGGTTCAGTCTTATGGATCTTGCCCTCAGAGTACTCTTCCACCGATTTCAAATAATATTCGACCGGATAAGACTGGCCATTTCCGTCGTGACTGGAACTTAATCAACAAATGCAATCAAATACAGCTGTTTCCACGGTTCGTCCAGATTTTCAAACTTTCACTTACTGCATTAAAAAAAAAGCAAGAGTTGAGAACGTCCATCACGATCTCCTTTACATCGTTTTACAGGAAAATCAGAGTAAAATTTGTCACTGAAATCCACGCGAAAAGTCGTGCTGATCGTGGCGCAATGCACTCTTGTAAAAAGTGGCGCAGTGCACTCTGGTTAAATGCAATGCATTCTGGTAAAAAGTAGCGCAGTGCACTTTGGTTAAATGCAATGCATTCCGGTAAAAAGTGGCGCAGTGCACTCTGGTTAAATGGAATACATTCTGGTAAAAAGTGATGAATTCGAGAATTCTTACTCCCTTTATATATTCTTTTTAAATCCTGATTATGTTGCTGCTCGCTCGCTCCGCTCGCTCCGCAGTAACAACGTACAATGAAGAATCTAACATCAGGCAGCAACCAGGAGAAGTTAATAAATGTCCTTCAGAGTTAAGAAAATCGGTTTTTGGTAGATTTTAGCTTCGTTTTTCGTTGCTAATTTTGGTTAAAGCAACTTGCGTTGGGTTAAATAGTTTCTTCTCGCCGTTGAATCTCAAACACCCGAAATACATTTGGCAAGAAAGCCGCTTCAAACCCGCAGACTAGAGAGTTTTCCTTTGCTTTGTGGTCAAATTCTTCAGCTCAACTGTGAATAAAGACTGCTTTTCATAGTTAAAGACACTGCTCAATTTTCATACATGTTGCCTCCATTTGTCACGTAAAATTCTGAAGCGTGACAGAAATTGTCACTTGTATATTATTAATAAGCAATCGAACGATTTTTCTTGCGCAATTTGGAATAAATAAGCACTCGAAAACTTTTCAAAGACTTCAATTTGCACTCGCCTTACCTATACAAACAAACCGGCTCAGAATTATCGAGTTAAGTATTAGACAATTCCATAGCTACTTTTTGTAGGTACGAGGAGTTGTGTTGTGTGGTTTTGGTAGGAGAGTGTGGCTTCCGCTCGTATCGCGGGAGCAGCAACAGTATGCAAGGTAGACTAGGGATGAATAAGTAGTTGAAACGTTTTGCATCACAGATTTAATCTACTTCTCCAGATTAAAAGATATCTATATTTTTAAGTTGCCTAACAAGAAATAATAATTTACACTGATTTATGTTCGAATACTGTCTTGAATAAAAGCAGAAAATGTACACGAGCAGTCATCATTGTCAATGAAATTAGATTAAAAGCTAAGATTCTAGTCTGTTTTAATAAAATTCTACTTAAAGTTAAAGACACTGATTTATGTTCGAATACTGTCTTGAAGAAAAGCAGAAAATGTACACGAACAGTCATCATTGTCAATGAAATTAGATTAAAAGCTAAGATTCTAGTCTGTTTTGTTGGTCGGCTCTAATAATTAAACGGAAAGAGAGAAATTATAGTTCTCTTCTTTGAGTATCATACGGTTCCTTTGGAAAACCTCGCGGGTCAAGTAGTACTGCAACCGCAAGCCATGCAAATTGCACAAGAAAGCACGGTGACACCAGTTTTTATTGGATTTTTGTAATACATTCATTGAATAATTGCCCAGATTTTCTTATTAGCGCTTTTTGAAGGAAATTTTGAAAGCAAACCAAAAGCGTGCTTTTGATTTTGTGTGATCTTTATCTGAGAGTAGTCATGCCACCCATTGTAATCAACACTTCAAGGGATGTTGATAATTTGTCTGTTTTCAGAAAACAAGTGTTGAATTAATATTGAACCGAGGCCAATCGGTCAAAATATGGCAACAAAACTAAGTTGTCATAAAATATTTGAAATTCATTTCACTTTTCTCTTAGAAAGCGTTTGAAGCACAAAACCAGTGCACGAACTGTGTACAATCACTGCGTTTAGAGTTAACTTTTACTGAATATATTTCATTTCTATTTTACACTAAAGCACTGTCCCCCCCCCCCCCCCCCCCCTCCCCCACCACTTACTTCGTCAAGCCAACATAATCAGAACAATGCGTGCAGCTTGTCATTTTTTAATCGCTTAGCACTGTCAACTGATTGCATGGACAGCCAATAACAACAACAACAACAATAATAATAGTAATAATAATAATATTTTAGTAGTCAGAGACAACCTCGCCGTCAGGTGGTTTTTAGGCTGGCCCGGAGTAACAATTGTAAATAGACAACGACTAAAAATTGTTAAATCTAAAAACGTTAGAAAAAGAATAAAAATACGATGCATTCCTAAGATAGAGCCATTACACTACTGCAGTGCACTGCACCCCCACCCCTCACCCCTAGCTTCTTCCTCAGGCCAACATAATGCGTGCTGCAGGTCATTCTCCAATGGCTTAGCACTGTCAACTGTTTGCAGGGACAGCCAATACCATTACTCTTCTGCACCCCCCCTCCCCCCTCCCACCCACTTCCCTGGTCCTAGGTTAACCCTAGATGCGCCAGCTTTTTAGAGGGCCTGCAAATGCCAGAGCAAATTTTTTTCTTACACTTCACGCTACTCTGAAAACACACATGAAATAAATGTTGAATTCTACCTTTATGTTTCCATCCTAGCCATCCAAAACAGACATACTCTTGAAAAGCAAAGGTTAATCTTGTTCCATAATCCAAAATAAACGATGGGAAGCAAAATATTCAAGTTAGTGTCCATTTAGATTTAATTGCCCCGCTCATGATCCATTGATGTCTCGAAGTTACTCGAGAACGTGGCATGATAAACAGTAGATTTTGTCCTTTATCAACATGTCGAAGGAAATGAATGAATTAGATCGATAGATATTGAGGTCCTGATGATGCCATTTCCAAGATTTGTTTGTCTTGTTTTGTCCTGAGGGCACGTAACATTCTGGGGAAAGAACTATATAACAAAATGGCCGCCAAATTTTGGTCTTCTTTGCAAATATAGACGCTCAAACTCGGGCGACTGTCGGTTTCATGACTTCAAACACGAAGGCTAGGCGAAGATAACAAACAGTTCAATAGTACAGCAGTTTCTATTGGCTCAATATGTTAGCAATGCCTTAGCAACCAATAAAACCGCTCATTACATAATTGGGCCGATTTAATCGGCCCTGGCAGTCAAAGGCCGATCTGATCGGCCCCTGGCGCATCTAGGGTTAACACGATCCGTGCAGCTAGTCATTCTCCAATAGCTTAACACTATCATCTGTTTGCGTGGACAACCAACACCATTACACTACTGTACTGTACCCATAACCCCCACCACCCCCACCCACTTCCTTTGGCCAACGTCATGCGTAAAGCAGGTCATTCAATGGCTTAGCACTGTCTTCTGTTTGCATGGACAGCCAACATCTCCTGTTGTCCTTCCTGGAGCTATTTAACAAGTTGTTAAAGAACGCAAAGCTCATGCACCTCTGTATTTCGCTCGAAAATGAAAACAAATAAGAGTGCCAAAAATTTACAGTAGTCATGCACCTCTTCGGAACCTCTAATTTTATTTGCTCCCGGAGTCATCCACCTCTATTGTTTTCAGGACTAGGGCCATTGTTTCTGTTGTTTATTCTATTGTTTTCTCGGCCAATCCTGTTAGACCTTACGTGAGGTGCGTGGCGCCTCAAAATTTAAGCCCTTCTTACCGATCTTCTCACATTGCTTGTGAGAAGGAGAAAAGAAGAGAGTTTGCTCACACCTCGTGTTAATTCTAAAGCTTGACTATCACTACGCTCTTTTTATAACAATCATTTGAAAAGTATTTTAAGAATGGTAAAACCGAGGCTGAGAGTCTGGAAAGGATATAATTTTGTGTGCTCAAAACTTGGAAATACAGTACAAACCGTATAAAATTCTTACTGTCTCTAAATGGAAAACTACTCAGAAAACAACAAAAACTCCATATCAAGCTTTATCCTTTAGAATGACTCAAAAATACTTCAACACCATGCAAACGCCAAGTACATTGGAAAACAGACATGTCATACACCTTAATCTAAGAACTTTCTGTTTAAAAGAATATTCAGCCTGGGCCGTAAAAAACAATATTCTTATAAACAAAGACCTCGAGGGTACGCCTGTGGCTGGGCAAGCAACAGATTTCTGAGAGGATTGAAGCAAAAGGATGTGAAGTTTCCACAGTGTGTCCATATACTCCTGCATTTCATTATGCTTATGACTGCTTTGCTGAAAATCAAGCTTTACTGTTCAAATATCATTGTTTTTAGGGGCATGTTTACCATAACGTGTTAAGCCTATCATACTTAACTATGAGCCTATGATTCGTCTATATAGCAACGAAAGCCATAAAACTTACTCAGCTGACGAAAGTTCCCTCGAGGACTCCTCCAGCGACAATTTTAAGAACATATTGAAAGTCAAACTATAAATATTATGTCACTAATAAATTCCAACCAACATAATCTCTAGCTCAATAATTTGTTTTTGCAGCAGAGTGTATGAACGGCCGAGAATTTGGTGAGAAAAATGTTGCGTGAAACCAGAATTTGCAAGATCATTCGAGCAAATAGAATTATGATAGCTTTACAATGTAAATAAAAAATAAAAAAACAAACAAAAATTGCTGAATTACCTTTTTAGTTGACAACACCCGAAGAGAAGTGTTGCGAGTTTCCAGCAAGCAGACACCAAAATCCAGTTAAGTGGCAATCGTGTAAAACAAATTGCTTGTTGCTTTTTTATGCTAATTCAAGAAGATGGCGGCGTGCGACACCCTGTGTACGTCTTTAGACTTCCTTTGTCTAGGTTTTCGTGCAGTGAACAACTCTCAATGGATGAGATTCAGGACAAGTATGTAGTTAGCCACTTCAAGGAACGATCCGGCAAACAGAAAGCCCTGAAATTCGAAACTATCGACTTGGAAATTTACAAGCCTTCAGCCAAATGTGCAGCGTACTCCACATCTGAGGACAGAATCTTATACTGGATAAGATCTCTTCAACTTCGTTACTTTGATTCACGCAAGGACAATGACGAATACCTTATTAATTGGACTGACCATGAGAATTACGACTCCACATCTTTTTAAGAGGTCGAAATCAAGATCTATAAAACCGATCACGATCACAATACTCAAGCGACAATACCTTCGTCACAGACTTCCGACCATCTGCCAATTGAAGATACAAGTAATACAACTCAGATCTTTAAAATTGATAGCCGTCCACATTTACCTCACGACTGGCGTAATCATGTTTCAAGGTCACACTTTTCAATTCTGCTACTTAACAAAGTTTAATACGGGGAGGCTCCGCCCCGATGTCCAACCCCTTACCCTTTTATATGCCATTTTGGCAGAAAAGGTACCCCTTTTATATACTTTTTGTTGAAAAAGGTACCCCTTTCACACACGTACTTTAAGAAGTCTTGTTCTCATTTTCATGCAGGGTGTCTATTCGAAATATTATAATTAAAAGCCCTTTTAAATACCTAAACTAGCAGTTTCCTTTGAAAAGTGAATTGCTGCGAGTGAAGGTTATGTGGAACATGTTTTATGACATTTTATTTTGGGAAGTATTGTAGAGGGACGAGTCAACATGAGCATCCAGATTAGAGTATTTTGCCAGAGGCGAATAAGGTTAAACCTTTTCTGTTTTAAAACACGTACTGAGGTCGACACAATAAACTGTTCACTCATGGTCACGGTGGTTGATGGCGACCGCATCACATCACGATTAATTTATGACAACAAGATATTTTGTTCCACGCTGTTTTGACTTGTTGGATGTTTAAATGCTCCTTGAAAATCGTTTTACGTTACAACGGTTATCAATCACACGCGACCTTCTGCGCAAAAAAAGTCTAGACAAAACCTAAGTTCGGTGGACGTCAATCATCTCCGCCTCCTTACCGACTGTATACAAAATTTACCTTTACTTTCGGCATGTAACGCAAGCTCACTAACTTATTAACCACATCCTTGAAATCTATAAATGAAAACGTTTGTCGGCTTCTTAGCTGCCTTTTTACTTACCTAATGACAAAAACAAATAAAAATTCGCATGCATGAATGAGCCCGAGAGCAAGCAAATTTTAAATCAACACGCAAACAAGTTATTTCTGCACGTATTTTTCTTGGGGCTACCGACTAAACAAGACTTATTCTATAAAACTAATAACGCATACCCATATCATATGGTTTTTAAGACGTTTTAGTCTTGTTCAGTCCGTAGCTCCAAGACAAACACGTGCAGATTGAGGAATAATTTGTTTGCGTGTAGATTCGCTTGCTCTCGGGGTCATTCATGCATGTGAACGAGATGAGGGTTTCAAAGCGTTTCAAAGTTCCAGGATATGCTTCAAATATTCTGAGAAACAAATCGGCTTTAGTCATAGGAATTTGTACAACCTTCACTTACTTTTAAACTCTTCGCCTGCGAAAACGTGGTTTTCTACCAACATCGATATGCGATACCACTTTGATGGTAGAAGTTCTTCAGAATCGGAAGAGCCTCGATTTCGATTACTTGAAATCGAGGCAAATGGGGTGATATACGTACATCCAAAATTTTTCAAATGAGTCTGGTATCTGGCGCAGAGAACCTGGTCGCGTACGCGACCGAAATTAGTCTGGCTACGCAGCAATGACCGATTTCCCTACCCTTTTATGTACCTCAACTTGTGAAATCCCTACCCTTTTATATACCTGAAACCTGAAAAAGGTACCCATTTCCCCTCTCGGGCGGAGCCTCCCCGTATAGGCCATTATAGGGAGTACCCCCCCCCCCCCTGGGGAGAGAGTTCCCAAACTCACCGACATCGCTGTCTCCAAACACTTGAAAGACGCCGACCAGCAATTAACACAACATGAAACGAATAATCACCAAGACGGAGTAATGGATAAAGAGCTTCTACAGAATCTTACAGATGCCTTAGGCACCCTTCCGTGTAAGAAACCAAAATCGAAGGCGAAGAAGCTAAATCAAATGTCTGAAAATCACAAGTCTTCTCTCGCGAATACCCCGTCGGGTTGAAAAACTCCATTGACCCGGAAACGAAGGAATTCGTTTGATTCTATTAATGGTCTCTCAGCAAACAGAACCGCCACAGTCTCAGAGCTCAAATTGTGGTTAGCAACCTAGAATCCGAAATAGCAGAAATCATCAACATTCTTAAATCCGACAACACAAGGTTTCTACTCGAAGACAAGATTTCATGTTTAGAGGACAGGATTGCGCAAATTGCTTACTCGTCAAAAATTAACTACCAATCTCTCGTGGAAAAAACGAAAGACTTGGAGTTAGAAAATCAAAGACTCAGGAACGAAAATACCAAAATAAAGTCCGAACTACAGAATCTGAAGAAACAATTAGAACCTCAAGCGAAACAACAGCAAGGTACTGATCAACCGGTGGAGGAAATTGACACGCGTGATAAAAATGATGAAACTCCCGTGGTCCAAATCCCTGATGACATCGCCATTAGAAACAAGTTTTCTATTCTTGGCGAAGATCAAGAAGAACCAAGACTAAGCAGTACACCTGAACAGCCTACAGCTATCCCAGAACCCAACAAATCTAATGTACAAGATGACGTTGTTTTACTTATCGATTCTAACGGTAAATTTATAGATTCACACAAATTCAGTTACAACAAGCGACTCCGCAAATTATTTTGCCCTACAATTGCATCTGCTGAAGAGGAGATTAGGGACTCCAGCAGGAGTACTCAACGAGAAAAAGATCTTTTAGCATTCCCCGAGTGCTATTCGGTTGATAATTAACTTTCGTGGGAAAATAATATCCGCTTCTCAGAGCCAGCCAGACAAAGATAACAAAATGTTCTTCCCAGCCAGGAGTTGCGTCGGAGGTCTTTTTTCCCAGCCAGGAACCTATATTTTTTTCCTTACTTGCCAGCAAACAGGTCCAGTTCTGATTTTCCCAGCCAGGAAGGGGATTTGCATTGTTTTTCCCCCAGCACTAAAAAATGCTAAAATATTATTTAATTTAGGAGCATTTGGAACTTTCCTTGAAATTTTTAACCCATGCAGTTACTGTAAACGTCACTCACCACCATGGAAATTACACGGCGTGTGAGTATATGCAATATAACATTAGATTTTTCACCTGACCTTAGATTTTTTGTCGTAAAATCGCTCCTGTTAGCTTTTTATCTAGTACAATCTGAACTTTAATTTTCTCTTCTTTCCTTCTTGCAAGAATTACTTGCTTGTAGTATTAAAAATTTAAAAAAAAGCAAACACAAGAAATGTAATGTACAGCAAAGGTACAAAAGGTACAAGTAAACCAACAGAAAGAACTACAGGTACCGAAATGTAAATAACAATATTACGCTGATACTGAATACACATGGCACAGTGCAGCAGAAATAAAACGCCACGAAGGCACAGTCTATCACTGACGCTGAATATACATGGCACTTAACATCAGAAATCAAATGCCAGAAAAGCATAGTCTATCGTCGACGCTGACAATCGCCGCAAAACTTTTTATTGATTTATTCCCCACCACGTACCACGTACATTCCGAAGGTTACAGTGAATAATAAACTTAAGTCTTATAAGTGAATAATAATAATAATAATAATATATAATAATATATAATAATAATAATAAGTAAGAAGTGGCGAGAAGACCTTTTGCAAACCCTGTCAATTGCAGCAAAAGTCTTGATTTCAAACCGGAGACCCCAAATGAAATAATATTGACAATCACCGTAAATGTTTCACAAATTGTCTCGCAGAAAAAGGCATTACTGGCAATCGCCGCAAAACGTTTTGCAAAACCTGTAAAGACAATCGCAGCAAAAGTCCTGATTTCAAACCGCAGACCTTTAATGAAATAATATTGACAATCACCGTAAATGTTTCACAGCGAAAAGCAAATTGTTTCGCAGAAAAACCCATTACTGGCAATCGCCGCAAAACATTTTGCAAAACCTGTAAAGAGAATCGCAGCAAAAGTCCTAGCAATAGTCCAAGCAAAGTTTAATTTTGAGTTACACCGATTTATACAACGTTACCACTACAACTGACCATCTTCAAGGATTTTTAGGTGCTGCAAGATAAGATGATATCCAACGGATCGACACCCTAGCCCTTTTCCTGTCTCATAATCAAGTATGGATTAACTAGACAAAAGTGGCCGATTGACTAGTTGTCAACGTGATTGCTTGGTTTTATTTCACGTGAGCCGTAATTATCTAACCATGAAATTACAAAATCTGTGAACTGCGAATGACATACTGATATCGTGACACGTTGAAAGCCAAAAATAATTTCTCGTTAATCGTGAAACTTGAGTAGAATCTTGCTGATAAGACTCCCTTGTTAGTTGTTGGAAAGTGCGTGTCTCGCTGATAAATATTTGACAGACTCGACGGAGGATAATAAAACGAACATCTTTCATGCCAGAAGCCGCGACTCAAGGGGTCAGATAACAATAGAATACAACGCGTAACGATGTCATTTCAATCATTCTTTGTCGCACGCATGTATTGTATGTAAGGCATGTAAGATCAGACAATGTTTCTTGTCTAGCACACGCTAAAAGTCAGTGTCATACCAGACGCCGTTGAACATACGGTTTCGAGTTCAATTTGAAATTAATTTGCACGAGTGAGTTTTTCAAAAAGCTGAAATTGCACGAGCCGCTTCGGCGAGTGCAATTTCGCTTTTTGAAAAACTCACAAGTGCAAATTAATTCCAAATTGAACGAGAAAAACCGTATGATTACTTATTAATAATATAAACATGAAAATTATGCGTGAAGGATGTTTTGGACTTTACGGACTCTGAACTCTCTTCGCAGTTTTGTGCGCGCGCTTAACCTCAGGTGATTTAATTATCACGCAACCAGGAAATAATTGCGCCATAATTGCGCCATCCAGGGCGCGCGCTTGATTTGAAAAGAAAAGATTTGATTGGCTATCTCTGAACTTCTTTGTTCATTGACCAATCAGAATGCTTGCTTTATTACCTTTTTTTGCATTCAATTACCTCTTTTCTGCACTGTGTTAAGGAAAAACTGCACTGGTCTCAGCCAATCAGAATCGAGTAATTTTTTCATGTATATTATTAGAAGAATAATAAACATATTCTTCAATACGCTCAAGGAAAACTGTTCGCTTCTCGGAACAGATAATGTCCAAGGACAAATATCCGAGCATATTTTCGGGCCAAATGGAGGCTATTGTTTATTTATTCTCGCACTATGATTGGTTCCCGCCTATAATCTATTAGAGCACAGACGCACCATTGACGTCATCATTACAATTTTTTTTTGTTTTCCGACGCGAATTTTCCAGTTCGTTTTAGGGCACACAAAAGAAGAAAGTATAGCTTGCTACAGCTCATGGTCAGCTGTATCGCAGCTATAAGTTGTCTCCGACACTAAATCAAACTGATTTTAGAATCTTCAACCACAGAGGACACAAACATCAACCGTCACTAAGGCTCGTTTCATTGAAAACTCGAATCGAATGGCCTCCAGTGTTGACCGCAACTGCAAGTTTTCAGAGCGTATTTTAATAAGCTTTTCGGCCCTTAGGGCTTTTTCAGCAGTTTCTTTAGGATTTGTAGATTTAGTTATGAAATACAAGTTCAAGTCGCTTGATTTAGTGCAAAGAAAACATTTACTTGTATTCAATATTCGACTGATGTTTAACAATTATTCACCAATGTTCACTGAGCCTGGGGCGAAGATTTGTTTTAGTATAATTTTCAGAGGTGAATATCATGAACTACACAATTGTTCGTGTGCATGCACGTATGCAGCCGTAGTTTTAATTATAAGCTTACATGTTTATCTATTATGCATCAATTTACTCATCGGGTAAACACTACGAAAATTAAATTCCTCCGGTACTTTTGTTTTATCACTGTTAGTTGTCATCATCGCCTAAAAATGAGTAACTTTAGTTTGAAGAAAAACAGATTTCGGTCAATCGAGTTTTAGTCCAAGTACGGAGCCCCAGATAGGACATCAAGTAAAAAAGTTTTAACTTATAAGACGACTTATAACTCGTCCAAAACGACTTAGCAGTCTTTTACGTCTAAGACGACTTATAAGTCGACTTATAACTCGTCTATGGCGACTTATAAGTCG
>CM042750.1:17915688-17918188 GCA_022496165.2 Catalaphyllia jardinei | reverse complement strand
TAACTAGAAGCAGGGTGTAACTTGTTTGCATTTAAAAAGTGAAACGGAATGCAACCAGCGCAAAGTGTAAAAAAAGACCCTGTTGTTTGTAAGATACTGCCAGCTAGTTTATTGTAAGTAATTATTGAAGGGTAATAAACTTTAATGATTAACTTTTGACGCCTGGGTTTCACTGCGACACAAGCACAAGCATACATAATAGCATAAGCACATGCGCATGCGCAGAATGGATAATCGCCTTCTTTACGGTTCCATACCCTCTTGATACAGTAAAACAAGATGGCGGACTTATGCTTATGCTTAACGGCACAAGAACTGAGAACAAAACCTTTTGCTGTGCTTACGCTTATGGTTACGTTGTGGGCGTCCTCAGTACTGTGCGCTTCTGTTTGTAATTGTGGCTATGTCATGATGGAAACCAGGCTTAGTGTGATGTCTGGGGAATACCTGAGCTGGTGATATTCACCAGTTTCAAAAAACTGCGCGTGTTGCAAAAAATACCACCGTTTGGCGCAAAAATATGCTCGGACATTTTCTCACATATTTCTTCGAGCTAGGCTCTTGGAAGACTGTTGGCTTCTTAGAACAGATAATGTCCACGCACAAATATCCAAGCATCTTTTCCTGCCATGGAGGTTATTGTTTATATAATTCTCTTTCACACTTACTTTATCAAGGAGACGATCTTCTCTCCAGTTCTCGTGTAGATGTCCTGCAAAATTATGACGGATAGTCTAAACTGATGTGAAAATATCGAGATGGATTATGAAGAAACCTCTGCTAGGGATCAATGGGTTCTCTTTTCTGTTCACAATGGACAGATGAAATCAACTGCCAAAACTACAGCTACAAATTAAACAGACGATTGACCTCGGCCGTGAACTATTGTTATGCATTAAATTCCAAGCTTTCGCCGATCTACGGAATGGTCAGAGAATGCAAAGAAAATTTTTCATTGTGCTAATCGTCTATTTAATCACCCAAAATGCTACTGAAGGACAACTTCAAACGTTTACAGCCACAACTATTTACAGAAGACCACAAACTACAAGCTACAACCTACCTCTGTACTCCAGCAGTCGCTTTTCAAGCACGTCTTTTGTTCCAGCATTTGCAACCATTGTCTTCCTTGTGGTCTCAATTTCGACTTCGAGGTCCTTGATGGCCTGGAAAAGTGCACACAGCATTATTTGTTCATGATGATGTTAAAAGCAATTTCAGACAACTCCAACTTCAAGCCTCAATTTCTCAGCTTAGTAGACGTCAATTATATAATCGATCGAGTAAGCGCTACAAGAGGGTTAAAATATTACTTTGTCACGTACCTGCTTAAATCTTGTTCACAACATGCAAGAGAAAAGCGTCACATGATGGTTAGTTTCTATAACCTGTTCAGCAAAATTCTCCTGAACATAGCTAAGCATTTGTATAAAACCTTGTATAAAATTTTTAGGCTGACTTTAGGTTCAAAAGATTGGGAGAAAAAAACCTAAAAGTGGATAACACAAGTCGACATGCTTATCTCCAGAACAGATCGACTGAAAGATCGACTGAAAGATAGACCATAAATGACACATGACCATAAATGACACATACTTATCTCCAGAACAGATGGACTGAAAGATAGACCATAAATGACACTGATTACTATTTGGTCACTCTATTTCATTTATTAAAAACAAGGGAAATGACCGCGATGTGACGCTGAACTTTCTCACCTGATAAAAACATTTATTATGATGAGTTACATATAATTTCAATCTTTGGCCAGACAATGTGAATCCCTGTAGTCGAAATTGAGCAGCAGGCAATTCAAGTGTAACCCGCCAAAAAGCAAAAGGTTCTCAAGTAACGACGTTTTCTCTCCAGAATGTCATCATTGACGTGGCAACTGAGCAGCGTGTTAGCCACCCAAAAGTAAAACGTTGTCAATTTACAACACATTCCTTTCACAAAAGTCATTTATCTGCCATCACACAAGCCGTCCCAACAGGTTTAGCTCACTTACCTATGGTTTTCTTTAAGTACAGCACCAAGCCGCTGACCGGAAGAAAAGATCTCTGTTTCAATCTTCTTGATGTCCTCTGATTGGTTCTTGAGTTGATCCAAAGCTTCGACTCGTCTCTCACGCAACTTCCCATGTAATCGAGTCTGTTTCCAAAACAAGTCAGAAAGATTTATCACGCTGCTTTATTTCTACGGTTACGCCTACCGTACAAACTAATCCGTCACAAAAACGCTTTTCGAAAACGCTCTTCAAATCGGAGGAATTTGGAAACACCACCTTTTTCGATTTCGTGTGGACGGAAAAAAAATTGAAAACGGAGCTTTTTTGAAAACGATGACGTCACGATAATCACGTGATTTCTCTGCCCGAATTTTCCTCAAACACAAATCCAAAATAACCGATGATTGCCTCCGGCGTAAAGTTAGTCTCCTTCGCAGTCGTTTTTTGGGATGTCACGCAACGCTCTCCGTTGCGTGACGTTCCAACAAACGG
>CM042750.1:17908188-17910688 GCA_022496165.2 Catalaphyllia jardinei | reverse complement strand
GAAACGGCATATCTGACCTTCTAGATTTTGAAATTTTTCTGGGGGAGCATACCCCCAAACCCCCCTAGAGGCTCGTGCCAGTGGCACTCGCTTCTCCCGCCGCCTACTTTTATATTTAAGCCGTCTACTCCAAACCTTATTGACAACCCTGAATCGTGAAGCATAGTAAATACAAAAGCCATTACTTTTCCACGCTCAAGTGAAAACCACTCCCACTAATTTAAATTGCTGTTATTTTTCTTGCTTACCCACTATGTTCTTTTTCGTCGTCTCAAACTCTTGGGTACGCTCTTTGAACTGAGCCTCCAGATCTTTGAAGATTGGCTGCAAATCAAAGAATACAAATCACAGATACAAAATATGCAACCGCGAACATTATTAACTATTATCCTCAAACCTACCGGAAAATCAAAATTGTATTTTACTTAGGGAAAAAAACACCAAAGGAAAAACAGTGAACGATACAAGGGAAGATTGAAAAAGAATGGGAGACGGCATGGAAAATGGTAATTTTCAAGATGTGCCAACCGCACCTTTAGAAAACAGTCTAACAACAGTCTAACAACACTTTAGAAAACAGTCCTAACAAAGCACGGGCGCTGATTGGTTAAAAGTCGTGTTTGTATAACTCGATGGAGACACAGAACTAGCGCACGCTGTTGACGTAGTGATGGCACAAGCAAAGAGAATTTACAATTTGATAATCAAAGTTAACAAGTTGTTTTCCTTTTTCTCGTCGCGGTGTTTTCTAAAAGAAATAGAAAACATGTACTCCGTGTTTCTATCGAGTTATAGAAACACTCGTGAAAGTTTGGAAGAACTCAAAAAAGCTGTGGAAACACTCGCCTGCGGCTCGTGTTCCCACAGCATTTCTCGTTCTCCCAAACTTCCAATCGTGTTTCTATAACTCGATAGAAACACGGTACATGTTTTCTATTTCTATTAACACAAACGTAAACAAGCAGACTTACAGTTTTGTCTTGAATAATATCTTTCTTCTTGTCCGTTTCTTTCTCCAGTTTATCGATACTTTCCTGTATGCAAGGAAAATAGAACCATTGCAGGAATGTTCATTTTGTAGGCAACTTACTCTACAACAGTGGCAGACAACCTGAAGAATTCCGCGAAAGCTGCGAGTCGTCGAAGGTACAAAGTACCTTGCGAAAAAATTGATAACGAACATGTGTAGACAGACAAACAAACCGAGTTCAAAAGCTTTATGAATTCCTAACATCATTTACTTCCCCCCTACCCCGAGCGTGGGTTGTGTATTTAAGCAAACTGTACACGCACTTCTATGAATTCTGTTTGTCTAAGTAGAACCGCAGAACGTGGAGTCACACCATGTTGCATGGGATTCTAGCACACACAGGAGTATCCGGGGGTACTCTTTTAGGTTATATACCGGGATATATAAGTTTGTGCGGTTCCAGAGGGTGTTTTCAGCTGTTTTGGTCGGAAATAGGGTAAGGGTTTTGGAAAACGCACACCCCCACCCAGTTTTTCTGGGTGTAACCGCTGGGGCACAACCACTTACTTGAAGACCTTTCAGTTGCGTCTTGAGTTGCTTTTGTAGTGAAGTGTAATCTTGCTTGGCTTTCTTTAACTGCTTCTGTTTACCGATAATATTCGCTTCATCCTTCTTCAAATCTTTCTGTAGTTGCGTTCCCTAACAAAATAGAAGCGTTCTAGTGTACTCCGAATTTCAATATTTTTCATGCCACAAAAGAAACTCTCCCTTTCTAAAGCGAATGATCGCAATTTAAGTATCCTGTAATTTTGCCCATTCCTTTACCTCAGACTCACACTCAACAGGCGAAAATACCAACTATTTACATGGTTTGTACGACACGGCTGGTCTCCCGTACTGAACTGCGACTACCTTGTAACTAGGGCTAATGTGGGAAGTGTTTTCAAATACAAATGACATGAATCTCTTTTTAAGGTTATCTCCCACACGAGCCTCCATTACATGCTAGTTCCAGTCGAATACCGAGAATATGAATATGGCCTGTTGACACGGCGTACGTACGCCCCGTCCACACTGATCCGTCTTCAAACGAAAACGGAGCTGTTTTGCTCCATTTCCAAAAAGATTTGCGTCCACACTTATCGTTTTCGCCCGTCTACACTACAACGCCGTGCCCGTTTTGAAAACGCTTTTATACCCTCAGTGCGCATGCTCAAATGAACTCGACGCATGCGCATTTCAATATATCGGCCCGCGAAATTGGCGCCATTCTTGATTCTTTGTTGTTGAGCGTTGTTGTGGTTTGGATACTCACGGTCGAGTGGTCTGTGACGTCACCGTTTTCAGATAGCATCGTTTCCTCAGTCCACACTAGAAAGCAACGTTTTCAAAAAGGATCGTTTTCAACTCGCTCCACTCTGGAGAGCGTTTTCGAATGATCGTTTTCGGCGTTGTAGTGTGGACGATAGCCGTATCCGGAGCAAAACAGCTCCGTTTTCGTTTGAAAACGGATTAGTGTGGACGGAGCCA
>CM042750.1:17866702-17880749 GCA_022496165.2 Catalaphyllia jardinei | reverse complement strand
AAAAATTTCGATGTGCTCATATGAGAGGCCGGGCTGGCCCGGTTACCGAGATCTCGGTTTTTGCGACCGAGATCTCGGTAACCGGGATGAAAATTTTCCCATATGAATACTCCAGCCCGGTGACCGGGACGAAATTTAGACGAAATAGCTTCGCTTTCGCAACATAGCGGCCAAAAAGGCGTAATTTTGGTCTTGTATGTATTTCGACTTTGGGAGTATGCGAATTAGGCTTATTAGTAAAGTTACAAGAGTCCACAAGCTATGACAGTCGCGACCAATACAAGTTTATGTTCCACCATTTTGGTTGTGCTTCCTAAATTCATCCCGGTTGACCGGGCTGAAATTTCCCATATGAACACACCACAGAATTCGTCCCGATAACCAAGCCAGCCCGGTTACCGGGCTCATATGATAAGGCCCTTTAAGACGAATTGACAAACTTCCAAACTTTCGATCAAAAAGCACCGCTTTCACAGTTTATACGCACTTTCTTGTTTTTCTTTTACTACGTATTATACTTTTTTCGGTTTGCTTCGCTTTTGTCATCTGATATTACCAAGATTTTGACACACCACATCGATAAACCTCAAGTTTCATTTTCGGTAGGATCATTAACCTTTTAAAAATACCTCAGTTGTTTGACAGGTGTGGTTTTGTTGTACTTCAATTGCACTGAAACTGTTCTAATTATAATTCAGTTCCCTGTCATATTGAAGGATCTCTGTCACATTTCTAGGATGTTATCACAATTTTGTTGCTCAAAACTGAGGGCGAAACAAGATCAAACCTCGCTCCCAGGACTTTTCCCCTCAAAACGAAAAGCCCTGGGAACGAGGCTGACTGAACCGTCATACGTTAAAAAGAATGGAAATTGAAAATAGCAAAGCGTTGTAAAAAAAAATCTCGTGTCTAAATACTAATTGTGAGAAATTGCTGAAAATTTAAAATTGCACTCGCAACATGAGAACTGAAATCCGTGAAAGATCCAATATAATTTAAAGCTGTTGTAGATCAGATTTTGTTTACATATTGCATATTTCCATTTGACTTGTCACTGTAAAGTTAAAATGACTCCTAACAATTTCTTGAAAATCCCAAATATTAAGCATATAATGTTAGTTGTCAATTATCGTATGTGCCCGGTTGCTCATGATAACGAGAATTATCTAAGGCCGAGGTTTGTGTTATCCACCGACCGAGGCGGATAACACAAAACAAGGCCTTGATGATAGTTCTCACTATCATTCGAAAATCAAATCAAGTAATAAATTTTATTTTCAAGCTTACAACCTTTTGCGTGCCGACTTTTACACGAATAGATATGAAATCAACTGTCTGCAAGTATGTCGTAACGAATTAGGGCCAGAAAGAATTTGCAATAATACCTACATTTACATGTAGATGTTGTTCGTCTAATCAAACTATCAAAAACAGTAGGTATCTTGTCAAAATTGAGACATTTTGTCAACAAACATATTCTTGTCATGATTTATTACGCTCTTATCTATCCTTTCCTCACTTATGGTGTCCATGTCTGGGGTTTAACCTTTCCCTCATTTTTAACACAATTATTTATTATCCAAAAAAAAGCAATCAGAATAATATCTTTCTCAGAACCAAAATCCCATTCTGAGCCTCTGTTCAAATCTCTCAGTCTACTTAAGCTCAAGCTCAATATTGAACTACAAATTCTCTCTTTTGTCTATCAGTGGTCACATAGACTGTTACCCCCCCTGTTTCAGTGAATATTTCAAATTTACATCCTCTGTTCATTCCTATTCAACAAGGCAATCGTCCAACAGAAATCTTTATTTAGCCTCAGTCAATACCACCCAATATGGTCTACGATCCCTAAAATTCACTGGTCCTCGCCTTTGGAATTCCCTGCCTACTAGTTTAACTACTTCAAATTCTCTTAGAATATTTTGTAAAACCCTTAAGAACTCTATGCTTAATTGTTATTCTATCTAATTATTTACCCTAGCGTATGAAGAAATACTTTTTATAAAAATATATATATATATAATCCTAATTTTGTCTGTACTGTATTCTATTGTGGGGTCATCCACTAGATTAGCCTTTGCTATTTGGATGATCCCAACTCACTCCCTAGTTTATTGTCACATTTTTCTTTTTTCTTTTATTCCTTAGCTGTATTGTGTTTAGTTGTCTTTGCAATTTTAAGTGTCCTGAGCTGAGTAAAATAAATTTTGTCTTGTCTTGTCTTGTCTTCGTTGCTTTTAGCCAATCAACGCTGAGACAGTGACACCAATTGTGTCATAATCCAAAATATCCGATGTTAAACTAATTATGACACCAACTGAAGTGTACTGAAGTGTTTATTTCACGGGGAATTCTCAGTTCTGAGAAAACCAGCAACTAAACAGTTGAATTTGTGAAATGCGGTCGAGTAATCGATTCGTCATGTCCCCTTGCATGTCTACCTTGTCGAAAGTTCAATATATGTCGGGTTATTTTGGCATTCCCGGTCGATCTTCAGGAAACGGTCGACAATTTTCGAAAAATCCTTCTAGACGCCTGGATCGTAACTTGTATTATTTATACAAAATGGCTGCTTGGAAATACAGAATTTCTCTTCTTGCAGATTCCAAGTACCAAATGGTTTGAAAACTTTCTGCACCATTCTCCTTTGGCCAAACAATTCAACTTCCACTCAAGAAGAGCAGACCGGCTTCCGGTCACTAGTTTTACGGTTTTTTTTCTGTTCATTGTTTGTTTTTAGAATCTGAACACACTTTCCTTTGGTATATTTCACATTTGGGCATTTTGCCGGTAAATTTCAAAAATTATTCTTTTTGCCTTTAATTTGAATAAAGTTTTGACTTATTTATAGAAAATCTCAAGTTTAGTTTGGAAAGAGCTATAATGAAAGCTCAAATGCCTAAAACTGAAATCTCAATTTAAATCTGGATTGTGACAAGACAATCAAAGATTGTCAAAGATTGTAAAATTTGTACGGGGAGCAAAAACTTAACAGCTAACCGTGCGCAAATTTCAGAATGTCAGATGAGAGCGGCTACATAGAAACTGAAATTTAAAACCTACCTGCACTTCATCGCAGTTTGTTTACATTACATAATTACATAAATTAAATGCATGCGAGTCATATTGTACAATTAAATCACATTTTTCTAGTGTTTTTTCGTATTTTCCAGTATTCGCTGGAAAGCATAAACTGGAGTGTCGGGTTCCAAAGATTTTCCATCAGAGAGACAAATCTTTTTTTCAACTCCACTACCCAATCCCTTGCCTAAAAAAGACAATTATTTTCTGATTTTCGGATTTTTCTCGACTTTTTCAGCAATCTCCTTCAATCTTTGGGAGATGGTCGACCATTTTCGAACAGTCATTCAAAGCGATCGACGTTATAACTGGTTAATTTGTTTAGAAAAATGCTGTTACTTGCTGCAGTTCAAAGAGTATCATCAAATCGCTGTTTTCACAGTGTTTTTCCCTATAATCTGTTGTCTATCAGAGGAAGACTTCGACGACGAAGTCGCGAACGCGAGCGACAGCGAAACTAACCATAACGGAAATAGTATTGGAAAGGATTTAAAAAGTCGAAGGGAACAGGGGAAATCATTTAATTGCCTACTTCACTTCTCGCAAGCTAGAAGTTCAAAATGGAATTGACAAATCTTGCGCCATTTGTCTTTCACTTTATTTGCGTTTTTATTATTTCATTTTAGAAATTTTTTTGGGAATTGTACCTGATGAATTTTTACCCTGTCTAAATAATAAAGTTAAAGTTAAAGTTAAAGTTTACCATGAGGCCAACAATTCGCTTTCTGTTCATGAAAAGCTGGTGAATGACTGAATTCTCTAGTCCATTTTGTCGACGGCCACTTTCCTTTGTGTCTGTTCACATCTGTGTGTTGACCGTTATCGTAATATTAAAATATCATTATGGTAATATTGTCTTTAATTGTAACATAATTACAGTTCTGACATATTTGTAGAAAAGTTCAGTCGTGTGCTTAAGTTCATATTTTTTTAATTCGCGTGCGTTCTTGCTGCAGCTTCGAAAATCTCAGTCTAAATCTGGATAGTCACATGAAAGCAGGAGATTTGAAACCAAAAGTGCTCCACGAAGACCAAACTGGAAAGCTCACACCGAGCATAAAAAATAAACTGAAACACAGCAACATCCTAAGAGTGTCACATAAGAAGACGCTAAAATCTTCCAAACGCAAAAACAATACAAAGATAATTAATATTTTAGTAAATAAATCATACAGTTTAACAGAAAACTAGTCATAAAAACTTTCATTCTTGTTATTCCATAATAATTGCTACAAAATTCCTCATTACATAAATTTAACAAATTGACGTCAGTTTTTCATGCGTCTGTCCTGTTACTGATCATGAATTTCGTCATAACATTGTTAAAGTAGCTGTGGATCCGCAGACTACTTTGACAATGTTATGACGAAATTCATTGTCAATAACAGGACAGACGCATTAAAAACTGACACCAATTTGTTTATTACGATAACAAACTGCCAAATTGTCCTCCCTCGCTCGCACAAATTATCAAATCATGTGTCTGTCGGCTTATTGACAATAAAAATTAGCCAATGAGCGCACGAGAATTTGTGCTGTTATCGTAAAAATCATAATTGATCATGAAGACACGTAAACACGCTTTGGGTATCGATGACATCATGCTTAACAACCAGTTTGTCAATTGATAAGTCGTATCCGGAAAAATTTAACAAGACAAAAAAAATAATAAAGCCAAAATATTGCACGAAGACAGAAAAATAGAAATCCAACCGTTAATTAAAATCTAGAGCCAAATTGTTGCCTGAAAAAGATTGAAAATCCAAAATTAAAAGCTAACCGTACGTTGCATAAAAATATGAAACTTTAATCTACATGTCATACGAAATTATAAATATCTACGACCACAATATTGTGCTAGGATAGAAAATCTAAAATAAGCCCTAACCGCCGCATGAAAACCGAAATCTGAATCCAAATCTTCAGGTGAAAAATGAAAATCTAGGATCAAAATAACCCACGAACGAAAATCTAAGAAGCAAACCTTTACATAAAAACTGAAATCTGAAATTTGCAATGTCACGACTGTAACCGTTGGATGGAAAATGAAATTTAAACCTCAGTCTTATAAAACGAGGCCAACTGGCTTAGTTCGTTGCCGCATGTTGTTGGTTTTTGCTGTTTGAGTTTTTCAACTCTCGCTGCAGTTGAGTACAAGTATACTTCAGATCGTGTTGATCTATCTTCGTTACGTAGGTAATCACTGCTACAGAATTTATGTAATTTTGTACTTGTTCAGAAGCATATCTTTTCTGATTTAAACTGATATTCCTCAATTATCCTGACTTTCCTTCGTGTTCTTAATCGGTTAATTCAATATTCGTCTTGGTAGGTTATTTTAAAGTTGACCAAGAGAATCCCACAAGCCTAATTTTGGATTGGAATCAGTAAGTATTTGTACTTTACCGGATAATTTAATTTCGTTGATTTTACACATTTGTAGCTCGAGAAAAGTTAACTTTTAATGGCAGTTAGAAGCCTTTCTCCAGTATTGTTATGTGCTATACGTGATAATCATTTCTGATAAGTTTCCCGAATTTAACTTTACGCAGTACCGTGTTGGTTTAATGATCATTTGATGATCCATTGAGTGATTTTGGTCTGTTTCAAATTTCTCTTGTTCAAAGGTTGCTTTGCTGTTGATCTCAGCCGGAAAATCCCAGAAGCCTTATTTTGAATCCGTAACAGTAAGTATTTGCATTTTTTAATATTATAAATGGGTTATTAGTTTATTTTCTCCAAGGAAACAAGGGCAACGCCCTATTCATCTGATAGTGTTTCGAGCTCTCTTAATTACACCACAGATAGAAATTCCATTGCAGTTTGTATCGCGAGATTTTTCAGTATTAACAGTATTATTTCGGATAATTTTGATATTTCATTGCGTAGCTTATAATTTCGTATTTTTATGTTGACAGGTTGTTTCTCTGTTGACATCAGATTCAATTTCAGTTCAATTTTTCTCTTTAATTCTGCTTGTTGCGGTGGATTTAAGAAAACGTAATTTTCAATCTGGTGGCTAGTTTCTCTAGGTTTGTGGCGTTTAGCGTTTTTTTAAGCTACAAGAGGTTCACTGTATCATTTCTATATTGGCTAAAAAACATTTATACAGTCGCCAAAACTTAGTTAATTTGACTTGAGAATGTTTCGATATTGCTGACAGTTACATAACCAGGCCAAAACTTCCGTCGAATTATTTTTAAACATTCTAGCGAGGGTTTGAGAATTATTTGAGCTAGATTTTTTTGAATCAGAAACATTGCTGCGCCTCTTAATAATGTGCGGACTCTAAAATTCAAAGCTCAACTGACAAATTCGTTTTTCGCTACCGTCAATCAAAGCGTTGGAATCAAAAGAGGCATTGAAACAGTTTTATAATTAGGCCTAGTTATTTTAAAATGCGTTCAGCTCAGATTTTTTTAGCTTGGATAAATATTCGTTTCTGATTTGTTTTTCTTATTTTTATCCGTCGCGGAATACGGTTCTTCAGTCTAAACAGTAGAGTTCTTTTCTTAGAACCACTTAAACCGAAAACTGTAAGGGAACACCCGAAGATCGAAAACTGAAATTTACAACCCACAAGCACCTTGTAAATGTTGCATGAAAGCTACTGACATAAACACAAAGCCCTAGATGAGGAATGAAATTTCAAACCTAGCGAGTTCCATGTAAGCTTAAATTATCTTTAATGAAAACTGAAAAGTCAAGAATCAATAAAACAAACTAAGGTTCCTGTGGCCCGCTGAATATTAATTGTGTTCCATGTAATTATTATAATAATAATTTCATTCTAGAAAACGTTAAAATTGTCCTCAGTTACAATAATATTTCTGATCGTCTTTGTTACAAAAACACTATTAAAAAATTAGAGCTACTTAATTTCGCTTAAAAATCGTTAATGGTAGTCGGGTGTAGACTGCAAAACAGTCGTGCGAACGCGAGCGACGGACTATATTCGCACTAAAGGTCTGGAACGAGTGTAATAACGGCGAGGGAGAATGGGGAGACGCTAAAAAAAGCACACGATTAAAAAATTAGAGCTACTTAATTTAGCTTAAAAATCGTTAATGATAGTCGGGTGGTTTATTGTTCAGTAACATATTCGAATTTTTCATGTTGATAGGTTCAGGTCTTGCTGTTTAGCCGTCAAAGACTGTGACAAGCCATATTTTTGGACATCAACTGTGAGTTTATGAATGATTCCATTTTTTTTTTCTCTTTATGACCATGTTTCTAGTTTGGCTAGCTGATTTAAGTTTGTTTTTTATTCAAATTATTGAGGTGCACAACTCGGTCCAACACTTTCAGTCGATTTCATAGACGTTAAGTCAATAATGAGTACACCAATCAGCACCAGAATAGCGAAGCACGCGAGTGACGTCATGACTCAGACAAACAAACTGGAATGGTGGATGATTTTGAAGATTTCTTTAAGGGCAAAAGTCGTTGTTCCTAAAACACTTGTGAAACAAAAACTTCGCCTACACTCCCTCTATTTCCCTCAGAACGTGCTCATGTTGACTGAGTCTCGCGGGCAATTCAGTGATTTGCATTCTATTTTTAGACTCCGTGCGCTTCGCTATTCAGCAGCTGAATTTATGTAGCATCTACAGCAGTTTTTCCGTAATATGAGCTGGCTTTTTTCCTTGGATTTAAATGGAAAGAATTAGTTGTCATCTAATGAAGCAGCATAATGGAAAGCTAAAGCACTAGAACTGGCTCATTTAATTTGTTTAAATTCAATACAAAATTGTTTGTTTTGACAAAACAAGTTAGGGACTTACAGATTTGATTTGTACACCATGTTGTTCCATAAAATTCACTTAAGAACTGATTGAAAAGTGTTCTTAAGAGAGTTGAATTCACTGACAAAGAATCGTTATTGAACACTCGTTAAATCACGATTGTTTCACATGTGATAAGTATCCACAACATAGTTAACATGGATGCTTCTTGGAAAAAACGAATGGAGTCATTTGGTAGAAGCATCTTCGAATTTTCGGCGAAATCTTCGTCGAATAGTGTTCGGAAAATCCTCCCGACTGGTATTGTTACATTAATTGAAATTCAATGATAATGAGGCTTGGTGGAGAATTTCATATCGTTAATTCGCAATGACACGTACATTTATCAGTCCTGAATTCTTTCTTTCCGAGGTCAGTGAAACAAAACTCCGATATCGCGTTGAAAGTGTCGGCCCTCGAGGCAGAATCAAACGGACTGTAGGATCTAAGTAGAAAGAAATTCTTCAGTCAGTATAGCCGATATTATTGAAATGATTAACGGGTTGAACTCAGCTATGGAGTACAAACAGGGAACAAGTGAACGATTCATTTTCGAATTCGCTTGATTTGTCTAGGATCCTTCAAAAACAAACAGGTGAAAAGATTTCACGACAAAGAAAGTGTTTTGTTTGACTGTTTCGAATAGTTATTCAGCTTACACATTTATATTTCGTTTCATTGCAGAATTTAATTCACTTTTATTTAAATCTGCATTAGCCGATACAAATGCATACTGTTCCAAACATGTGCCAAGAAAAAGATCAAAAGTGAATGTTTTGAGTTGTTACCTGTTTAATACCTATTTCCCCATTCCGTTATTTGCCAAAGTCACTTGTCTTCTGTTGTCGCAGGAATTTGCTCTATTGTTGCCACTGTGTTGGCTTGATTTCTCTCTCCTTCTTCCTTCTTCTTTCGTTTGGAGCTGCCTAAGGATTTGCATAACAAATCTCCATCAGTTACTCAGTTCGGCCTTTGAAAAGTTCTTTAGCGCCGACTTTGTTCAGCCATTGAACCTTCATTAACTGAAACACTGCTCTCGTTATCAACGCGTTAAGATATCTCCCTCGAGTCAAGAAATCTCTACATTCGATTTGCTAAAGCCACTTGTCCTGTGTTGTCACAGGAATCTACGATCTCTCTCTATCATTGCCACCCTGTTGGCTTGGTTTCTCCCTATTCACCTTACAATTCAATCACCTTACAATTCTAACTTTGGTGTGCGTCTCTTTCTTTATTCGTTTGAGCCCATGCTAGAGCTGTAGCTGGCTGTAATGCACTCTTCGTTTAGGTAGTTCCTGAGGATTTGTATAAAAAATCTCCATTTCCGGCTTCGTTCTCAATCACGTAGTGTCTTTATGTTCGGCCTTTGAAACAGCTCTCTACTGCCAACGTTGTTTAGCCATTTAACGTTCATTAAAATACTGCTCACGTGATCGACACGTCCTTTGAAGTTTCCGTTTCGCATCCGTGTATGAAATGAAACTGATTTGACCAGTAAAGGGGGTAAGTTTCTAAAGAAACTGTGGTGCTGCGTCGGTGGGAGTATTACAAGATAATTTGGTTTTATCAACTGAGTTGATAATGTGAATTGGGCACCGTAAAGAGATTCGGAAGCTGACGTTTCGAGCGCTAGCCCTTCGTCGGAGCGAATCCAACGAAGGGCTAGCGCTCGAAAAGTCAGCTTCCGAATCTCTTTACGGTGCCCAATTCACATTATCAACTCAGTTGATAAAACCAAATTGATTTGACCAGTATCTCGTTGTTTCTGTCATACTGCCAGTGTTCGACGCTTCCACGACATAAATACCGTGTCGAAAATAGTACTGTTGCTTGACCTAAGAACTTAACTACACCATAAATATCATGTACCATATGACGGTTCATATGACCATATGACCGTCATTATCAGTTCACTGGTATAGCCTCACTTTTTCCCGCCTTTGTCTTGAATACCTGTCTTTCAAGAATTCTCTGCTTACCTGTTGGTTTTGTTTGGCAATGTTGACGATGTTCTGTTGGACTCTATACGACATCTCGTTTGCCAATGGACTGTCTTTTTGTGTGATTAAAACAACTTCTCGTGGTCCACGAAATATATCTAAACACGAGGGATGCTTGCCATTGTGGTGCATCTCAAGTTGTCCGTATCCGGCATCGACGTGTTCCGAGCGGTACTAACACTGACCGGAGACTCGCAACTTTACTTCTCTCCCTGAACTTAATCCAGCTTATCTCTTTCGATTTGTGTAGTTAATTCGACTGCTGATTTGGTGTTTTTATCATAACTCTTATCATAACTCACACCGTTTAGTTGCAATTAAAATTCATGTTACTCCAGGCTAGTGCCTGTATTCGTTTACATTTTCTAGGTTAAATGGCTACTCAAGAAGCTCCTTTTCCATTTATCCAGGACCTTCTCCCGCTCTGTATTTAGACGTCTTCCATTTGGTCCTTCGCCGGCTTCAGTTGTTGTAAAGTTAATGTCCGTCTATATGAATCCTTACTAGGCAGACACCTTCCCATTTCTACGGATTCTTTATTGATAGCGTCTTTATCGCAGCTTCCCTCACAAATTCTTCGTCTGTTTTAAATATATAGGCAGTATTGGTCAATACTGTCTCGTTTAACAGCGTATTTATCCATTCTGGTGAAGTTTCCTGTCTTCCTCTTCTTTCATCTTTCTCCATTGCTACATGATGTTCTTTGATGAAGATCCTCGTCACTTAAGGTGGTGTAACATGTCATGCTATATCCTAACTACGAGGAGTACGATATTGAAACAGCTACATAAATATTAGCATTGTCCACTATTTATTGCCCACGACCTTATTTCAAAGGTCGCAGCTCATAGTTCCAAATCTAATGTTTTCAAACTATGCCAACAAATAATAGCCCTTCACAGCTGGTAATACAAGACGTTCCTCGGGCTGGGTACTCGGACACCTTGATTAGCTGAGAGCCTTCCCCCGGTCTCTGACGCGAACATTTCGGATTGCTCTGTCACGGCTGTCTTCATCTTTGCGTCATACCATAGTGATCTTCTACTCCTACAATTACTTAATTAACACGCCAAAAAAATTTTTCCCTTCTTATTTGCTGAGTACCTTTGTCTATGTTAATGTGCTGGTCATCTCAGTGGATGTTAGGAGTTGAGAATGCACTCTCTTCTTTGCTTGGTTCAAGCCTTTTGGGCTGAAACATGTTCTCAGATTTCCTTCGCTTTCTCTGTTATAACAATAAAGCTAAACTATTGATTTGCCTGGTTAGCTTTTTTTGTTGCACTTAACTGTTGCATCCATTCCAACTCTCGCTCGAGAGGATGTGTTGAAAGGTGATTAGAACCTTTCCTGGACGTGAATGACTTGCTTGGCGTCTCAGTAATCAGTCGTTGAATAGGTCCCAGAATTAATTCAGAAGAGCACTTTGTTAACAGTTCTGACTACATGATTAAACTTATTCCCTGAAATGCTCTTAAACCCGTATAGGGGTAACCCACAGCGTCAACAACAAAACATTGAAGACAATCTCTGTACTAAAAGAGATATGGATCCGTGCCACTCCTACGGCATTTATCTGAGATACATTGTAGTCTGTGCATTTGCGCTAGTTTCCTTCATTTGCGGTGTCTCTTTGAGCGAGCTGAACGCATCCAGTCGACAGATCGAGATATATTTGAATATGGTCCTCTTTAAATTTTACCACGTCGCTGCTCACTAAGAGAGTAGATTTCCGGTCTTATGCATGGTCATCTTTTGGACTTGGCCAAGAATTTGCTCTTCTCAGTGATAGTTCGTCTTTGACGACAGGCTGAGCAGATGGACAACTTTCTCGAGGTGAACAACTTTGATGACAATGAAACTCACATTCTTGACTTTTGTCAAATTTCTTGAAATGCTGGGAATTTACCTTTCGTTTCTTGTTCCTCTTAGGTTCTACTGTTTTCAATTTCGTACGGTAACACACTAGTCAATACTTCCGGTCAGTTACTGATCCCAACTTCGGAATTTGTGGCGCTCAAGTGAATGCTTCGCTCGAAAAGATAGAAATAATCAAGTAAATGGTGATACTCCTGTTCCTACTCTCCAGTTTTAAAGGGAAAAGTTCTGATAACGGTAAAAAAGAAAATCCGTTTTGGTTAAGCCAAATGCAACAACCCGCCCACGCACTTCAGACTTGATGTATGTAACCCTTGACAATTACTGACTAGACCTCTGTTGGTTTGTCCATGTTTTCCCAAGTAGACCGCCGTCGGGAAAAAATGTCATCACCGACAATTTGCCGTTTGGATCCGATTTAAGCCGAGTATGATTTCGGTATAGCGGGTAGAGAAATCCCTGTCGACGGAAAACAAACGGTAATGGGCTCCTGAAAGGTCTAATATCTTATAAAGATCCTAACCACAACAATAGACAAAGTTTGATACAGTTTGCGAAATCCTGGGACATGGAGATGCTTGAAATGTCTTCGGAAATCTTTGAAACGTCCACAGAAGTTTTCGTATCTTCGGATATGGTTGAGTTTTATTCAACAAATTCTGAACACCCGAGATCGGGTAACGATTCCACGTCTATAACTCAGAAAACATTGGCAGGAATAATACATTGCAAATGGTTTTTTCCACTTCGCCAGGTGTCTGCAACATTCCCCTTGAGACTAAGCTGTTTGAAATGGGCCATATCTTGTGCCATATCAGGTGTCTTGAAGACCATTGATATTGCATAACCGTGACGTGTATCGTGATACATACATTCTTAAAAACCCACTTGTTTCGTTCTCTGTTAAATGTGTTCTGCTTTGACATTCACCGCAGAGCCTGTTTTCCGTGAATGTGTGAAGGAGTGTTCATGAATTTGGTTGCGAGCCAGTTCTTTTGCATCTTCAGCGCTACTTCCTTCGTCATTTCTCTGATGCTACTTCTTGTCTATGTCTTAGCCTTTGTCTTTAATTCTGTATCCGTCTCTTTTTCTTTCCTTTAGAACTCTTTCAGAGCTTGTTCTCTAACTTTTGTGTTATTGTCTCGCCTCTCTCCATTTAGCTCTCACGATTCTAGGCTTCTCCATATTTTGCTTCTATGCTTTTTGCGCCTTCTCCTCTACCATGTCTGATTTTTTTAGTCTCCTACGTTTCTTTTCAAGCTGCTCGTCTTTTAGCCCGCTGTTCTTGTCAGTATCCAGTACAGCGAAGCACCAGCTAAGAACCTCGCGCGTCGAAGGCTGCTGTTGGACGCCCCATGCTCCCCCGGGGTGATAAAGATCAATGATGATTATGATGATGACTATCCTTTTCAAACTCTTTCGTCTGATATGAGAATTTCAAGGAGGTTTAATTACACATCGGCACTATCGAAGTGATGGCCAATACCGATGTCTGCCCATCTAACACTTCATGTTACTGGTATATACATATATATTCTGATATGAGAGTCTGAGTCTGATATAAGAATTTCATTGGAAGCTTGATTACACATCGGCACTATCGAAGTGATGTCCAATACCGATGTCTGCCCATCTAACACTTCATGTTACTGGTATATACATGTATATTCTGAATTTTCTTTCGACCGATATCTGATTAATTTGGTTTCCAGTGAGTCCATCGTGAGGTATCTCGTTTTTCTAGCGATCACATTGCTTGGGTATAGCATTCCTATCTCCAAGTCTCATAACTGTTTTGACGTCGTTGTATTTCGCATTCATAACTATTCAGATCGCTTTCGAGTGAAGCATTCATAATTAACGTATCTTAATCTGGTGTCTCTGCTTTAAAAACCAATTTTTGCTTTCTCTTCCCATGTCAATTGTGGAGACATGGTATGGATCAATGGTAGTTTCACGAATCTGAAGTGAGACGTTTCCTTGTTATGCCGTCATTTCTAGTTGTCCAGTTTATCACACTCTCGGCTTCTTCGCTAAACGCAATATCATCTCCATGTGGTTAGTAATTCATTATCAAAGTTCCCATAGCCCACCTCTATGCATTCGATTTCCTTTCAGTTTTCTTAACAACTTCTGTTACGCGATCTCTCGCATCACATTTGCTACTTGGGTCCCCTTACCTTGTGTTTAGTCTGCACGTGACCTTTACACACTAGAGGGAAAGAAAGCTTGTGGAATAGCCGGTTTAATACTTGTTCGAAATCCCCACCGAAACCATCGAAGCCACAAACAAATGGGACTGAA
>CM042750.1:17826920-17862725 GCA_022496165.2 Catalaphyllia jardinei | reverse complement strand
CAGGAATTCTTGCCAAGCATCATTGTATTGACTTCAAGTATGGTAATCCTTTGTTATAAGAATTTTACTGAGACATGTCCAATAAAAAGTAGGTTAATTAAAATTATGCACGATGGAAGTCACAGGAAGTTAAAGTAATTATTTTAAAGTAATTTAATAGTTTGTAATTAAGCTTGGCGGAATAAAATAAATAAAAAGGCTTGTAATCATATAAAAAAGAAAGACGTGTTTCGTCTGTTCTCATCTTTGCAGCGACCGTGCGTTGACAGCTCCCAATCTTTCAACGTGAATAGAGACTGGGGGATTTCTATCATCAGCCACAATTCCTTGTCGTCCAAAAACGAGGACCTCATTTGTTTTCACTTCTTTCTTCCTTGTCCAAATAGGCCATTTCGGAGTTAATTTACCATATATCTGCAAATGGTTAGACGTTCAGGTCTTAAGGACTGTAAACCGTACGCCCCGTCTCCTGCATCTTCGATGTTATGGTTAGCAAAGGACGTAAAAGAACCCACACGCTTAGGGCATGAAGTTACCGGTGTTGTGGTCTCGCCTTTGTTGTTATACTGAGGGTTGGGGTGGGAAATCGTCGGAGATATTAGTTACGATAAAGCTACTCTAAAATCCGAGGATAAATAAAGTGCTCACTCGCGGAGCCCATTTTCACATGAATGGTTTCCTACGAAGACACTTAACGCGAAATCCCCGGATGGTTAATTCCAAACTGAAAGCCAAGATCCAACCATGGACAGCGTTTCGATCTGGCTGGGTCTCATCAGAACGGTGTAGCAGCAATAGACAATGTTTGTATTCACGGTAGTGGACTGGAATTAGCATACAATGGAGGATCATGCGGGGGAATATCATTAAATAGAGATGAATGTCATTTGCATTTGAAAAGACTCCCCGCATTATCCTCACTTGCATGCTAGTTCCAGTCCAATACCGGGAAAACGAAAATGGCGTATTTGTGGCAGCAAAAATAGCAACCTCGTTCTCACGGTCCTCTTTCTACCTCGAGAAAGTAGAGAGAGGACCTTGGGAACGAGGTTGCAAAAATAGAACAACCAGCACGGAGGTCAATTGTCTGCTTATTAAAAATATTGATAACCATTGGCAAACCGACAAGGCGGGTTTACGTGGGCCCAATAAGCCATCTCCGAGTTACATGTGATCGTCGTTTCAAAACGAGTTCTCGTGTAAAACTTATGAAATGAAAATACGTTTTGTTTGCATGAAATGAAACTTGAGGGTAAAACACATTTTTAAACGGATGATTCCGCACAAAGACTTGTTCTGACACAGAGGCAAAAAAAACGCAACTCGGAAGTGGGTACTGACAGAGAGAAGCAAAAACAGAGCAAGAGAAAGTTTTGTCTGTTTTGTGGACTGGTATAGACAAAAACACAGTGTGATTACAATAGAGATAAGTATCTTCGAGAAGGGTAGTTTTGCTCAATGTTTCGTCTGTGATATTCTAATTATGGCGATTCTCTCCTTGCAAACACTTGCCTTTCCAAAATATGAAAAAGATTGGACGAATGAGATACTCAATGTTGACAATTAAATTTGGTTTTTAACAATTGCGCTCACAGTAATGAACTTCAAAACAATTTGACGCAGGGCAAATAAACTCTGACAAAGCATTTACACTTTTTGTCGCACGCTAGCTGATTTTTGTCGGCCGACAAATGATCTTCACTTGTCGGCTAGTGTTTAGTGAATTCAGACAAGTCTGCGGCGAAATCGGGGCTTGTCGGGCGATATCTGACAGTGCTAGATCTCAAAACGTCAACAGGCAAGTGTTTCACTTGCCCCTTCCCCTTCCTCCTTCCACTACTCAACTTGAGGCGGCGAAAGCGAAAAGGTTGGCGATCCACCCTCCCAGCCAACAACTAAGCTGGGATTGATCGAGCTGTTTCCTTCTATTTAGCTTGGGCGTTTTCCGTTCATGAGAGTGGAGACGAGGGGCTGTTTGTGCCCCTATATGTATCCCAAAAAGTCAGGGGAGGATCTACGATTTTCTCAGGAGGGGGTGAACCACCAAGGAATGGCGTTACTGACTGGTGAGGTCAATCATCTGCGGGGGGTACGTGCTCTGTCTATAGAGTGTTCCCTGTTTCCTGGGAAAATCATGCCGGGCTCACGTTTATGAATACTTATGTGTGTTTACATAGCCTTAGTACGAGGGAGGTTGGGAGAATTCGAGACAGTTGCGAAAACCCGAGACGCAGTCGTAGATCTGTATACCTTTCGAAAATTCCCCCAACCTTTCGAGTGTTTAGATAGGCTTTGTAATAAAATATTTCCCAAAAGTATGCCGAATCTAAATCGTCGAAACCGTTTTACATACTCACCTATCGACCAATGAGATCGCGCGTAGGATCTCATCAGTTAATTTATTGATAATTGATATCATTCTTATTCACGTCTGGCTAAATTTTCCCAGAACACAGGAAATAAATAAAGATTTGAGCCGGGGAGTCTTAAACCTGACAATCGATGCACAATTTTACTGCATTCGATGGCTCATCAAACATTTAAGTTGTGTTCACAGCATTATTTTTGTTTTCATCCAAAGATGAAAACCTTTTGTCGTAAAGCTCAAACGGAAGCAACCCAACAATTGACATTAGAGACAGAGCAAAATGTTTTGGAGGGGTTGGGGTTAGGCAATTAAAAGAAAAAAAATTCCAAAGACAACTGCAAAGCTGATACCACGTCGTATATTTAAAACAATATTTTGGCTGGCCAGAGCAGCCTTCTTCAGGTTTAGATGTTACTAGATCATAAAAATAAATCACAAAATTATACAGTAGTGGATGTCGTAACGCATCTTTTGAAACTAAAAGGAGTGGCGGAAATGACGAACGAAACAAACTAGATAAGATAAAGTAAGGATAAAATGAGACCCGCGTAGATTACAAGTTTTACGATTCATCACGTCTATTCATACCGTGGGCCGTGGGGTTTCAATGCTGCTGCTAAATCTATCAAAAGGCCTGTCTGGCTTTTCTGATTGAGCAATGGATAAGTTCAAGTGGGATTAGTTGCATGTTAGTGTAGCAATGATTAGATGAAAAAGAAAATGTTCGTCAATAGTAGTAGACTTAGATATAATGTTAGTTTTGTCGACCGGCAGAGCCTCTCTGTTCATTGAGTCTGTCTTTGAGACGTCGCTTAGTTTCTCCTAGGTGTTGTTAATGGCAGCAGTTACCCTGTATCATGTAGATAAAATTTTTGCTATCACAGGTTAGGTGGAAGTGATGTTACGGGTTGCACCTGTGGAGAAGAAAGTGAATTGTGTAAGACCGTTAGTAACGTAAGGACAAGTGGCGCAATCTTGTCCACAGCGAAATGAGCCCGGTGGCAAACTAGTGTCGTGATAGTTTAGTTAAACTACCCACCTTTCCGCAGGTGAAATTTTATAATTTAGGAACATCTAAACCTGAACTCGGAAGGTGGCCAGCCGAAATCAGTATTATTTTAAATATACGACGTTGTATCCGCCTTGCAGTAGTCTCTGACTTATCATCTTTTTGGCTGATTAGATCTCCTTTGTGATCTGACGTTTAATCAAACAGGATCTTTGTTCACTGCTTTGCAGCTTATTTATTTTTTTTTTTACTTTTTTGAGAAAAAAATAATCGTGTGGCGGGAGCAAGTGCTTTGTACTATACAGGTCCTAATTTTTAACTTCAAAAAATTCTTGCACAATCTATTGCCCTTATGCACGACCTGAAGATGAGGGAAGATTTTCATACTCCGGAAAATTGCCCACCCTTCCCCGACCCCCTTAAAAATAATGGTCCATTCCTTATTTCACATATAACTCTGTGGGACGTTAAAGAACCCACGCACTATTCGAAAAAGAGTAGGAGACGTAATTTCCGGTGTTGTGGTCGATCCCCGTCACTTATATCATCACTCATCATGGGTTGGGAGGGTTCAGTGAGCTCATAAATGGAATGATAGCGGCTGCCATTGGCGCCCTTAGTATGCTAATGTCCGAGCCCACCGCAAAAAGCAAAGAGGACGCGTATGTTTGTCCTCTCACTCGCGATATTACATTGCATTGTTTCCAGGACTTTTTCTGTTGAAGCGGAAGTCGGTACAAGTGATTACAATACTGCTGGGGAACTTCAAAGAACTGTTGTCGTAGAAAAAAAAGATGGTTTTGAAGCCCTTGGAATATTTTCATTTTAGAGCCACTAGAATTGCCGCAGTTTAATTGCTCGACGAGGTGATATGGTACTTGTTCGTGATCTAGGAAAGCAAAGTGGTTCCCCTGTCTTCAGGGAGTAAGGATTGAAAGTGGGAATTACTAATAGCTCCTGATAATTAACAATTAGACCCGTAGCCCGAAAGGGTTACGTGTCAATAGCCCATGAGGCGAAGCCGAATGGGCTATTGACCCGTGGCCCTTGAGGGCGAAGGGTCTAATTGTTTTAGTATCACCCAACTTGTCGGAAAGAAAAGGCAATAACAAAGTTAGCAAATGCAAGTTCAAGAAATATTTATTTGGGGGAAAAAACGAAAGGAAAACCGGCGAATTTCGCTACTCGATGACTAGACCCCTAGTAGCGTAGCCAATCAAAATGCAGGATTTGCATTAGTCCACTAGTTGGGTGATACTAAGTTAGATTAACTCCGCTGGGTTCCCATGATCCAAAACAAAAACAGGTGCGATAACAACCAGAGCATGGTAACCCTCTACTCCTACACACAACCTCGTTCCCACGGTTTTCAGGGACAGAGAAACCGGAGAAAGCCTGGGAACGAGGCCGAAAACTGTACCTAATTTAAAAGGAAGAGACTGTAGCGTTGCAGTTGTGTCCTGCGTGGCAGATATGTCTTAAACGTTTTGACCAATTGTATGTGTCTTCTTAGAACGGAGATCAGTTACCAGTCTTATGGCTGCGTACTATTAGATAGAACCCATGATATGATTGGCTCAGTATATCCTATTACGTCATAGGACATGTCTGCCATATAGGACATAACTGCAACGGTACAAGAGACCAGACCCAACCTCGTTCCCAGGGTCTCTCATGGTAAGATAAGAGACCCTGGGAACGAGGTTGAGACCAGACCATGCACAACAAGCCCAGAGGCCATCTTCAAGATAATTCCGCGGATATCACGATGATCCACTTGCCAGCAACGTATTATTTTGGCTGCTTCTATAGTATTTTACTCAACATCGATCATGAAGGACAAGCTAAAAGGGTTGGAGATGGCGGGAGATGAAAAACTAGCCATCTTTTCTGCGCATGTCGCATTCTGAGAGCAATTGGACACGAATCCAGGAGTCAACAGTAATCGCACCCAGATTTCACTCTGTTTGACCCTGAAAAGTGTCCTTCCACTTGGCCGTGGGAGATCTGTATGGGTTCAAGACTAGAGTTGGCAGTTTCTATCCTTGTTGTGGAAGGTGGCTGATAACACCTTTTAGCGCTTTATTTCCATTAGTTATACCTTCGCAGATCAACACTGGGTTTCACACAATTAATGCTTTTTATTAACTGTCGAATGGTGATAAGTATGAAAGTGAAGAATGATCATTGCAGTAAATTGTCTAATTTAAGCAATTGGAAAGAAGAAGCCTGAAAAAGTCAGGGCTTCAACGGGATTCCAACCCGTGACCTCCACGAAATATGCTATGCTCAACCAACTGAGCTATGAAGCCACACATTGGGAGCGAGGTCAATTTATTAAGTTCATATCTTCCCGTGAGAAGTGTAATGGCGTGAAGTATATATGAAATACTTCATATGTGAACTGCGGTGATAACTATATTAAGGTGCAACTATTTGCAAAGTTCAAAAGTTAGAAACATTTTTAGGTAGGGTTAACAGCCACATTAAATTTTCGAAAATTAGAAGTGGCTCCGTTTTGCCTCGCTTTAAGAAGTTTTAATTTGCCTCAGCTTAGACTGCTTGTTGCAAGGATCTGCTTCACAGCTTTCACCATTGGCTTCTTTAAAAATGCTTTTATTTTTGCAATGAGAAAAGCGTTTTTCTTTCCTCTTAGAGTGTTCAGTCTCAAAACGTCCACAGCGGGAGATTTTGCGGCACCATTTAGCCGGAAAACATGATAGCAAGAACGTGTAATGTTAGAATTGATACCTCTTAGTTAGAGGAGAAAACTATTTTAAGCCACGGCCACAAAATAGGATCCAACATGCGTTGTTTTTTCATTTCATGTTTGTAACCGCAGTTTCTTTGTTATCTTTACACCTCCGCTTTGGGGGGTTCTTTTCAAGGTTTCCAACGGGCAACCCCTTCCTTTTTATAAGAGAGTACTAACTTCCCAGAGGGTTTGCACCGCACTGTTCCGACGCAGAAAAAGTCAACAATCTCAGGACTGATTTTCTGGAAAATTGCTAATGTTCCATTTGTCTTTAAAAAAAATTTGCTGATTTTTCGGATAAATTAAAGTACAGAAATTTTGTTAATAAATGTGACGATGGAATGTCAATTCGTCCTCTTTCACTTTTGAAAACTAATTTATACAGAAACGGAAAAGATTTTCTATCACCTAGAATACATTTTAGTTTATTCAAACAGGAAGTAGAGAAAAATTTCGGTTTTCTCAAAGGAATAGAGATTCTATGACTTGCCAGCAAATAGCCAACAACAACAGCACCATAAGATGCGCAGAAGAAGAATCTCTGTATATTTTTTGGATGAAAGATTTCTCTTGAAGGAAAAAAATATTACGCGGGAAATATCGAAAATGGCGCCGCTTACTCAAACTACTGGACCCCCTTCCACTAAGCCGGGCGCCCCCTAATGTTTTGATGTGCTTGCAGAAAGTATAGCAATACAGCATGGCGGACACATTTGAAGGTGTACATTGACGGAATTTTCTCAGGGTGGACGATGCGGGGACCGTTTATTTGTTTAAAATATTAGTTGGGGAAGATTATGGCGAGTACTAGGCGCCGTGTCAAGCTATATACGCTGAACGAAGACCGGCAGTGGGATGACCGTGGTACAGGGCACGTGTCTTCGTCGTATGTTGAACATTTACAGGGGATGTCGATCATGGTTCTATCCGAAGAAGACGGTTTGTGGCGATTGTATTCTCTTTTGTTTTTGCTTGTTTGATTCTACAATAACTATTTTATCGAGGAAGCCAGAAAAACCTGTCTTAAATTGACCCGGTTGCTTCGTTTGCAGGTTCAATTCTACTCGAGTCAAAGATACAACCTCATACTGCCTATCAGAAACAGCAGGTAGATTTAAACTTTTTTCAAAGTAATGCCGGTTGTTTGTTAAAGAACTATTGTAACCTCTAGTGTATTTTTTGTTTATAGGAGACTCTAATTGTGTGGTCAGAGGGCGACAACTATGATCTGGCGCTCAGCTTTCAAGAGAAAGCTGGATGCGACGAGATTTGGGAAAAAATTTGCCAGGTACGTTAAGTAAGCGGCTTGCTGGAGTACAAACGTCGTTCGTGAAAACTTGTCAAGTGAAATTTTCAGTCGATTGCCTGTTTTCTAGCAATCAAACGTTACTCGTAAGTAAAAGACGTGTTTGTTTGGTGTTTAGCCAATTTTAGGGGTATACCCACAAACTGTTACGAAATCATTATGTTAGTGGAAGCTTGGTCTCAGCCATAACCGTTTCACTATCGATGTAACTAACCTTTTCCTCTTGTTGACATTTTATTCGGCAGATTCAAGGGAAAGACCCGTCCGTAACTATCACTCAAGACATTCCCGAAGACGACGATTCGGAGGAACGATTTGAGGAGGTCTTAGATTCGACAGGTCCAATTGAATTACCGCCCTGTGAACTTAGTAAACTTGAGGAAATCGCGGAGTTATTTAACAGCGTATTGCCTTCACCCATCCGCCGGGAAAAATTGGCACTTGCGATTGAACAAGACAATTACATCAGGAAGTTGCTGGATTTGTTTCACATCTGCGAAGATTTAGAAAACTTGGATGGACTACATCACTTATACGATATTTTTAAGTCTTTGTTTTTTATGAATAAGCCTTCGTTACTAGAGATTATGCTCGCCGACGATCTTGTGTTCGACGTAGTGGGCTGTTTAGAGTACGATCCTTCTAAAGCTGCTCCTCAGAGGCATCGAGCATTTTTAAAGGAGAGTGCGAACTTCAAAGAAATTATTCCCATAACGAACTCGGATGTGATAAACAAGATTCATCAAACTTATCGTGTACAGTACATTTACGATGCAATTCTGCCTCCGCCGTCGGTTTTTGAGGATAACATGCTGGCTTCAGTTAATTCGTTCATACTTTTTAATAGGATAGAAATTGTCACACATCTGCAGGTGAGCGTATAACTTCAACTTGAGTTCTATTATGTGTAGAGTTTTAAGGTTGTGTTGTTAGGGAAAGGAGCCATGACGCACATTGAACTTTATAACGTCGTTGATGGTTTCTCTTTGAAATCTGAGCTGGCAGTCTATTTTCGTAGGATAATGTCCGCCCGGCCTACGCTGTCAGCTAGCAGCAAGAAAAATTCTGCCGGACAAATTAACGACTGTAACACAACATCAGGGTCTGGTGTTTTAAATATTTGATGGGATTTTAAAGTCAGATCCTGTAAGTTGGATTCAGGGATAACTGTTTGAAGGTTTAAACTGTCTAATATATGTAAATTTTCTAACTTTAAATTAAATTGTCTATCTTAATTTTTTACATATATATTTTGGTGAGTTCAGGGATGGTTTATTTTATTAATCCTGGTCAACTTAGGGATTTTCTTGTATGTTTTTCTTGGACTGTAGTCATTGCAGTAGAGGCTGATTACAGACTAGATAAAACCACACTAGCACACAGGTGTTTTAGTGTGAGTTGCTGACATTTCCTTTGTGTTAAAGCAAAAAAAGAATGTATATTGTTTGTATTGCTGCATTTTCTAATTAACATGTGGGGCTTTCAGTGTGACATTTGTGACATTAAATACATGGAAACTAGTTGAAATGGGGACCTTTGAGAAGCAGTTTCAACTAGTTAAATGCGAGACAAATCAAACTAAGATAACTTATTCAGGAAAGAGTATGTCATTGTGTGTCTGACAGATTTTCAAAATTGACTTAATATAAGGTCAAGGTTTTTTCTTATCACAACATACACAAGGAACCTAATAAATTTTTTAATCTAGTGTTTTCTCCCCTCTAGGAGTTTAGAAACATAGTAATATTCATTTAGGGGATGTAGGTTCAAATCCCGCTTAGGACGAAATTTCTTTCAAACATTTATTCAGTCTAAAAATGATTATTTGGGATGTACAGGGTCTGGGGTTCTCTCATATTCAATATATAGTAATATTCCTTTAGAATATATATACCGGTTCATGTAATCATTTTACTTAGGTTGGTAACGTCTCAGTCAAAAAGCCGCTGTATTCATACTATCTGTTATTGGTTGGTATAATTGTTTTAAATTCTGAACTTTTTGCATCATGTTTACATAACTTGATGCAAATACTTAGAGATGATTTTGGGAGAATTAAAAAAGTACATGTACAAGTCCATGCTTATCTCTAAGGCTGGTTTGTAATTTTCTGCTGTTTGTGGTGTATCAGGCTGAAAGAAAAGTTTAGATTTGATATCTGATTTTGCAGCTGTTATATTGCTGGTAGACATCATGTAACCTTGTTTTGGAAAGCTGTTTTGAAAAATATTGTTTCTCTAGATGGCCGTTTTTGCTCTTCTACTGCATTTTTAAGTATTACGGTACATGTATTTATGCCATATTTTAATGCTTTCTCATCTTATGGAGATTCACTTTTTTTGTGGTCTGCTAGAATGAACTAGAATTGACAAATCAATACATAACATTACATAGTTATTATTTAAGCTTCAAAGAATTTTATTTCATTTTTTATGAGTGTTCTCTGTATTTTTAACTTTCTTTTTAGCTCTTTTACTTTTGTAAAGTGCTTAGAAATGATCTACAAGTAGATAGGTGCTGTGGACATATCTATTATAATCGTATGTATAACAAAGTTCTGGAGTATCAAGTATTTGGTTCCTTGAAGTTCTAACCTCTGACCAGCCCTCTTTCAGCTGATAAAATTAACTTGTAACTAGTGCAGGATTTTACCTACATTCATGCATGTGTCATGTTCTAGTTATGGCTAATAGTAGATTAAAGCTACAAATGTTTGTCATATGTATGAAAATGTGCTTGGAAATAAATTTTTGCATTACCATTTTGTAGGAGGATGATAAATTTTTAGCAGATATGTTCCTGCAACTTACAGATGAAGATACCTTGGAAGATAGAAGAAAACAACTGGTAATTAACAATATCTTATTGCGAATTCATCAATTGTGAATTAAAGCCTGAAAAATATCAGACCTTAACACTGCACCAGTATTGCAGAGGTCATGGATGTGAATTCCATTCAGGCCTGACTATTTTTTTCAGGCTTAAGTTTCACAACTGCTTATAAATTGTTTGCATAACAACAATTTAATCATGCCTTTATTTCTTTCTCCACAGTTGAAATATGTGCTCTTTCATATATTCATTTCTTGATGTTATTGTTTTACCCATCGACTCTTGAACCACCCTAAACTGGCCATTGATGGAGTGGCACACTTCTAGAACCCCTTTCATAGAAATAGAACCTCTTCCTCTATCTGATAAGAATTTTGTTAATTTTATGGCTAATGTACTTTTAGTTGTTGTAAGTGGGTGGCTTTGTTGTGGTTGACCTTTGTAGTATTTGTTTCTCAGGCATCTGTTTCTTATTTTTGCTTTCAGATAAATTTTTTGAAAGAATTAGTCAGTTTTTCCTTTCACTTGCAACTTCATCAGAAAGATGAATTTTTTAAGGTTTGTGAATAGCAATGTTTGAAATGTGTGGTTTTGTTTAATAAATTCAACAAAAGATATCAGACTAACAGACATCGATTCCCCAAGCTCTTACATTCATACACCTTGCACTACTGTTGTAGTACTTAAGTACTACTGTTTTAGTACTTAACACAATGTTCCCAGCAAGGGCTGAAACCTGAACAGCTCAATCTGGAGTCAAGCACACTAACCATTATGCCACACACCTCTACATGATATGTGTAGAACTTTGTTTTATATTGCCTTGTCCGTGGAGGTCTGCTTACACTACGTGCACATGTACTGTTGTATTTTGACATCTGATTTTGTATGTTCAACCCTTCAGGCACTTACACACCATGGATTACTCCCTGCAATGGAATTGCTTCTTGTAAGTGTGACATGTAACATTTAGATCTTAGCTGAGGCAGTTCATTTACAATAAGGAATCTAGAATTCTGTATTAACTGGCCATATTATTCAGATATCTCCTTGTAGTGCAGAGTGCACTATTAGGATGGTCTTGAGGGCTGCCTGCAACTATGGCACTTTGGCCCTATGGCACTAAGGTGTAAACTTTAATGTTTATTTAACTAATTAATTTCAATTAATTAATTAGTCTAGAGGCAAGGAAGTGGTGTAGGTGAGGTGGGAGAGGTACATGTGTGCCCTATGAAAAACATGTTCCATCCACTTTAGTTAGGTGTAAACATCTCACAGCTATAATAATATTTGTGATACTGTTTTCTTCATAACAAAACCAATTTTCTCTAAACGTATACATGCTCAGATTAGTTAGCATTCGTGTCTTTATATATGAGATAGAAGATACATTGCATATGGGGTCACAAACAAATGTTGAGTGATTTTCTTTTATGATAGAACCCAACGTGTAAGATGCATGCGTTCTAGCAACATTAGTGCGATTATATACTACATGTATATTTCCATGCAGTTTTTTATATGTCAAGTGATGTCAGGTAGCGCCACTTGTCCCTTTTTAGTGCAAAAGTGAAATGTATCTTTCAGAACAAAAACCACGGTGCAGTTTTAACTGTGCTTTTTTATTATCTTTCTGAAAGGCATATCTGATTACATTCTTTGCATAGCATGGCTCTAGCATGGCTTTTAATCAGAGAACTGGGGAGTTCAGGTCTGGTCACTGACAAAAGTACAAGTTGCATGATTCAATGATTACATTCTTTGCACAGCATTGTTTATTTAATTGTGTCTTTAAGAGAGACCAAAAAGTTCCTGAGTTTTTACATTTTTTAGGTTAGGCTTTTAGGTTTAGTTTTGGTTTACATGGAATGACCTATTTGCTTTCTTTAGTTCAAGTTCAGCAAATATACAGACTGAAACAAATCTGTTAGGAAAATGGAAAAAAGAAATATTTGTTGCCCCTGGACTGAAATTCATATACCCATGTTTATAATGTACTTGTAGGTGCCTTGGGTGACTTATCAACCATAAGACTTGGGTGACTTATCGACCCCGACTTTCTCTGTCCGACCTCGTAGCTCAGTCGGCAGAGTAACGGTAGATCTAATCAGGAGGTCGTGAGTTCGATTCCCACTGAGGTCAAAAGATTTTTTCTTTACCTCGTGTGGTTCCCTGATTCCCTTTACTAGGGCTCATGCCCAGTGGGTTATTCATGGGTTAAATTAGCACTAAAATTTACACTTCAGAGTTAATTCTCTGTTACATCATAAGGCATTTTAGTTTACCACTAAATTTTCTCCAATTCTGAATGGTTATAAATAAATTTATTGTGCACATGAAGTGATAGTGTTCATCAGTAGAAACATTCTATCTGCCCATAATACCATCCAAGGAAAATACTCAAATGGATAGTACTCATCCATAAAAATCTTTTTGTAAACAAGCAAGCTTATAGAAAAAAAGAACGTTTTATCTGCATGTACAGCTGTAGTGGTTTCTTTTCTGTTTTCTCTTTCAAATTTTACATTTGGCTTTCACTCCTTTCTAAAAAAATGGAAAATAATTCAATATGATTGACACAGGGAAGAAAATATAGTGGTGAACAATAAAGACAATAGTGTCTATTCTATGTCTATGAACTGTTGGTGTGATAGTTGCCCGTCTGAAATTTGTTGTTCTTAAAACTAGCATATTTGCTTGAAGTTTGGCCCCTTGGCCAAATATTTGTTCCTTGATACAGCTGTAGTTCTTGGTTAGAAACACTCTATTGTTTAAGTAGTCTTGAATAGTTTTGTTTGATCATTATATAGGTATTGGTAAGTTGATTTACAAGTTACTACATCAACTCTTGTTTTTAACCTGCCTACTGGCAACATTGTTGCTAATATATTAATTCTATTTTGCAGGTTAGTGACTGTGAAGAAAACAGGTTGTCAGCTGTGGAAATGTTCTCACAGGTTGTTGACATTAGCCCATACCTAGTCAGAGATTTCATCATGAAGGAGGCTCAGACACAGGAAGAGGTGGGTGCTCTTTGTCTGTTGAAAATTTCCTTTTTCTGTACACTGCCAAGTGTTTTTGGTGGCTTACCTGAGTTCATTTACAGATGTGGTTATTGCCTTCTGTTTACAATTTTCTTTATTCTGGTTAGTTTTGTAGTTGAACATGTATTGATTTTATGGTAGAAAAACAATTTTAGTCTTTGTTGAAAATTAGGGCTCAATAATAATTGTATTAAATTATTTTATTGAGTAAGTGCACACTGATGATATCATCCCTAAGTTTGTCTGCGATATGCATTGAGACATTGCCCATTTTATAAAACTGACCTTTAACTTGTATGTCAGTCAGGCACATTTATATTAAGCTATTGTAGTTATTACTACATCCAAGGGTTCCATCCATAAATTTATTTTATTGCTAATAATCATAACTAAGGTGAAAGTGTGAATTGGTGTTTGTTTTCAATCTTTTGTACTAATCTTCAAATTATCAGTCACTCTGACTGTTTACAGTCATTTTCTTCTAAGTATCATCGGTTTGCACAAGAACTAATGTGGCACTTGTTTTGACTCCTGCCTGGTGCCATATGTGAGCTGAGTTTGTTGTTGGTTCTCGCATAGGGTCTTTCTCCAGATACTCTGGTTTTTCTCCCTCCACTGAAACCAACATCTCCAAATTCTAATTTAAGCAGGATAGAGAACCTGCATGAAAACCAGTTAAGGACAATGTGGCTTCCTCTCTAGATATTTATTTACTCTGTTAACTAATAGGTTTGTTGACAAATCCTGAATCATAACAAATGTGATGGCAAATAAGAAATGATAGATGCATGTCGCTGTTAAATTTATCCTAACTTTTTCTAACTGTTGTTCTTTTCATAGGACATGCTGATCAATCATATTATAGATTTCATGATTTGTGATGGTGACACAGGTCAGTGTGCAAGAATATCTTCTTGCCTGTTAACTTAAGAATACAGGAGTCCAGTTTAAGTCTATTCATGTGGTTCTTATTCTGGTTATCTAGAAACAAAGTAATTGTTGATTAAGGTGGCGGAACACAGTTTTCGTGCGCGCTCTTGCAAATGCAATTCAGCGTGTGCACAAGTATTGCATAAAAACAAACATGCATCAATACAGTGATCATTTTATTTGCTCAATGTCCACACTATCTGTACTATTTTTCTTCACAAATGAACACAATGTATTGATAGTTTTACTCATTTATTACAAAGGTGCAAACAACTCAGCTCAGCTTTTTCTTTGTTGCCAAAAGAACTGATGCAAAAGAACCCAGTTAAATGCAGCACATGCGTAGTAAGTAAAAAAAAATGTGACTGAGTGAAAAATTGACTTCCCAGAGATATGCCTATTTCTTGAGAACCACTCATTAGAATTTCACAAAATTTGGCACAAAAATACTTTAGGAAATAAGTAACCGGAGGATTGAAAAAAAAACTTTGACAAAGGAAATGTAAGATATGCCAGTGAAACTTCAACAAGGGATAATTAATGATCTGTTTGTTAAATTATTATTAAAATAGCGCTAACTTGTGAGTATCGTTACAAGATTGTTGCATGCAAATTATAAAGAAAATCTAATGACTAGATTTTCTGTAAATAAACAAAACAGATTTTAAATACTTGTTTATATTTGATCATGTTGCCATGGCAACGACACATACCTCAGTTTGATAATCAACAAGTTAAAGTTTGTGTTGTTAACTTCCTTGCTGCCATTTTTGGAGACTAAAGGATCAAGGGTTTTCAGAAGTAAGTAAATGAAACAGGGGTTTCAAAAACCGTTCTCAGCCACCTTAAAGCACAACGTAGCAATCTCTTTCTCCTGCTTCCATGTGTTTTTACTTCTCAACCATGAATGCTGGGCAGTGCTTTTAACTCACAGCACTTAAACTATTGCTTTTGCTTCATCATTTGATTACTTTTTTTATATTTGCCACAGGAAATGCATATCAACTCTCTCAACTAATCAGAACCTTACTTGATCCAGAAAACATGGCATTAGGAGCAAATGTAAGGCCTCTATGTTTTTCCAAGTATCAAAAGGCATCCATAATTTATTGGTAACACTTACTATTATTCAAATTTCATACACTGTACAAATGACAAGTTTTTGATTGGTTGATTTGTACCATGTGACACTGGGTTGTGACGAAACAGCCTCCTTGATGTCATTATCGTGGTGCAATAGCTGTGGTGTAAATTCAATACACCACTGTCATTACACGTGGCTTCGGCTGACTCAACCTGTGATGATTTTTGTTTGCAGTGTATTCAATTTGAATAATAAAAATGACAACACACTCATTGCTCATGTTGTAACAGGTTTTACCTGCATTCGTTCATTAACAATGAACTCGAAATTTCAATACCACACTTGGCAGCCTTGTGTGGTATTGAAAATTTTGAGTTTCTTGTTAGTTAACAAGTGCAGGGAAAATCCCGATAATTCATGAGCAATGGATCAGTTAACCTGTAAATACTTAATAAACTTGGGATATTGAATAACAGGGTTGGTAGGGGGTTTCTATGTGGTTTTCAGCAAGAAGGCAATTGTCTTTCTTTGCTTTTTTTTGTTTTGTTTTTGTTTGTTTTTTTAAAGAACTTTTTGTAGGTGGTCAAACCAGGCAGCCAGTTGCCTGGCATCCAGCACTTAATGAAACTCCTGGACCATTGGAGATTACTATTCTCACTCAGCACTTGCATTTTGTTCTTCCTTCCTTACAAATGAGGCTTGAAAGCTGGGTGTGCTTTTAGATGGCAACCCAATGAAATTATATTTTGACCAGTTTTCCAGAAACAGTCACCTTGCTTGTTGTCACCTGTTAAAACAATCAATAATGTTGTTGTTTTCTTTCTTGATACAATGGTGTATTAACCTGATGTATTGTACATGTACATTTTTTTCACATAGAAAATGGAGAAGTCTGAATTTTTGAGTTTCTTCTACAAGCACTCTATGCATGTTTTGACAGCCCCTCTCTTTGCTGCAACCTGTGATGACAGACCAAGCAAAGGTAAGCCATAGTTAGTGTAAATGTGGCTGCAGCAAATGTCTATCAAATCAGACTAAACTGATTTTCACTCTTTCTGCTACCAGTTTCTATTACATGAATCCTTCTGTTTTTAACCCTTTCACTTCCAAAGTCATTCACAATGCCTTGGCATGAAGGCAAGGGGATTCCAGAGACATACTTGATTGGCTAGATTCCTGAAACAAGAGTTTCTCTAATTCAATGTGGCTTTACTTCCCGTAAACAGTCACCACTTGACTGTTTACTAACACGTTTGATTGCAACATTTACAGGCCTTTTAAGACAGATTTTACAGACAGTATTTAAAAGAATACTAAAATTCTGGAGTAAAGTGACATTTTTATGTATTTTTCCAATGTTCCAAAGTCAGACTTTGCATGGATCAATTTTGTCAAAATGTTTAAGTCAGAGTTATTACAGGTCCTGGAAAATCCTGGAATTTTATTCTAGCATTTTAGGCCACTGGTCCTGGAAAGTTCTGGAAATTTGTTAAACTCAACTGAAAAATATGAAGTGCATGGATGGCTGCAAGGAGACTTATCATTGAGATCTTGGAAGTGTGGATTTTAGAACCCTTGAAAAATCAATCTGAGTCCTGGAAAAGTCCTGAAAATTTGTTTTTGAAAAAGGGTACGAACCACGTTAAGTGAAACTCAAGCAACATAATTATGCTGTTGGTTTCCCAGTGTTTGCAAAATGCGGCCCCCCCCTCTTTCTTTCCTTCTTCGGGGGGGGGGGTCAAATTCAGTAATGTAAAAGTTAAATGAAATAATGTTATTCAATGATTTTTATTGTTTTCATTGCTACTGTCTTTTTTCAAATTATTGCATTTTTGACTTTGTTTTCTCCACAGATGACTATGTTAACAGTGTGACACTTGGGCACATTCTGGAACTACTGACATTCTTTGTTGAACACCACACATACCACATAAAAAACTACATCATTGGTAAAGATCTTCTCAGAAGGGTTTTGGTGTTAATGAAGTCACAACACAAGTTTTTAGTTTTAAGTGAGTTATTATTAGACTGATTGATTTGTCTTTCCATTTCTAGTAGTTCTCTTTCTCTTTCCAAAGCTTCCTTTTCCAAGGCTGCCTTCTCTCTTGTATAATTAAGTATAGTATTGTAGAAAAACCCCAAAGAAAATATGTGTGCTGATTGGTACAAAATCTGGTTTCTGCGACTCGATAGAAACAAAAATGTAGCATGAACTGTTGCCATTATAATGGTGTGAGCAAGGAGAAGTATTTTACAATTTGACGATTAACATAAACAAGTTGTTTCCTTCTTTTTCTCACATAATTTTCTAAACGGAATAGAAAACACATTCTCTGTGTTTCCAGTGAGTTATGGAAACACTCAGAGAAAGGATACATGTTTCCTATTTCTTAAACCTTTTTGATTGACCATCTTCCTGCAAATCAAGGCTGCAGTGTACTTTATCTGTAGTTTGTGCACAATAGTGTGTTTTGGAATGACAAGAAAGTAAGGTTGTGAAAGAGCCATGTTCTCAGGAGAAACATCAACAGACGCCAACACTTCTTTTGACTTTGAAATTTAAAGACAGTTGTGAGTTTCACACCTGATTATCTGATGTAACTCTGTGGTTAATCAAGATACGTGTTTAAGAAATGAACAAAACCTGCGCTAGAGATTATTGATGTGGGATGTTATCCGTTTAGCTCTCTGTGCTGTCAATAAGCACCTTGTCTTACTACACATACCATTGCTCCAAGCTGCAACCATTTTGGTCGCCATGGCGAGTTGAAAAAATTTTTGGCCACAAAATTCTGGCAAAAGTCGCCAATTGATGACCAACAGATTAAAAGAGAAACTTACCGGTACTTGAAAAATGATCAACAATAGGACAAATTTAATCAATAGTACAAGCAGTGTCATCACCTGTCTTTCTCTTTTCCCCTCTCGTCGTTCAGAAACTCGATATGAATATGTAAACTTACTGTAGTACAATTAGGTATTGAAATTGTGCCGTTCTGCGCTTCATGCCCTTCGTGTAACATGTCATGAAGTGTCCTCTCCTTCAACGTTTTTTGGGGGGCAACATGTAATATGTCATGAAGTGTTCTCCCCTTCACCTTTTTTTGGCGACTGAATTTTTTCAGTGGCGACCATTTTACAATTAAAGGTCGCCAAAAGGGGACTTTTGAAAAAGTGAGCTTAGAGCACTGTATATGCATAGTCCATGTAGCTTGGTAGTTATTTGTGTGGTGGGCAATATGAAAAGTGAGGCTGGAAAAGCCAACTACAGCAGAGAATTTATTCCACTCTTCAATTCCTTTGTCCTTATTTCTCTTGTGACAAGTTTTGGTGGTTTGCCATTATTTTTGTTTTTTGCCATTTTGAGGTAGGAATGTTGTAGATAAATCAGTGTTGGCCATTGAAAAGTAGAGAAACCCAGTATTTCTAGAATATAGCTCTGTAAACAGTTCTGCTTGAGGTTTTCATAATCACAGCTATGAGTACATCCATGTTGGGGTGAACTTTCTGATTCTTTCGTTCAGATAAATAATTGCATTTTTTTTTTCCAGATTCACTTCGCTTCCTGAGGAGAATAGTTGGCTTGAAGGATGAATTCTACAATCGCTACATCGTCAAGGGCCAGTTGTTTGATCCAGTGATTGCCACCTTCAAGGAAAATGGACAGAGATACAATCTGCTGAACTCTGCTATTGTAGAACTGTTTGAATTCATTAGAGCGGTTAGTACTGCTATTTACAATAACTGTCAGTGCAATGGATTGTATGTGCAAGCTATCTTCAGTTGAAAACTGGTGGAGGTGTAATCCAAAACATGGAAGCAATCTGCTGCACACGGGGTCTTTCACATTTTAAACACCTGCAAATTCTGAACATTGTCACGCCTTGTGTTCAGCAGATAAATAAAAAAGCCTATTCATATTCAGAGATAACAACCCTCTGAATCAACAATCACACCATGTTAATCTAATATTATCTCTTCAAATTTCCCGCGTTTGCTTCATTCTGTCATTACTGTTAATTACATTTTAGCATTTTTCTACTTCTTATAAATTTATCTTCCATCGCTTTGTACTTCAATAACTGAGTATGACAGAAGTTTCTGTCGAAACATGAATTATAAGTTGAAACGTTTTGTCATTTTCCTAAAATTCTTTACTCATAAGTTGCTTTAATTTGGTACTAAAGCATAGCTCAGTGTTTGAAACAACAGGCCTGTTTTGGTCTACTAAGGTCTGACAGCTGACTGGTTGGCTTTTGGCGCAAAATACTAAGGCCATGGCTGTAAAAATTTGAATCGATACTGGTGTATAGTGGTAATATTAATCATCACATTGTGTCCTGGTTGTATCTCATTGCAGGAGGACATCAAGAGTTTGTGCTCACATGTATGTACCAAGTACAAACCCTTTTTCAAAGAGGTCACATATGTCAGTACGTTTAAAGGGATTCTCCAGCGGGATGAACAAGAGAAGGATAGAAAACAGCAGAATAACAGGATTCTTGATAGGTAAGCCTGTAAAAATTGCTGGATCTTGCTTAGCTGGGGACACTTTCCTCTAACTTTCCATTAGGCTCAATTTCTGCTCCGAATGCCCTGCCCAGCAAAGAGTGGAGGATAGTCCTGAACTCGGCTGATCATGGAGTCTAATTTCCCATTAGCTCTAACCAAAGCTAATTTGACTTAGAGTTGACAATATTTTCTTCCATAAAACAAATTTCGAACCTGTCTTCTCACACTCCTGTCTACCCACTTTTTTGAACTTCTACGTTTTCTACATATGTAACAAATCTTTATCTTTTTTATCTCCTCGTCAAATTTGTTCAAAGGAATTTAGTTTGAAAGGTCTAGAACCGTTTTCAATTGAGTGTCAAAAGTAATCAGAAAATTACTTTGGTGTTGGTTTTACTACGGTTTAAGATTGGTGATAACTCTAATTGCTAAGTAATTGCTGTGGTTTTTGGTTTTACAACACTCAATTTAAAACCGCTCTAAAGGTGCCATAAATTGAGAGTAACTGTGCTTTTAGTAACTGCGAAATACGATAGGGACAATAGTCATATGTTGGACATGTCGTTACATTTACTTTGCATTTGCCCCTCTTGGAACTTGTGTTTCGTGGTTTTACTTGCAGTAGAGCTGGGATCATTCATGTCAACAGTCGGTTCAGGCGAGATGTGCGGACACTTGATGAAGAAGAAGAACTATGGTTTGACCAGGAAGATGAAAACGGGGAAGAAACTGTTACACTAGAACAAACTGATCTTCTCAACGACGACGCGGCATTTAAAAATCGAAAAACCTTTGTAAACGCAAAACCACCACCATCCATCGTCAACAACAAACGGGTTAGTATTTCAGCTGTTTCCACTGTTTTTTATTTCAAAGTTTGCTATTCGTTAGGATGCCAAGGCACTGTAAAAAAATTTGCTTCAAACAAGTCTTTTTGGTTTGTGTTTGCATCTAATTGATGGAGGAGAAAAGAGAAACTTAATTTGAAGTCAGAATTATTGGTTGGACCATTTGACCTTTAAGTTGTGTGGGGATGATTTGATACAGGCACGACTGATTTTTTTTTATCCGTTTCATGCACTAGGAAATGTTTTCTCAGAATCTGTATATGCATTTTTTCCTCTGTGTAACGTTTTTTTTTCCGGCTCACTGAACGTGCGTGAATTTTCCTGTCAGCAGTGGTTGTGTGTTTTTTATGCTAGTATTTTTGCAGGATATATTTTTCAAAATCACCCACCACCACCCTTTCAAAAGTCAAATGGTCCATTATTTTCCCTCATGATCCATTTTCAGTTTTACTGCCACCGTTGCAGCAATAGTTGTTGTAAGATAACGTTACAGTGAGAGAGGTGTTATGTAACAACTTAACAGCTATGACTAAGGCCCACCCTGCAAGGCCTGCTCCCCTCCCCACTCCCTTCCCCAGAAAATGAACAAATGTAAAGGATGTAACGAAACTGTGTCTGTATATTTCCAAATGTTCTTAAAAAGTTGTCAAGACTGCATTTCCACAAGCAGTCTGGCTGAAAGAAAAACTGGTTCCTTGCTTGCCAGGAGGCGTTTGTTGCTCTCTCGATCAAAACTAATCACGTGATTTATTCTTTTATAGGCTTTGGTTGGACTTGTCGACTACCCGGATGACGAGGATGAGGACGAAGATGAAGGCGAAACGACCAGCCCCGCAAAAAGAGCACGACTGAACGCTTCCTAGCATTTGCTTAGGAACCTCCTCAGCGAGGAGCACAGGCTCAGGTCTGGCCAGTCAACCTGGACAAAACTTCGACAACTGCATACGTAACATCTTGAGCCAGCAGACGGTCGAGACATGCCCAGAGCATGAGAGTAGATCAAGAGAAACACAATGCCAAGCGACGTTTTCTCATGGGCAGGTTGATCCTCCGATATTTGCGGCGAAATTTAAAAAATCGACCCGGGAATTTTAGAAGTGATTCAGTGTTTTTTTAGTTATCATCCTCTTTTCTGTCTCTTTTGTAAAGGAGTGCGGTTTGAGTCGCTAGAGAGTCTGATACATCAGACAAACCTGGAGAAATAATGATAATATCACCGGAAAGTAAGGAGGCTGGCCTCTGAAGAACTGAGATGTATAATCATTCCAAATACTACATCTAATCTGGAGCTTGGAAAGGAAAGATGTATTTTAACTTCTGTAGTTAGCCAGTATCGCTTAACGTAAATGGTTGTTATAGACGCCCAATTTTATTTTATTGCTCTAGACTTGACGCTCTAAGAAGCCTTGAGGTTTCATCAATTGTCAGTAAATAAACATCCTTCCCTGATGTTTTATATACAAGAAGGAAGAGACCTGCAAGGCAGGCTGAACTCTTGCAATAGCGTTGGAAACTTGATTCATTAATGAACTCGATCATTCTTGTGCTATGTCTTCCTCAATCGTGCCTATGCCATGAGTATCTCATCTTAAAACTGCCTTAAATTTGGGTAACCTACCTAGGAGGATTAACCTGCCCACAAGCGGCTTCAATCTTGGAAAGTTTCTACATTTGTTTTTAGAAGAATTAAGTTATTCCACGTGTACTTGAATGAATACGCCAGTGGCAAAAACCCGTCGTGAATTACTGTTTTAAGGCTACAATGAAACCAAAGCCAGTTGTGCAGTTTTACTTCGAGAATGTGTACCGAATGTTTTTTGTGTACAGTTTGTGACGCCTCGTAATCCACGATTAGAATTATTAGAATTACCTTAAGTTGTCACGCGTCACACAGAAATTTCAGAGAAAATTATGAATGCTGCGTGATATTTCAAAGAAAGGCCATGGAAGTGTGTAGAATGTCGTGGCTATTTTACCCTTCAAATATTAAATCGATAGCGCGTGAAATTTTAATTTTTTTATTTTAACAAGGTCAACGTCTACTCAGTGTTATTTTAATTGACATGGATAACTGATTTTTGTTAACTGATTTGTTGCACATGGGCACTTGTTGATCTTCCATCCACCAATAGGGCAGCAAACGCTAACGTGGACAGAGGTTTGCTGCCTTTCGTTTGTGCTCAGGAGAGTCTGGCTTTTTATCAACGTTTAGCTACCAAGGTGTTGTGCATGATCTAAAAATAAGTTGATGAATGGAAGATGAACCGTGTCCTTCCGTTAGGAATGCAGTCAAGCTCATCATAGTCGTCCTAAACCGAATGTTTCACACACTCATAGTTAAGTTTGTACATGAAGCATTCTGAAGAATCTTGTGCAATATAAAATAAAGTAAAAGCTTGTAAACGTTATTTATTACGATGCAGTTGTGGTATCAAGTATTTTTCTGAAAGAAGTTTGATTTTGTTTTTCCATCAGTTAACTTTGACGTTATTGAAAGACAATGAAACGTTAAGTGGGAAGAGGTCACAACAAATGAGCTTCACTGTATTCCTGACTGTCACATCGTTTGCCCTTTTGCAGGACTGCTCAAAATGCAATAAATATGATTTCACATCCACAAATATTTCTACTTTTGTTACACAATTTGTATCATTCATTTTTGCGAAAACCTCTTGCGCGTTTCCTGTTATCATTACTAGGACATTCGTCAAACGTTTTTATTAGTGGTATTTCCCGACCTGATCGCTATACTGTACAGAATTCACTGTTGGGTATAAAGGGGATTTGCTGAGCCAAATTAAGTTAACATATATAACGCCTAACCTTGGTGGTTACCCTGTACTGTAGTTCCAATGTGAGTATTCGCCACACAAAAATGTATTTTTAACGCCTTGTGACAGAACGTTTCTTGAAATGGAAGTCGCTAATCAGAGTGTGCATAAAAGGTCTCTATTTGTCATAGTAATGTATTTATATCCCACAAAGTATTTCATTAAAGTGCAGTTAGAGCAATTGATGTATCGGTCTTATGTTGATTGGTTAAAAATTCATAAATGGCGGTCAGCTCGGGTAAGCCCTGGAGCGAGTGCATGAAAACGAGGTGGGTCTGATCCCTCTCCTCACCCGCCTCTTTTTCATGCTCGCGTACCGAGGCTTACCCGAGTGGTCCGCCATGTATGAATTTGGTGCAGGGAATTTGGTGTAAGATTTTCTAGGCGTGGAAAACCTTATGAAGAGTTTTTTCTGCTGCTGCAGGTTTTGATGACTCTTCTTGTCGATGATAGACTGAATGGACTGTATGTAAAAGCAGAAACGAGTGAATAAACGAGCCTTCATCCCATAGTCACTAGAAATATACAAAAATGGTGAACAGTCTTCATATCTTTCCTTCATAGGACAACAACTCTCAAAACACCGTTAAGTATTTTGCTTTCTGGAAGCGTGGAGGGGTCGGGGAGAGAACAACCAAAATACCACCGCCTTACCACTTTTCGGCTCTAATCATCTATTCGTGCCTGACAATAGAGCGCTTTTCATACAGCGTCACTGCATGAGCAACTATAGTGGTTTTGCAAAACAATGAAACTGCATAGGTTATGTGTGTCACGTGACATAACATAGGTAAATATAGAGAACATACCGGCCTATGAGGCGAAGTTTAGGTCTGAAAAATTGCTAGAAAATGGAAATAAAAATCGATGAAACTTACGTACCATGTGCCCCTGTGACAAAAAATAAATTTTTTTTTCCTTTGGATTTCAAAACTAAACACTAAGTGACCCAAGTTTTAATCCTTGATTTAAAAAAGGCACCTGTTTATTTTAACTGGAACTTTCCTATTTAATGATCCGCCATTACTAAATTTAAGTTCTTGAGAGAGCTGGATCGAGGAGAAAATGACGTCAAAGGCTCACTAGTTTAAGAATGCGATGCGTGTGTGCGCTGCAGAGTTAATATGCAGCACGGGAGTTTTGGGCTTTCACACTTTTAAACTCGCACTTTGCATACATAATAAGCTGCGTTCACACGCAGAAATTTTAAGCTGGTGAGCCTTTGACGTCACTTTTCCCGGATCCAACCCTCTGAGGTCAAATCGGTCAGGTTTGAACGTGAGTGATGGCGGATCGTGAAATCCAAAACTTACACTCAAAGTAAACGGCCTTTGGATAAAAATGAAAGGTCAGACTTTTGTCAGTGAAGTGTTAAGCAGAAGTGATTTTTTTTTATCACAGGGGCACTTTAAGGAAAAACAGTCTTCATCGCCTTTCCTTCATAGGACAACAACAACTCGCCACATGGTAAGGTTCATCGAGGTATTTTGAAGGTGAACGAGGTTTACCCGACTGAAGCATTCTGAAGATAGCCGAAGGTTATCGGACGTTTTCCAAGCACTTCCGGAGATCACTTGAACCCTTCTGAAGATCAATAAATACCACCCTAACATTTTGGAACACTTCCGACAATCACCCGAACCCTTAGTTTCCGAAGATTGTCGACGATCACCTGAAGTTCGTGTACTGAAGACTTTCGAACATTTTTGGAATATTCAAAGGTTTTGAAATACCAAACTCACTGCAGCCTGCCAAAGGAAACAATCTGTAGACGCAAGAGATTATATTCATAATCTCTTAGTAGTCAGTTTTCAAGACTATTATTTACAAGCAATCACATGATCACTCACGTTGAATTTGGGATAAATAAACACTCGTAAATGTTTCCAACACTACAGATTACACTCGCCCTGCGGACTCGTGCAATTTTGTTAGCTTTTGAAAAAATACTCATGCTTATTTGTTCAAAATTGCTCTCAAAATTATGATTACCTACGCCCATACAGTGACCCCTTATGTTGTAATCTCGTTATCCATTCTATTATCAGTTTCCAGACAGATTGTCCGCTGGGCGTTAAAAGATGCTGATTTAATGTAAACCAATATAAGTAGTAATACCTGTCAGATCATGTGATTTGTCGCAAGCGTAAATAAGGTGTTTGACAGAGTGATTCGGTCTGTGTGTATAGCCAAAATAGCTAAAACAGACTACACTCTTCAAATTATTTCATTAAGGTGGCACACTGAACTTCCGCGAGTGACGTCATACCGTCTGTAGCTAAGCGCAGTTCGTGGTGTCAACATCAACATGTGTTCTGAAATGAAACATCCCAAAATATAAATTCATAACCAGTTCTCCTGCCAAATCTCAAGTAAATTCATAAGCCAATCTACGACCAACGGTGCGTATCAAAGAATGTGATGAATCCAACGCCATCCTTCAGAACTTTCTATTGTTTTCTCTAATTACAGCTAATGTCTGTTTCCGTCTCAAGAGTGTAGCCTGTGCAGTGTTTGAAACAAATAAAGGAGTGATTCACGAACTGTGGAACACAATGCCGACGCACCTGATGAAGCTGCGTAAAACATAATATTTCCTGTAAATTTCAAAAGATCAGAGATCCAAAAAAGAGGAATGAAGAAATCTCTTTCAAAGTAGTGTGGTGATGAAGTGTAGTGGGTCCTCGTTGGAACCCGTTGCAGTCTTCTCGAATATTTTTAAAAACATTGTTTTATTATTGCTTTATTGATGTCTATCTTGCTGTCTAAATTAATTGCTGTTCATTGATTTGCATCTATTCAGCAAATTTGAAACATAAAAGTATAGTTTTTGACGTACGTTTTCGGCCACACGTGAATCCAGACAGACGAAGGATAGAGTCCAAATGATAGGTTAGTTCAGTTTGTTTGTAAACCTTCTCATTTAATCGTGATTTCTGGAATATTTTTGCTGCTTTCAGAATATTTTCAATAGCAGCATCCTAAAGACAGTTTATGAAATGCACGCGTGATTCATTCTAAGCAGGAACTGAGCCACTGCAAAATCCTTCAAATCCAGGATTAGTGCTAAAGAGACCGTGGCGTCACACGGATGGTTCCATGGAACTCACACGAAAGGGTTTCTTGGGGTTCTAACGTTAACAATTTGTTAAAGAAGAAGGGTGTATAACTTGAAAGAGAGGTCTTCTCCGTTTCATCCACGTGCAACAAGACGAAAATAGTTTAATCTTAGGCCCTCTAGAATAACTTAATGACAGATTTCCCAACCCTTTCATAACCTCAACTTGTGAAATTTCTGCCCCGCTTATACAACTGAAACCTGATGAATAAGGTACCAGTTTTGAGCGGAGCCTTCTTGTATAGGCCATTACATGTACAGGGAGAATAACCCCCCCCCGCCTCCAACTTCTGGGCATGTGCTTGGGTTTTAATTTCGGCTATGAAAAATGGCCTCCTAGGTGATAATGAAGGTCAGGTTTAGGTCTTAATGTTAAGGTCTCCAGTAAAAACCAGGCTTAAGATATTTGCAAACGGTGAAATAACACATAAGCACTCAACTTTGCATTTTTTTGGTGCAATAAAACAATTAGTGAAGCAAGGAGACGTCAAAACAGGAACTATGCAATTTCCGATCCGATGGAAGAAGAAATATAGTTTCAAACAAACGGTCACTTCCAAAGCGCATCACGACTGAAATATCTGAGGCATCTGACTTATCTAGACTGTATTGAACCGACCTTTCTCTTGTATATTATGAAGAAAAGGAACTCTGAAATTCGCGCCGCAAGAATTCAAATTACCTTTCTGTTCCATAGATCTGATAGATTGTGTAACTGTGTAACAGAGCGTAAAAGAAGCGTCTGATAGGGGTTTAGCTGATAACTGGTGAAAAATTTAATTCATTGTCAGCTGAGAAATGAATCGTTTTATCAACTGACGCAGAGTAGTTAATGATTTATAAACAACTGATACATGGAGCAGAGCTACGATTTCAGCCCCGCCCGATCCATAGGTATTGAATTCTGGTTGGGTTTTGCACGCTTTTAGAAAAAATTGGTTCGTTCGTTGCACTAAATTACTCAGAGTAGATTTTCCAAGAACCTTCACACGGTCTCGTATCACAGTTCCTCCCACATTATCCACGTATTGAAAGTTATAATTAAAAAAAATCGATTTATTCCGCTAACTGGCATTGTAGTTAATATTGTTACTTGCTTGTTTTCATTTCCTATCATGTCTGACTGACCCAGAGCGATTGTTTTTAGGGGCATCTGATTTCAACTGCATAACTTCCGAAAAAAGAAAGGTGCCAATCTTTCATCATACTTCTACTCGGGAGATAAATTAAATCTTATACTTGTGGTTTACCACTATGTAATCATCAGATATAACTGAATACAGTACATAACCCGGTGGGGGGTACTCCCTATAAAAGCCTATACGGGGAGGATCCGCCCGAAAGGGGTACCTTTTTCAGGCTTCAGGTATATAAAAGGGTAGGGATTTCACAACTTGAGGTATATAAAAGGGTAGGGAAATCGGTCATTTAGATATTTAAAAGGGCTTTTAATTATAATATTTCGAATAGACGCCCTAGATGAAAATGAGAACAAGACTTCTTAAAGTACGTGTGTGAAAGGGGTACCTTTTTTCAATAAAAAGTATATAAAAGGGATACCTTTTCCGCCAAAATGGTATATAAAAGGGTAAGGGGTTGGACCTCGGGGCGGAGCCTCCCCGAATTAAACTTTGTTAAGTACATCCCCCCCCCGGGATACATAATAATTTATAGCCACCCACGAAAGGCTTGATTCAGGACGTGAGGGCCACGTTAACCAAAATGTTGTTTTTTTTTCTAGTACTTAAAAACCACAAAGCCGTCTTTGTAAAGACATGAGTGATCTTCAGGGTTATGTACACAATTTAAGAAGGTGTGAAAAATAACGCCCAGAAAGGTCATATTATCGAAAATTAATAAGATAAAGCCAACTTATCCAAGCTAACTAAAATGCTTCCGAATCGAATTCAGTCTAAAAGAGCACAAATATTCCTTGAATGTTGCTTAAAGACAGCTTAGACAGGCAAAGGATTTCGTTTTAGCAAGAACGTTCCGATGTTATGCTTGACGTGCAAGGAACTTTTCGCTTTCCATGCAGAAACTGTTTGTTCAGTATTTCTTTAGTGCATCAAAGAACGCTATTCAAGATGTCGTCCACTCTTTGACATGAGAAACAAAGTATTACATCGGCGCCAGGAGAGCAAAGATCGACCTTCCACAATTAACAATCTGCAGAGATGCAAAAATTTATTAGCTTCGCTTATCTTCAGGCGGGCGAGTACTTTTTTACTTTGAGCACGTCGTAGCACTCGAAAGCCATAACCCCGCCTGCTACGCATGCAGTGAGTCTGAAGATCTTTGAACGTAATTTTTTGTATCAGAATAACCCTTGAATCGTAGGATGCACTTTCAAGTAGAAAGCCTGTATTGACGTTTTTCAGTTTCCCATTCTTTGACGTTACTTTTTTCATTTCAAAACGAGAGAAAAACTCGGCGCGAAATTAAAACTACTGGCCAAAACCTTGTAGAAAACAAAAGATGACAGTTTGAAACGATAGAAGTAACTCAAGAAAATATGCGAAAATAACACAGAGGATGTAGCTGAGGATGTCAGCATAAGATGATTTCATTTCACAGTTCCAATCCAGTAGTCCATGCCATTTCAAACTCTACTTCCTTGACTGCAGTTCAAACTCTATTAATGATCGATCGCGCTGAAGTTACATTTACCCTAACATACGAGATACAGTAAAAGACAAAGAGAAGCTAAAATAAAACTACCATAAATAGAAAAGAAGGAACAATAGAAAGAGAATTCATACGAAAACGAGGGCCGTGTCGTCATGTCGGAAGTGGGTGAAAAGATAACATGTTACTTCATCGTTCCGGAATGTGAAACCCCCGGCAACCTTTTCAAAATTTCTATATTGGGCAAACAATAGCAACCGTAACCAGTCGGAAACAAACAACTGCATTAATATTGTTTTAGTTTGTAGTCAGAAGTTTATTGCACTTTAATATCTGAATCTTCCTTTGAATGGGCCATTTCTACCATTACTTACATCTGTCAATCAAACGCAATCTGTAACGCAAAGCTGTTGCGCACAATCAGCTCAAAATTATCCTAGGTAGGGCTCCCTGGGGGAACCAAGGCAGTTTTCTTTGATAAGCAGGAGATAATTTCTGACTTTAAACTGCGATTTTTAAGAAGAGGAATGTATAACCTGTCAGTTGAGGCTCAAGGATGAGGAACGAAATGGGCATAACAGCCCTAAAATATTGCTAGCCGGACAAATATAAATATGATAACCCCACCCCAGAGGAAAGCAAATTGTCGCAGTTAGTATCTGGCGCGCTAACATTAGTCGTTTTGAAAGAAAAGCAAAAATTCCTCATGGTTTTACGTCCGGCGTGGGTTTCTAAGTGATTTTAGCGTTTCTTATGGGTCAAACACAAGTTTGAAATCTCTCAGGGTTAAATATATCGATTCACAAGGTGATATTTTGATCGCTCGGATTTGTGTGAACATCAATGTAGTGAAGACGATCTGACCGGTGGTTTGACAAACTCCGCACCGTTATTGTACTGCATTGAGTATAGTTTACCGACTCTCCGTAAGTTTACTGGATCGCTTAAAAGTCATGGCGACTGCAGAAAGTTTTCTTCAAAGTCCGCTTGTCGTTTGGGTAAGGAGATCTTTTCTTTTAATTCGCTGCGTTCGTGTGTTTTACTGTTTGCAAACACTGTTGATGGAGTATAGGTCACTTTGAGCAATAAACTCGCGCGATCGAGTCACTAAGTTTATGTTTTTTTTCCCAATAATTTGTGCGATTATTGTAGGCTAATAATACTTTCAAGGGAAGTGCACTCATAGAGTCGATCACTGACTTGGCTGATGGCGTTTTTCTCAACGAAATCATGATGGACATGTAAGTATAATTTTCTCTTCGATTGTCTGACTCATTCACCTTCACTTTGAACTGCGCCACGGGAGACAGATTTCTCAGAGTTTTTTCGCATTTACAGTTATTAAACTCTCTTCAGTTTAAACTTAAGCATTTCACTTTCTTTAGGGTACTAATAACTCCGTTAATATGTTTTTATGTTCGCAGCGATCCAACTTACTTCACGTTAACGCGAATTCATCAAAATGTTTACGGAGACGTGAATTTGCGGATGCAGAATTTGGACACACTCGTCAAACACTTGAAAAGATATTACCAGGTAAGGGTGGAATGTAGTGAAGAAATAAAAACAAAACTTTCTGTGTTAGTAGAGAAAAGGAAAAGAGCAAGTAAAATGATTTTTATTGCGCCTAATTTATCCCTTGCTAATGCAGAAGTTTTGCTGATGTTTGTGTTCAAAGAAATCGTTTATTTTAGCGTAACTTTCTTGCGTGTTGTAGCTGCTAGCTCTGTCCATCGCTATTTAAAACTAGTGTATTTATATTTCGTAGACGCTTCACATGGTTCATGAAAAGGTCAAGAGCAAAGACGCATAGCTAAGATTTTAAGCCGAGAAATTCAATATTATTTTCATTGGTACATTAAGATTGCGGTCAGTGATATCGATCGAATCGCCATGCAGACTGACAGCGTCTGTGTACTTGGTAATGTTAACTTGATCGTCTCTTGGGCAATATTGTAGAAACTGTAAGCAATGTGGAATATCGTTCTGTGTTGTGATATAATGTCGTGAGTAGAAAATGAGAACTGATTGCCTTGTTGGTTTGTCACGAATGTTTATTGCTTTTGTTTGCAAATTATGAGATATGCTTAACGCTTATGCTGATTTCGAGTGCATTTCTGCGACACCGTAGGCTTATTTAGCTGTTTTTTTCTGCATGAAGTAAAACTTCTAAAATATATTACTCATATGCTTATCTCTAGCTTTTCCTCTTTGATATTAGTTTGAAAACACGGGATATAATTTTATTGGCGTGAGGCATTGACAGATAGAAAACATTGTATTGTACATTATGACATTATTCACGTGCCTTCCTAGCTACTAGTCTGTCGTTTTGTTACTGATCCCAACTGATGCAGTTCCTTGACTTCAAAAAACAGCGCCGGTCGTAAATTGTTGCTACCAATAAAATGTTAATTTGTCATCGGAAGAAAGGGACGCTACATGTAAATTAAACATCACTCATGTAGTGTCCTTGTAAACAAGTACAATGTCGAACGTGAGCCAAAAATTGAATGTCAGTGCATGTACAAAATTGAAATAATTTTGTGATTATTCTATTTGCATATGGCTAGGTTAAAAATTATATCTGGAGTAGTGTTATCAACAATTCTAAAGAAGAACCAGAAGAGTTGCAATATGCAAATTTTTGATAAAAGTGGCAAATGTGTCAACAACTAATATTGGTCTTGAATAGTTGAATACTCTGTGTTTGACTTCAGCTATTGGATATTGCAATTCTTTCGAATAGAATGTGACAGCTGTTGACAGGAAAGTTAACAAGGTGCCCTGGCTATTAAAAAAAAACATGCATAAGATGTATGCCAAGTTTCTGTTTCTGAGCTTCAGAATTCTCAGGCAGAAATTAATAGATGTGTACAGGGATTAAATTAACATTATTCTAGAAATTGCTTTTTGAATTTTGGATTAAAGAGAACAGCACTCTTTATTTTTAAATTAACATAATATTTTTAATTTGGCAAAGAGTTTTAATGACAAACATATCTTTTTCATATTTTTCTACTATTGGATATCATGACTGAAGTTGTTGTTAGAGCTATATGTTGTAGAGTGTACAGATGTACATAGTACTATTAAAATGTTACGCTTTTATTAATATTATTGTTACCAATTTTCTATGCCCACATTTTTGGCCTAAGTACGTATAACTAATTGAATTCATTTCATGGTTTGCCGTCTCTACTCCTTGCAGTTCTCATGGGAACGTGCTTGTACTTTTACTGCGATTTTTTATTGAACAAGGTTAATTTAGAAAGAGTTAATTTTGAGAGTTTTGAAAGATTCCTGACAATATTTAAACATGTAATATATATATGTTATATTTTGTCACTTTGCTAGGTCTTTCAATCAACAAAATTGATTGTAAATATATATCAATAACAAGTTATAGACATGACCTTTCGAAACCATGCATTTATTAGAAGTGCACCTTGTTTCCTGAGAGGTCTACCAAGACAATTGAGATGGCAGATTTCCTGTGTTATGGAAAGGTGCTGTTAGCCTGAATTTCAGCCGCCTCCTCCGCTAGTTAGGTCACTTGAGGAGAGAGACGTCTGAAAGCATGCAGTGGACAATAATGCTGTCCAGTGATGTCACAAGTGAAATGTTCACCCAGTGCTTTCAGACGTCTCTCTCCCTGAGTGACCTAATGAGCGGAGGAGGTGGCTGAAATTCAGGCTAAGGTGCTGTTAGTAATAATTCATGTAGCTGTTGGATCATCACCATTGCAGCCTGGTAAAAATTTTACCAGTTTTTACGAAAATGCCAGAATGAGGACTTTTTTTTTTCAGAGCACTCCTGAGAACATAAATGACTAATCAAGGTGGAGAGTTTTGAAAGTAATGCTCTGTTTGCTCCAAAAAATTTGCTTATTTGGATAGCTTCATAAGAGCACATGGCTAGGGAATGGAAACAATTTCTCCAGTCTTGTGCTTTTGACTTACATGCACCAGCGGTACTCCTGATGAGCCGATTACATAACATGCGTCAGATTAGAGCAGATCTGGGCTTCAGCTCCTCCCACAAGAGATCTTGGGATGACAATTTAATTCATAACATTTACTTTCCAACATCTGACACCAATTATATGTTCATTTGCTTTTGTTAAATGTTTTGACTATATTTGTAAATTACATAACATACTAGTGCTTAGAGGAATGGAAAGCAAGAAATTTATAAGTGATTATTTGTTCCTTAAACTTGAGACGATGTCTTTTTCTTATTATTATTTCTGTATATCTTTTGTTTTATATCCTATAAAAAGATGACATGTACACTTTCAAGTCTGAGTCAGTGTTTTCAATTGCCAACAAATCTTGACAGAGATTTCTTAAAAAACCATTATCATTGATATTGTGGTAAAAAACAAATCGAATGTGGTTTAGGGTGGTGTATACTCTTATTGTTAACGATACCTTTCATCACAGTGGTAACAATTTGTTTTGGACTCACTTGGCTATGCCTCGTCCACAACATTTTGACCACTGTGCTGACGCATATCATTGTTGATAAGGGTACAGACCACACTAAACCACATTCGAGTTGCTAATTAGATCATTGGAAGCAAAAAAACTCTTTTAAGCTTGAAATGCGTCAAATAAAATTTCAAGCTGCATATTAAATTTATTTAATGATATCTCCAGATGTTAAACTTCCTGTTTGCCTCCTCTATAATTTTAAAATATTTTTATGACAACTATTATTATTATTAAATTATTATTATTATTATTATTATTATAGTTATAATTATAATTATTATTATGCTTAATTTGTTTTTAAATTGTTAATTTCGTGATCAACAAATTAATGTCATGCTTGTGGAACCTATATAAGACATCATGAAAATCCATCATGACGAACCATCATGAAAATTAGGTGTTTTGATTAATTTCAATTGACTTGTTTGTCTGTTGTTTTCTTTGGGTGACAAGGCTGTTAATGTCACTAAACACTTGTTGTTGGTTGAATTCTCCTGTCATGTCAGACAACTGGGTGACTGCATATTTTAAGAAGGGCTTAGGTAGTACCTAGCATATTACATAAATTTTAATTTCTGTACATATATAAGCATGTCACTTATGTTATTTTTTTTCACATGGGACAATAATGACATGAGGTCATTAATACATCATGTAGCATTTTTATCATAATCTCCCTTTTAAAAATTGTATTTAAAGCATTTAAAGGGTCATCCTAATTATCATATTTATGTTGGCCAAGTTACTGTACTTTTCTAAAATGATAACAGTACATCAAAAGACCACAAGTAATATACCAGTGGAAAGGTATTTTTTGGGATATGTCCTAAATCACCACAGCAGACATACTAGATGTCACAAATTTAAATGAAGAGTCTCCAAAGTAAAAAAATGAAAACGTTCAAAAATACCTTGTTCCTTGTTTATATTGGGTATACCCCTAAACAGTTGCTTAAATTGCAGCTCTGGGCATGGAGCTTTTTAACAGGTATTTACTTTACTCTAAAATTGTAAAGCACAAAAGTTTCAGAAACTTGGGGGGGGGGGTGGTTAATCAAGTCTAATTCAGGAGAGGGGTATGATTTTATGCTTCCAATGTGAAGATCTCTCCAAGATATTTCTGGTGTGCAAATTTGAAATGAATAGGCCAAATATTAAGATTACTATAACATTTTGTGCCATATGGCACTATTGGGACTGGATTAATTTTTAATTACTGTAACCACATGCAGTGTGAACTTAACCTTACAGTAAAGAATAATGTTACTTGTTGAAGTTCAGAATGTAATAGTTTGTGTATGAGCCTAGGTGCAGTTGTAATTTTTTGATTAGACCTTTATTGAAATGCGCAGCAAATTTATCTACCGGCACTCTGTGCCTGAAACTGACAAAACTTGCATTGTTTGTTGAGGGTTTTTTAAACAAATATTTATAATAAACTCATTTATTCCCTGAACTTTAGAGGAATGCATACTATGTGGATCATGAAGCCATAAAGATAATGATGAATTTACTGTTAGTAACTTTTGAAGTACAAAAATCAAATTAAAAAAATATCACTGATTGTTGGTGATTTGTTTAAAATAGTTTTCAAGAGCTAACTAGTGATTTTTTGTTGCCGTTCAGTGAACATTGATTGCATCAATAAACAACACCATTGTTGCAAGACAAAAACAACCATCAATGGCCCTGTTCATGCCAAATTAAACTGCATAAGTTAAAGCCCTGGAGTCATGTCTATAAATATCTTTCCTGTGGGAAACATAAGCTCTAGAACCTTTTTAGCATAAGACTATTTAGTATTCTCTTATATGTAGATGAGAGTGGATAGCATCTTTTCTCAAGGATCTTCTTTTTGTATTATTATTATTTTTAATTTGTTGTAAAGTAAACATTGTTGTAAAAAAAATATTTTCTCAAGGACTGATTTTGCTGGGTTTAAGCCTACTCCTACACTAAAGTGGTATATTGGCCTGAAACATCATCATTGATGTTATAACAACAACAACAACAACAACAACAACAACAACAACAACAACAACAA
>CM042750.1:17809319-17824963 GCA_022496165.2 Catalaphyllia jardinei | reverse complement strand
AAAAAATAATCATTGGCAAATTAGAGGAAAGATTGCAAATGTAATTGTGCATGTGTGAAGAACCTATTTAGAACCTGGGTTTTAAGAACCTGTTAGGCTAAAATTTTCATTTTAAGCGCCCTTCACATAAGAACCTATTTAGGCTAAACTTTTAAGCTACATGTACCGGTAGGTTGTTATCAGTGGGGTTGCTGTAAAAGTGTTTACTTTAGGTAGAAACTGCTGAATTAAGATCATCAATTTAAAAGTAACTTGACATAACTTTTTTTTTTCTTTCAAGCTTAAGTACCATGTTGTATGTCTGTTGTGTTTGCCATTCAAATAATTCCCCAAGTATTTGCAAGTACTGTATTTTATCAAAGTACTGTATTTTATGAAAGAAAGCTTTCTGACCATCTTTAACTGTTCTATGGTACAATTTCTTCAACTGTTCTATGGTACAAATAAAATAATGATTTATACTGGTATTATGAGATGATATTTATAATCCATATATAGTACATGTATATTCAGGAGAAATTCATATGAAAATATACATGTAAGAACCTATTTTAAGAACCTTGGTAGCCCAAATTTGCTTTAAGTACCACTTATATAACAACCTACATGTATTTAGGCTAAATTGAAAAATTCAGGTTCTTATAAGCTGGCTATTACTGTAACTGACAATGTAAGTGATAAATTACAAGATATGCTTGTGGTAATAGTTATTTAATCAGTAATAATATCCATTTTTCAAAGGAGAAACTGCAGCAGCTTGTTTTGCTGAGAAGTCCAGATGTTGTTATCATAGCTCGAGATCCCCAAAGTGGTGAGTTTGGTGCATTTTGTATTTCTATATAAGTGTGGACATAATTAAAAGACACTTTTGGTGGCAGCTGTGGCACAGGAGCTGTGGGAACTTGGCAATCCTATAACATATGTAGCTTGCAGCTCATTTTGGCCACCTCAAGTCTGATGTTTATGTACTGGTCAATTCCAAAACCGCCCATGCCCCCCCCCCCCCTGGGTAAACCCCGGGGCATTTGACTTTTTTGAAAAAATTCCCCACTATGTTGCCAGTTTAGACGGTGCCCCACCCGTTAGAGCTTCAAGAGGGTCAAATCCCCTACCCTCCAGGCATGTTAAAGCAACTGGGGAAACAAGTTCTGCAAAATTTTCAGCCAAAACGAATTTCCTGTTCAGCTTGTCTTCGCTCCACACTTTAAAAAAAAGGCATATTCCACAATATAACTATATGAAACGACAACAACAGAAAAATCCGCGTGGAATCGACAAGAGCAATGACCTCTGAACATGGCTCGCGTGCTGAATGAAAGAATTGCGAAATCTTTTTGCTTCCGACCGCTGACAGATGTTTTGACACGAAAGTCAAATGCCCCACCGGGCGGGCCTCATTTTGGGTCAAATTCCCCACTTTACGGAACTTAACGCGAGTCAAATGCCCGGGGATTGCCCCAGGGGGGGGGGGATGGGCGGTTTTGGAATTGACTGGCACATTATCTTCCGAAAACATGGCTGGTAACTTTTACAAGTGTGGACATGTACATGTACAGTGTTTGCATTGTGAATCTGAAGAAGTCCTGAAAATAGAGAGTTTAAGCATGACGTTTATGGCAGCGGCAAACGGCAAAGATTACCTCTGATTTTCTATTCTTTTCTTGTAATCCTTAAATAAATCATACAAAAATAGAAAAGTGTCTCTTACTATTCACTGCAAATACAAATTAATATTTTGATTCTACTGTACAGAGAGCTGAAAACAGACGGCAAAAGTTTCATTTTTGCCATTTGCCGTTTGCCGTAAACGTCATGCTTAACCTCTCTATTGTTTCACAGGCACAAGATGTATTGAATTTGTGGTTCTGTTTGGCTTTGTTTAGATGAAGCAGCTGAGGAACTAAACAAAATCCTTTTGCTAATGTTGGGTTGTGCAGTTCAGGTTAGCAATGTTCAAGAGGATGAATAAATTATATAATTGTAATATAGCTAGACATTGTACATGTATATAAAATAAGCATAGCCTCCATTTGGTACAAAATTTTCTCTTATATTTTTCTGGGAACATAGTTGGTTCCAAGAAGTGAACAGTTTCCAGAATGTGTGGCTCAAGGAAAACTTTGAGCTTCAAGAACAGATAATGTCTGAGAACAAAATTAATATGCAAGCATAGTTTTGCACTAAATGGAAGCTACAGTATTGCATAATTTATTATCCTTTAAATATTTTTTTCACAACTTGCACACTTTTGAAACTGGGGAATATAAAGGATGCATTTAGACTAATTATCCAAGAGTGAAAATATTTGATAGATTATATCTGTCTTATTTGGAGAGAACATACCTGCAAAGTGTAAGCATTCAGCAATAGCAATTAAGACACTTTGCCTTCCCTAATAATCTGAATTGGATGCAGTGATGTAGCCAAGTTATTCAGTTCTAATGGAGGTCATGATTGGCTAAAATAACAGGGGTAACTTAGCGGGGTGGGGTGATATTTTGTCCGAACAAAACTTTAGTGCTCACAATTTGTGTGGTAGCTAGTGTGCTTGCGTAAAAAAATTGTGAGTATGTTTTTGTAACTCAGGACACATATACATGTATAACATAACATGGTGTTAAAAGGCTACATTATGATAGCACTCACCACCTGGCCATAGATCGAAACTTGCCTGAGTGAGTGGGTGAGTGCTGTTTTCCATTACTGGATTGACAATTATGGGTCTTACAGTGCCAATGCACTGCTCAAGTAGATTGTCCTTTAGTGTTCACTTACCTTGGTCTGATGCGATAGAGGGTGAATATAGAATCAGTGCAACATCTTTCCTTTTTGGGCAAGCTGTAATTTAGAGCTTCCTAGCCTGATAGTTTTTTAACTTACCTGAAAAAAATTTTTCCACTTTAATTAACTAATAAAACATTAGCATTATTAAGACTCTTGAGCTACAGTTTTTCTGTAATTTGAATTTTCTCCAATCATTTCCTAACCTGTGCAAGTGAAGGACAGAATCCACTAGATTAACCACAAAATCTGCTAGCCCTAGGTTATATATTGGACATGGCTTTCTTTGCATGCTCTTCATTTGTATTTATGTTATACACATGCAATACTTGTAGCTTCTTTGATACATTTGACTTGTAGCAAAATTAAAAACATCAAGAATTCTTACTTTCATATTCCCTAATAATGCAATATACCAGTAAATTAATACTTTCAACTGAATGTAAATTTATTGTGGAAGTTATCTATAGTACTATTTCTTTGTAAAAGTGTTTGCAAGGTTTTGGATCTGTTAGTAATGTTTGAGTGTGTGTTTCAGTGTGACAATAAAGAGCATTTCATTGAAAGGATAAAGGGAATGGATCTTGAAGTTCAAAAGTCACTGGTTGAATACATTCAACAGGTAATGGATTTTTTGTCCTTCCTCTGTAACCATCATTCTCTTGGTGGTGGGTAACAAATGATCAAACCCTGTTTATAGCAGGACACGGCACTGTGGGGACTATAGAAAAAAAAGTATCTAAGGTACATTTGTATCCATTGTTACTGTACATCATTTCTGCCCCCAAAATTCATGACCCTGCCCCTTTTGGGGGGCTTTTTGGCAAACATTGATATTTACCTTGTACGTACTTCCTAATCCATCTGTGGGAACATTTTGGGCGCGAATGTCCTTAATAGAGGGTTAATGGAGAAGGGGAGAGGTACATGTAATGGTAATGTTCAGTTTGTACATGCATGCTGCAATAAATTTATTCATTGGCTGTGATTATGAGGAGTCCTGGTGCTGGCTTATGTGTAAGAGGATGTTGTGGTATGCTGTCTTGTGGGTTGAGAGGTCAGGGATGTGCTCAGTGTGCAATCCTCCTTTGATGTTTCTCTTGGTAAGCAGAATTCATGCACTGCTTTCCATTGCAGATGAGTGTAAAATACGGGTTGGTACAGTATCTGTATGTGTAGATTGAGTGTCTATGTGGCTTTAGCAGTGATTTTGTTAGTGACTCTCCAACTAGTCATGCTGCTGAATCCCTTTTCTCTGATATTATGATGATTATATAGAAGTCTTTTCATTTCAGTTAACCCTCCCAATTGAGGAATGTGAAGTCCATGCATTGACCATTTTGATAATATTATTAATGATACGAAGTGGAACTGTTGTTATTTTGTCTTTTACTAGATCACAGACAACCCAGACAATGTACTTGCTTTCCGAGCTCATGAATTGGCAGAGTATCCTGCTGAGTGAGTAATGGTTTTAATGCACAGTTTTGCGAGAACTTTGTATACTTGGAAACATTTTTAGGTACCTCTGTTTATGTGTGTGAACCTTCATCTCTTGAATTGCAGTTGATAAGTATCCAAATGTTCTCTTGACAGTTGCCAAGTACACATATAGTCACCAATCATGTTGCAATATTACTTTTATCATTACTATTTTGTTTATTTCAGCCAGTTGTTGCTTTATGCAGAAAACATGTTTTATCATTTGACGCAGCTTGCTGAGGACAGAGACAACTGTGTGGGGGTAAGTGTCACATGTGTCAAATTGACAATTCAAGATTTTGAAGACTTTCAGTAGGGATGTAATATTTGCACAAGCATAAACAAAATACAAGCGAGGCACAGAGTTCAAAAAATTTGAATCTTTATACTTGCATTTCTCTGTGTGGAATGGATGTTGTTAAATTACTTTTGAGCAATACTGCTAGGGCTAGCTTGTTTGCTTGCACATGAATGGCCATCTGTTGTAAGCGTACTAGTGATCTCATTTAGTTGTGTTTAATCAGAAAAACTTTTTTTGTTGTTTAGCTCTGTTAATGTTGTTTCAAATTTCTCTTACAATAGATGATGTCACATCTGTCATACGAAAGAGATGCATTACTTCGTGACAGTGAGGTGAGTAACAAAATGTGTAATGTTTTTTTTTCATCCTCCTTTTTGGCGCGAATTTAGTATTTACATGTATACGTACAACACTGTTTTTGTAATACTGTTTAGCGATGTTCTACGGCTTTTGATTTAGAATCAAAGAAGTTCTGTTTCTCTTAATAAAATGCACAGATGTGAGGAAGTAACTACAAAAGTTCTGATTTGTTTCCTTTCAAGAACAAGAGTCGCCGTGCATTTTCACCGCCACCAAGCCCGGCTGTCAGCCACAATAAAGAACTGCCATCTGCACAGGCCAACAAGGAAAAAATTCGACTCCTGACTGAAGAAATGTAAGTGAAGGCGCCATTGTATCCACACGATGCCCGGAGAAATTTGAAAAAGGAGGTTTCACTCTGAAAACACTACGCCAGATTAATTTAAGAATTCACCAATCAACGGTTATTTTGGATTTCTGTTTGAAATCACATGATGGCATCGTTTTTGAAAATTTCCGTTTTCAAACCGAAAATATTTTCCGTCCACACGTGATGGATTAATGTGGATGGTTGATCTAATTGTGGGAATAAAGCTGCGTTTTCAGATTTCTCTGGGGTTGCGTGGACGAGGCCTTGGACACAGCATAGAATCGAAACTGCGAAGCATTTATATGCAAGTGGATTATCAACGAAACGGTCAGTGTAAAAAGCATACTGCAGGACTGTAGAGAGGGGTAAAATGCAGACTGCAGAAGTTTTAAGTATATCGTGCTATCATTTCCCCTGCGATGGACTAGCATCCCATTGAGGGGGAGCAGAAAAACTCCCAGCCGCTTCATGCTACAGAAACCGGGATAAGCTCCGGCAGCTTTGAGCCAGTCTGCTCCAAGGCTTCACTACCATCTCATTGACATTGAGAAAAAAACATCAAAAGAGGAACCTGGGCAGTATTCAGGCTAACCTGTTACCAGATTGAAAGTCGTTTGCGTTGTACACTAAATACTAACGTTCGCTTTTGCATGCAAATATCTTTGTGGTTACAAAATTCTTGACTACGATTATTCATATCTATTTTGTTACATGTGCACAACATAGACTGTAAATAAATATGACATATTTCTTCATTTCAGAGAGGAAAAGAATGTTGCCCTCACAGAGCTACGTGATGAATTGCTTGTCAGCAAAAAGACTCTAGAAACACTCCGGCAAGAGGTACGCTAAGTTAGATAATCCCCACCGTAAGCTACTCTTTTGAAACATTAATTTTTTGTAGTCTCAAGTTGTGCTAATTAATTGTTACTACTTTGCACTTGCTTAGAACAAGAGTTTGTCTCAGGATGCTCGATGGGTTAAAGCTTACAGAGACGAGATTGATGCCTTGAAGTCAAAGGTGAGAGTTTACTTAAGTTGAGATTGCTGATTCGTTTCAATTTACAGTAACTATTCATTATTCATTATTTTATTAAAATTCAAATTCAACAGATTTTTAAATTTACACAACCCGCATATAGCATCGCTAATCGAGGCGGGCTGTGTAACTTGATAAGCTCTTACCTCAAATGGACTGCTTTAAGTCTTGCGGTACACAAGCGAAGAGCATGCGTTGCTTTGTGAGGAAATTACATCCTGCAGTGTACAGTGTATATCAACAATGGCAAGTACACTCATGTCATAACGTCTCCATCAAGCTTATTTGTACTCTGTTGTGATACATGTTATGGTGTATAACATCCCTGTAAAAGGCGTGGCTTTTTTTTGGTGTACCTCGCGAGGTCTTAATAACGGAAAAAGGTGTGTTATTCGGAGATTTCCGGAAATTCAAACGGGAATTTTTGGTGAATGGAAAGTGTCCCAGAATTCATAAATATTCTATGCCATTATAATACAGTTGCCTCTGCCAAATGGAGACACAGCACTGGCTCTCTGGTGTCCATACTAGAGAGGTTTGACTGTGGATTCTGTTTATAGTAAACGTTGACGGTTGACTGTTAATTTTTAGACGGATAAAGTAGATAGGTTGGAGGCTGACAACCACAGATTTAAAGAAAAACTGCGGGATTTAGATTACTACAAAAAGAGAGCAGAGGTGAGTTTATGTATTCTTTTCTGTGATCAATATTTATTGTGAGTCAGTGGAGGCGCGATGGCCTCATGGTTAGTGCGCGCGATCTGGGTTCGAGCCCTGGTTGGGGACATTGCGTTGTGTTCTTGGGGAAGACACAGTGCCTCTCTCCACCCAGGTGTATAAATGGGTACCAGCGAATTTAGTGCTGGGGGATTACCCTACGACGGACTAGCATCCTGTCCAGGGGGGAGTACAAATACTCCTGCTAAAGAAACCGAAGATATACGACGGTATTATGGGCCGCTGGGCTCGCCTTTACCACATAATTCAAATATATGCCCTTTTATTTTGTTAAAAAGAAAGCAGTTGAATAGGTAGTAATGAATGAATGTACAAAGTGAATCTTAGGCTGGTATTTGTTTGATATTTTTGTTAAAGTGGTTTGGACTGAAAGATCTGATTGACGTTTACAGGAATTGAAAGAGCAAAATGAGCTGTTGTATGAAACAAAGGTTGTATTAGAGGAACAACTTACAGGACTTAACTCAAAGGAAGAAAGGATTGGTGAGTAAATGTGCCATATCAAACTGTGGATCGTAACATGACATTGACAAGAAACCCACGTCCTTGCGAGCCGATGGGAATTTGTAAACGGACGGGAGCTTTTCGAAAACACTCGGCGTTGCGTTATAGTGTGGACGGTAATTTTGAAAACAAAGCTTTGTGAGAAAGACATGGTTGTTATAATTGTATGATTTCTCTGACCGAGTTTTCCTGAAATACAAATCCAAAATGAGCGGTGATTGCGTTCAGATTCAAATTTCCCTGTCATAGTGTGGATGGAAAATATTTGATGCGTTCAGTTTTCAGAGTGAAACCTCCGTTTTTAAATTTCTCTGGCGTAGTGTGGATCGGTCCTAAATCCTGATGGTTTTACTTGTACCTTGCAGAAATCTTGGAGGAAGAGAATAAGAAGTTGAAGTCCCACATTCATCATTTAGCAGAGGTGAGAAGTTAATACTCCATCAGCTATGGAGTGTGCTCCACAGTTAAAAACTTGTTTTACTCAGAATTCAGGCTTCTATGTGAAAATGACCACGGTAACGATTTTTCATTTCGTCCTGTGCGCCAATCCACACCGAACACTGTTTTTAAAACAAATCTGAAATCTCCCTCAAACGCCTCTATGTACAACATTCAGCTTATTCCGTCTTCCCCAAGAATGCCGTTGTAGAATGTTTCAACTGTATCATAGATAGCATTAGCTACTTCTATCTTTAATTGTTTGCAACATGCAGTTATTGTTATCGTTTATGGAGGTATTTAATTTGTCAAACTTTGATTTATACAGGAGCGACAGTTTGATCAATTAAAGCTCAAAGAAGTAATGGAGGACAATGCGCAACTGATCGTTGATAAGCAGAACAGGTCAGCATACAAATTCTCTCTACTGCCTTCCACACATTAATTTTATTCCTTTTGGGAGAATGTAGTTCTTAGTCGAGGCTTTTTTCCGGGAAATTTCAGTCCCCTACTTAGACTTTCACGATAATTTGCGTGTTGTTAATAAATATTGTGTTGTGTTGTTCTTGGAAAAAGTTATTAGAAAGTATTTCTATGTTTGCATTTGTTGATTCTCTTGGCAGTATGGCTGAAGTTGCCTCTTTAACATCAGAACTTGATGTACTACGAGGAAAGAAGTCTCCAGGTACAGTTGTAAATTTATTGCTTTCTTATTTTGTTTCACAATCTAAAGAGTTTGACAACATGGACGAAGGGAGGGAAAGCGTATTCAAAGAACATTTGGTGTAGTTCAAATAGAAAAAGAAACAACAGCTTTTTAACAATGGATGTTGTTTTTGTGATGCTATTCCAGTTTGGCTTCTCTTTTTTTCAGGAACTACAACATTTGCAAGCGAATTTAGCGAGTCCAGGTATTTACCTTGTTCATTTAATTGTTACATGACGTGCAATCTATCTTGACTGGATCTAACGAGGCAGTATATTTTTTCTTTTTCAATGGACGAAGAGAAGTCGTGAAGTCTTATCTTGAGATGATAAGGCCGTACAATCCCAAGACATTTTTTATGTAAAAGTTGAGAGCAGTTAAGGACTTATTCCTACCGTGATTAGAGAGTCAAAGGCCGGGTGTTCCTTTCTTTTCTAGCTCAATTGAAGTGCTCCGAATGCAGAGGGAAAACCAACAGCTACGGAAAACGATTGACGAGCTCAAACACTCTGGTGATAGAATTATCGAACTGGAAGCTGAAAATGAACAGCTACAGAAGGCGAGCATGGAAGGAAAAAACACTGTGTTTACTCTGAACGAGGTAAGAACCTACTGTAATATGGTTTCGATAGCACGGGAACTGACCCGTCCCCAGTCTATCTCTTATGAGAAAACATTCAGACGCGAGGATGATCGACCACTGGGGACGAGTAAGCTAAAGACACACGACCTCTTGCGGCTGTTGGGAGAGTCAATGGTCTTATTAACTTGCCAAACACAGCATGACTCTAAAAAAGGTTCCACAATTCTCAGAACTAAAACGTCATGATAATTTATTCCAATTTAAAGGGACAGAGTTCTGGCTGATTTATGGTACTTCAATAAGTATGGAGCTGCAGGCTGTTTATAAAGTTGCTTTACTATCATGCAGTAGAAAGGATAAAAAACCGACAGAATTGGTAAAAGCAAAGATATGCAACAGACAACTGAAATTGAAAAAAAAGTAGGGACTGACAGATTCAAAATTTTACGAGAAGTGATTGTAATTTTGATGTGAATCGTTACCATCCTTAAGCGAAGTCATATTCGATGGTCAGTTCCTCACTTTTGTCTTCCAAGTCGTTCACTTCTTCTCAAAAATGCTTGTTCTGGTTTATCCAATTTATTTTTATTCCTCACAAACTTTTTATAGCCATATCAAACTCACCTCTGCCGCGTGACCTTTATTGCAAAATCAAAGCTAATACAAATAGGATTATGCTCAAGACTGGAAATGGCGAAAAAATTAGAAGGATTATACATTATCCAAACATTGTACTGATGGGTGGCGGGAAAGTCGGCAATGGCTGGGACGCAACAGAAACAACTGCCTACGCCACAGGTCACATGACTAATACCCAGGCCACCTGGGTGTGTGAGAAGAACATTTTTCACTTATTTCGTTTCACTTAGTCAGTGAAAAATTACTGTCTGTAGGGATTTGGCAATTAAAGTGGTACTACGATTAAATTCTTTTTTTCTTTGGATTTCAAAACTATGTTAACTAAACACTAACTGACTCAAGTTTTAAGTTCTGATTTTAAAAAGACACCTGTTTATTTTAACTGGAATTTTCTTATTTATTGGTCCGCCATTACTTATTTAAAATCTTGAGAAAGCTGGTTCGAGAAGAAAATGACGTCAAAGACTCACCAGTTTACGAATGCAATGCGTGTGTACGCGGCTTAATTAATATGCAGCACGGGAGTTTTGGGCTTTCAGACCTTTAAACCCGTGTTTTGCATATACAATAAATTGCGTTTATACGGTGAAATGTTAAGCTATAGTGCGTAAATGACGTCATTTTCTCTACATCCAACCCTCTGATGTCCTATCGGTCAGTTTTGAACGTGAGTAATGGCGGACCGTCAAATCTAAAACTTACACTCAAAATAAACAGCCTTCGGATCAAACTCACAGTTCTAAATTTTACAAGTTAGGTGTTAAGCGAACACGCTATCAAAATCGGAAGAAAAAAAGGAAATGATTTTTTGATCATAGTAGCACTTTAAAAGTCTGGAATTAGGAAAGAGGACTTTTCATTTGTTGATAGCTGGGGGTTTCGAAATCTTTTCATTGCGCATTTATCAATGTCTTTTTAAAATTGTGACTTACATTGTTTATTTTTAACAGGAACTTGCCAAATTAAAAGCAAGAGGACTGCAACAAGAAAACGATTTGAACGCTCTGCGTTCTGTCGTGAAGCGACAACAAGAAGAGTTGAAAACGTCGGTAGACAATGTGTTGAACTTGTCCGGAGAGTTGAGAGAAAAAGATATAGAAATGTCGCAAGTTGAAGAACAGAGTTTGCTGTGAGTTAATTGATCACATCCAGTCCGTTTATTATTAGTATAAATCTACTAGCGATCCATCGCGTATGCTGTTTTCTGATTGGTTGCCTTACTCACTGCTTATTCTGTTATAGACAGTGAGTAGCATAGCAATGTGCCCTTGTTAACAACATGACGGCCGCTTCTTTGCGTTTTCGAAGTGTCTGTGAGGAGGATGTAGATTTTTATGAACTTTATTTATACACGGTAAAAAAAATTCATCAGGGACAGCAAACTCCAAAGAATGTCTAAAAATCCTAAAACCTCATAACTTCTCTGGAGATGATGATGGCTCATACATTTTTGTCTGAGGCACGGTTCTTGTGCCTTTTGGTTTCAGCAAATCTACGACATAGTTTCAGTTATAGTTTGTTATTTGTATTTTTTTGTTGGCCGGCCTATTTTTCTTAGGTTACGGCCACTGCCACCTCTCTTGTGCAGGGTGCGTGGGGTTAAACTGTAGCCATAAAATGCGGTTGTATCCGCAGGCCATATTTTTCTTTACATGCACTAACCTCAAATTATGTCCCCATTTCCCATTAAAGGAGAACGAATCCTACGGTAAGTAAAGTAAAATAGCAGCCAAAGGTACTTCTTAAGAAAGGGTATGCGACCTTTCTGACAAATGATTTACATATGAAGCTTGTATCCCCTTGTATGCCTTCAGGGTTATAGTAACGGTCTCCAATGTTCTTTTTAGTAATTACCAGCTGTCAGAAGAAAAGGTCCGGGATCTTACGAGTATGGCCGAAGAGCTGAAAGAAAAGGAGGCCAAAATTATACAGTTAAACCAAGAGGTCGAGGAGAAACAAGAAAGAATAACAGAACTGAGTCGGCTAGCGGAGGACAGAGAAACAAACATTATGGAGCTGTACCAAAGAGTCAAAGAAAACGAACAAGAAATAACGAATCTTGCTAAACAGTCCGAGAGTAAAGAGGAAAAGATTTCAGAACTGACCAAGTTAATACAGTCAAAGGAGGAGAAACTCGCCGACTTGAACTTGGAGGTACGAGATAGAAAGAAGGAAATTTCCGCGCTACAGGATTTTGTGAAGGAAAAAGAAGATCTTTTGGCGAAGATAACTCAGAAGATCAAAGACAAAGAAGAGAGCATTGCGGAGCTGAAAGAGAGCATTGAGGCTAAGGACAGACGGCTACAGAGCCTGGAGAAAAGGTAAATAGCTAACTTGTTGACCAATGAGACCTTACTTCACTCCGTTGATATGAAGTCAAGTATGCAGTTTTCTGGTTGACAGGTTTGTTACATCTGGTTACAGTACTTTTCTGTACTTTAAGAAATCAGTAGAAAACATTTTCCATTAATGTTTAGGAGAATGAGAAGTACTGTGTGAACACAAGCCAAACTTTCTAGAGCAGCTCGGGAAAACAGACACGAGACAGTTAACACTTAATGACTGGTCCCGAGGGGAACAGTAAATTCTGTTTCCTGAGAATCTCAATGTTCGTCAGGGAAACATTTGCTATATAGCAATACAAAACAAAAGCAAATTTTGAAAAACGCGCTCAGATTCCAGCGACAACATCAGGCGACCTTAAACTGGACGCTGTGATCACGTGCAACAGCGGTCAAGTCAACATTTCGCGGGAGAACTGTTTCGCTTTTGAAGTCATAGTTTTTGCAACGTTGCCCATTCATGTCATTTGGCGGTAAATAGTTTTATTGTTACATATCATGTGATCATGAACTAGCCAATGAATGGGTGTGCTGTAGCGGAAAAACGCCAGCTATATGACAAGTGGCAGTTGCATCTTGTGATACTTGTGATTGGTCGAGCACGATGGAGCGCGTGATTTTGATTTCACTATAAACCGACCATTGAGCTAAATTCACACAACCGAAAATAGGTACGCTACGCCGAGCTACTACTACGGCTACTTCAGCAGGAGGGCCGTTTTCTCCGCAAAACTCAAACGGAGATCTTAAGATTTCGCTGCACGACAACGGCGTGCCGTCGTTTACATAAACTTTCATGCCATATGAGCTTGACTAATGACGATGTTTTACTTCTTAAGTGTCCGTTTTACATCTCCTATGATCTTCGAGAACGTAGTTTTGCCGTTTAGAACAGCCAGTAATTCCAACGAACAACCACAGGCAGGGTGTTCGTACAACGTGACAAACCTGGAAATACAGAACTTTTGATTCGAATTAAAATGCATTTTGAGCAGCAGCAAACTACAAATATGACTTTCGCTTACGGTAGGTGTTAATATCGTTCAAACTTTCTTTGTAAATAAAAAGGAAACTATTATCTTAGAACGGATTTTATGAATGAGTGTTTTATCTTCGAACTAGAGTGTTCAAACAGTGAGAAATGCGTTAAAATGAGAAGTAAACAGCAGGCTCATACTCACGTAATGAAGAGTACGTAAAACCAGGCACTTTCTCGCAGTAGAAAGCAAACCTACGGCGGGAAAGTGTGCACGTTATGACGTCACCGGAAGTGATCTTCGTTATTTACCGCCCTACTACAGTCCAGTCGTACTATATCTTAAAGTCTCTAATAACTTGACCATGGACAAGAAGTCCAGTTGATAAAGATGCTTCACATTCTGTTTTCCTTGTCTGTTTTCAGACTTGCCGAAGCAGCCGAGGAACAAAGCCAAACTGAAGAAGCGTTGAAAAAACAGAGGAAAAGTAACGCTGAGCTGGAGAACAGGTTAGCGAGTCTTATTAACTTGATCTCGTGTTAGTTCTGTTAATTTCAGTAGTGGGACATCTGTAAACTAGCTGTATGGCTAAGCACATTGCCACTTTGAATAAAGTATCGTATTCTATCCTGTTCTATATCAGCATTAAACTGATTGCATTTTCCTCTTTCAGAAAGAATGTGTTGATCTGATCTTTCGTGATCTTTTCATTTCAGAATCGAAGATTTCTTGTCTCAGAACAAAAAATCGGAGGAGCACATTAGGAGAAAAGATGATGAAATCAACGAACTTGAAAGCAGGTTTGTTTAAATCTAAAGTAAAGATAGACATTTAAGGCAATAATATACGACGAACTTGACTGAAACAGGTTTGTGCGAATCTTAAGGTAAAGATAGCCATTTAGACAAGTGCACATAAGACCACATGGTGGCAAGTGCCTTCCTATAATGCGACCTACTTACTCTTTCACCTATTTGTTAGTCTGTCTGCTGATTTCTAAGGATTTTCCAAGCTTGTGCACGTACGTGTACTAAATTGAGCTTCCTAAAGCTTTGCTCCTCAGTCCACTTCTTAATCAGGTTCAGTATTATTCACCCGCTTCTGATTTGCTTTCTTTTCCTCCTTTTAATTTTTTTCAATGGAACAGAGTCGAAGAGACAGTCAAGCAGAAAAACAGGACAGACGAGAACCTCAGGAAAAAAGAAAAAGAATTCTACGAACTAAAAAACGGGTAAATGAATTTAAATACTACCGAAACAGGTAGACCGCGAATTCAAAGACAAAAGTGACAGTTGATTGTGGCGCCAAACGTTAACGATTTCGGTCACGTGGCTCTGTTTGTCAAATGGAAAAGTTGAACGCACGTGGTCACATTCCTTTCTCCTTGCTGACTTCGCCGTTACAGCTTGTTGTATGTTATTCGCACTTCGGAGTCAACCATTTTTGTGGAAGCCCCAAATACTTCAACTGAAAGTTTTCTTTTACATTCCGCAATGATAGGAGTCTGAAATGCTAGGCTTTCATGCATGTATGGATTTCCCGCGAATTAGAGTTCGCCCTTTGCTGTTTACAGAATAGGGTCAGAATACGCCATTGTTAAATCCCGCATTGGAATGTGACCACATGCGTTCACCTTTTTCGTCTGACAAATAAAGCCACATGACTAAAATCGTAGACGTTTCCCGCCGAAGTCAACCGCCAGGCTTGTCTTTGAATTCGCGGTCTACCTGTTTCGGTAGTATAGCAAAACTTTGTGTGTGGCATTCTCCTTATGTACACGTTGATTATTGCAAACAAGAAACTACATAGAATGGACAAGAAAAAACGTATCCTTTTCTATCACAAACAGCTAACTTTTCTCTTTACAGACTTGAAAAAGTCACTGACGAGAATGAAAGATTAGCTGAGGAGTTGAAATTCAAGGAGCAAAAAGTACAGTCTCTACAGAAAAGGTTTGTATAGTTAAAAAGTTTTCTATCAAGGTGTTGGACTTCATCTGCGCCCCCTACAGCCATGTTTTTGAAGCCACCTTCAGGCGAATAATCTTATCTCAGAACTAATTGAACAAACCGAGTTAAAGGAACTGATTTAGTTTACACAACAAAGGAACGAAACCCGAGAAAAACACGAGGGAGAAATGGGACGAACAGAGGGGGACGAAAAGAAGGGAACGAAGGGGAGGAACGTAGCGAACGTAACGAACGAAGCGAATGAAACTAAACAGATCGCACGAAGCGATCGAAACGGACCGGCGAACGATGTGAGGGTAGCGCACGAAAATAAACAAGCGTAGGGAATTAAAGGAAGGAAGTAAACGAAAGAAAAACGAAAGTAGAAGACCGTGACGGAGAATCATTGAAATAAAATAATAATAATAATAATAATAATAATAATAATAATAATAATAATAATAATAATAATAATAATAATAATAATAATAATAA
>CM042750.1:17796912-17809309 GCA_022496165.2 Catalaphyllia jardinei | reverse complement strand
AATAATAATAATAATAATAATAATAATAATAATAATAATAATAATAACACTGAACATTGCACGTACTTTTAAGGTTGCGATACATTAGACATATATTATGTTACCTGTGCTTCGGTTTGTCTCCTGCTCTAGAACTTTGAACATTTAGCTTATTTTAACGTAAATTTGTTTAGTTTATTACATATATATATATATATACATACTTTAACCTTACTTTTTAATTGTATACTACCTTTTAATTCTAGTTTCACTACCCGGAGCACAGGCTACGCCTTGGCGCCCTGTGTTCCTTTTAACTGTATGGCATACAGATAGTTTTTACTGCTGATAATAATAATAATAATAATAATAATAATAATAATAATAATAATAATAATAATATTGAAAGAAAGAAATATTGTCTTCTGCAGAGTGGAAGAATTAATGCTGTCACTGGATGAGAGCTCAGAGACTCTTAATAAGAACCTTAAAGAGAAGGAAAAGGAGAACAAAAATCTTGAGCGAAGGTAAAATAAGGAGATATGTGTTGCGTTGTTTAAAGCTAGACGGCGGGAATTGTCACTTTGTTCAAACTCTGTGCAGAGCGAACGGGAAAATAGCAAGGCCTTTGATACTGCCAGCGTTTAGGAGAGTTTGCGAGCAGGTTCTCTTGGACGCTGCGGCAGTGGCGGCGAAGACTCGAGAGATGAGTCGGCAAGTGAGTCGAGGGGCCTGTTATACAACAGAAATGAGAGCGCCCCTTTTCTCGGCGGCTCGTCTTTCGTCTTTCGGACTTCGCTGCTCGTGTTGCAGCGCCCATGCTAGCCTGTAGTACTTTTCGTTTAGGATAGCTGTACAGGTTTTTGAAGTTTATCCACTGGTTTGGGATGGCTGTCAATGTCTTCTAACCTTTGATGAACATTTTTCAGGATTGAAGAACTCAGTGAATCGCTGGACGAAAGAGAGAAAATCAAGCAAGTTGTAAAAGAAAAAGAAGAGAAGATTGAAACGTTAAACAAGAGCTTTGATGAAAAAGACAAACTGTTGCAGGAACTAGAAAGCAGGTTTGTTGAGAAACAGTGATCTACATATGAGATCTCCTAAGATAGCAACTGACTGTTACGTCAGTCAGAAGAATGCAGACTGAATTGATATCAGGACCTCTCTGATGTCAAAACAAATTCTCCAAACCCTCACTAGTACACTGAGGAGTACAGTAAGGAGTCAACTTCAGGGTCCTAAAGACAGTTATATTTGAGGAATTTAAAGTTAAGGACCTTTGCCTGACCATTGTGAAGACGAGCGAGAAATGTCGAGTTACGCATAATGCAAAACAAATGTTTGAAAAGATAAAACAAATGGAAACCTTTTGTAGCTATATGATCTCTCACTGATCTCCAAGATTTTGCAGAAGTTACGTTCAATGGTATTCACTCGCTGAGTAACTAATATTCTTAGTGATGTGGTTTCAACACCCGTTTTTGATAAGACTGATCTAGTAAACTATTCAAACCAGAAAAGTTTGATATCAAATTAGCTAGACTTAGTCATGGGAACTGTTGCAAAGTTATTGGAACAGAAGCTTCTTTCCGAGAATCTAGCACAATATTCCTTAAATTAGGGGATGCTTAAATATACGCGTCTCTCTTTTGTCTTTATTTAGGTTGGAGGAATCGAAAGGGGAAAGAAAAAAGCTTGAGCATGTAGTGAAACTAAAGGATAAGAAGATCGAAGCCCTAGAGAGCAGGTAAATTGCTTTCACTTTTCTCGCAATACTTTATTATTACACCGTGTTTTAGCCCCGTGAATAAGGAAGTCCTTTTTTTCCGGTTGCTGTTGTGCTGGTGGAATGACTGTTGTGTTGTGTTCGTTGTCTTTTCACGCAGTCTTGCCGAAGTGGAAAACACCAGCACGGTACAAAAAGACGATCGAATCATGGAAATGAAGAGAAGTGTGGAAGGAAAAGATAACAGAATTATTGAACTAGAGAGCAGGTACTGTGTAGAGAACACGTGACGTGATATCAAACTATCGGTCTCTATCTCGAACACTACCGGGCGTGCGCGTGCGTCAAGTTTGAACTTGTGGATTTTTTGTGTCCACTCTCCCATTCTCTTAGCTCGTTTTATCGTGCGCTATTGATGAAGAGGAGGTTAGGGCAAACTTTCTTCCAGCTCTTGGTTTTAGTTTCTCTTTGACTCTCACGCTTTTTTCGTGGGGTTTGTATTTTCTCTAACGTTTATAACCAAGTCTCTTCTTGCGTGCCTTTGCGAGGTTGCTGATGTGCGTGCGTTTAGTGGGAGATACAATGGTAATAGCCAATTGCAGAAACGTGAGAGGACTGGTACGAGTTTCTTATATTAATTATATATTTACCCTTGATGTGCGTTGGAAGCATATTTCACTTACTTTGTTTGTCTTCGTTTGGCGCGTTTCCTTTCTAAATGCACAGCTGCTTGCACCTTCGCATGCAGGCTTTTTACTTTTACTTTTTTTTACATTTTGACATCGCGAAATTACCATGCGTGGTAGTTGTCTTCTTATATGTGTGCTTCTTTTTGCAGGTTGGAGGATGCGTCACTCGCCAACTGCAAACTCCAACAGAGTTTAAAAATCAAAGAGGAGAAAATTACAGAACTAGAAACTAAGTACGCTTTGACTTTTTTCATTTGTTACTCGCTATTCACCAGTCAATAGTGAACCGGGCCACTCAGAGAGTAGATCATTGCTTTGCTTCTTATCAATCAAGCTTTTGAGCTCTTCTGGGAGAATATTGCCCAACATCCTGGTACGAATCGAGCAAAGTAAGGTCCGTATTACCGTATAATCTGTATTAGTATAAATTTACCGTAGTCTATTGTGAATCCGTGAATTTAATTGAATTTGATTGGACAGTAAGCCAAATCAGTTCGAATTTCAGTAAAGAAACGCATACTATGTTGGAATTTGTAAATGATGGTTTGAATTACGTGAATAAAAATCCTAATATCAAGGAGATTCTGGAAGAACAATCGGTGTCGCTACCCAGCCTGGTTGAATCATACACTTGTCTAGGAGCCTGAAGCGTTTTGTAAAGGCCTGAACCCAGGCGACAAACGAACATATCTGAGCAGACCGCGATCGTTTTTAAGCGCTATTACTGTTTTGAGTAGTGGTAGGTTAAATTGGCGTGATGTTTTTTTGCAGGATTGAAGATTTTGAAAGTCTTTCGTCTGAAAGGAACAGACTCAGCCAAAGTTTGGACCACAAAACCAAAAAGGTTTTAGATCTGGAAACAAAGTAAGACTGGTTTCATAATAAAGGTTATTTTTTCGTGACGTCACTGTTATTCATTCAGTGTTTGTTTGATTGATTGCTTTTAACATTTGAAAAACGCTTTTTTAATAGGCTGGAAGAAATGTCAAATGACAACCAAAGACTGCAGCTCAGCATCGAACAGAAAAATGGAAAAATAAGAACTCTGGAAAACAAGTATGGCTGCAGAACTGGTGTAACATGTAACTTGTAACAAAGAAAATAGAACACTGATGTAAAATGTAATAACTAAACATAACACGACTAAGTAAAGTACAACCAGAGAAATAAAAGATTTGTCGTTGATAAACTTCTAAATGGGACGTGATGTGTAGTGAGCTTTAATAACCTTTACCCACTTTTTATGGCCGCTCCAAGTTGAAAATTAATGGTGAATGGTTCGCCGAATGTGAAAAGGGATAAAAATCACAGACTTATCGTACAAACCAGTCGTAGTTTATACATGGTTCGAGTAAATATTACTCATAGTTCACAGTTTTTGTTACTCTGTCAACCATAATCTCCTCTATGGTGAGGTTTACGTTCTGCTCTAGCTCAGTAGTTAATAGAGGGAAGTGATTAAGGAGCCCGGTAAACATTAATGAAGCAAACAAATAGGCTAAGAGTTATGTTGGAAGGTCCTTGACCCGGAATATCTTTTGCTTTATGCTCATTGACTATGTATGAATTGTGTAATCATAATACTTCTATTGGTTAGTTGTATGAGGACACACAACCACCTTTTGTATTTTGCAAGGTTTTGTGCAGGGTCAACCCCCAAAATAGCAAACCGTAACATACCATTGTCAGGTTTCATAACCATTTCCGTTTATTAACCATGGCTTTAGTTAGATCACAGTCACAATCTTAAGCAATATTCTTTGTCTGTTTGTTTCAGTGTTTTGGAGCTTGAGGAGTCTTTGGGTTCGTTGCATCTCTTACAACAAAATATCAAGCAGAAAGACGAGAAGGTATCGTCATTGAATCAGGTCATTCAGGAAAGAGAGGAGAAACTTGCTGAGTTGGAAAACAGGTGAGAAACATTGATTTTGATACAGTTGCTAGAATTGATTGGTTACGATTTTCGGTGGGGTCTGTTACTAAATAACAAGTGTAGTTCAGTCATATTGTGATCGTCCGAGTGAGGGTAGTTCCGAGAAGACCTGTTGGTGGTGGCTGACGTTTCGACAACCTGAGCGGAAGTCATCTTCAGAGTCAAGTGAATAGTGTTTGTCAGTCGACGATGTTATACGTCTGGTCCGTTAAAGGTGATTGGTTAGTGATTTTAGTAGTTTGTTCACAGTCTTTCCATTTACGCACACAAAAGAACAACAGGTGTAAGCAAGCGCGAAGCACGCAGGAATTGGGGGGGGGGGGGGGACGGTTGCCAGCGAAGCGAGCATGAAAAATAGAGAGGCTGTAGACATCTGTGGAAAAAAGTGAATTATTAGGCTTCTCCCCTAGTTATCGCCTTGTTACTAACAGCTACACCCCTTGAATAATATAACTAAATCGGATCAATCATGACATTTCGACAACCTGAGCGGAAGTCATCTTCAGAGTCAAGTGAATGGCGTTTGTCAGTCGATGATTTTGTAAGTCTGGTCCGTTGAAAATAAGATAAGATGATAATAAAGGTGATTGGTTATTGATTTTAGTGGCTAAAAGACTCGTGTGAAGTTTGAAGTTTGAAGTTGTAAACATTTTCAGAACTAATCTTCAATTCAAATTGTTGTGTCTGCCCCGACGAGTGATACTGCGAGTTCCCGATGGTTATCGGTTCATTCCACGATGTTCGCTCCGTCTGTTTTTTGAGACGTTACATTGTACAGTCCAACCCCCATTAAACGGCCACCCTCGGGCAAATGGATAGTGGAATAGAAAAGCCTTCATCAGTACTACTTTGACTACTGGTCGCTTAAAGGGGTTCAACTGTACTTAATAGCGTTATTTTCCTTAATCAGGTTGGAAGATGCCCAGGCCCGCAATCACAAACTGACTCACAGTCTGAAGATAAAAGAGGAGAAAATAGCATCCTTGGAAGTAGGGTTGGTATTAAAACTTCTTTGATATTCTATGATCTTTTTTGCCTCCAAACCACCGTTCATTAAGGCGGGGGTACTCATGAACAGAAGTGAAATCTGAAGTAATCTTAAAAGGGAATTGTTAGGATTAAAATGGGTTGGAAACACTACCAGACAGTTGACACCCCACCCCCCCACCCCCACCGGAAAAAAGAGAGCCCCAGGTTGGTAGGTGTCTATCTACTAATTCTTCACTTCAAATTGCAATTTTCCAAATCCATCAAATATGCAAATCTTCAACATTTCATATTTTCCTCATTTAACCTATCCTTTGAGAAAAAATATATATTTCCCAAAATGCCCAAAAATCACCCAAAATATCGGTCACGTTCCAAGCACCGCTAAATCGCTATAGATATTGGCAGAAAGGCCGTGTTAAGCGAAGTCAAAACAGCCTCCACTTGTATCCCCGCCTTAATTACTTTGAGAATTAACAGTGAAGACGTCCTGGAAATTCAATTTTTTCAATATTTTCTAGTGTGGAAACTTTAGACGAACTACTGTCGGAGACCAAAAAGCTCAACCAAGCAGTCCAACTGAAAGATGAGAAGATTAAGGCACTTGAGAACAGGTAAGACCACACCCATCCACGTGCTGCCACATGTTCTTGACTTACTTCGTTCAGTCGTTGGTCGTGTTTTGCTCCTAGGCTCGACTCGCGATTGCAGTAATCGGATTTAGTTTATAAACCGAACATAGCTATATAGAACGTGTCCTTATTTCAGTTATTTCTGCCCCCGTAGGTTGGTAGAATTTGAAGAGTTGACCTCTCGCAACACAAAGCTTTCAGAATATATCAAACAAAAAGATAACAAGATTGTTCGACTTCAAGAAAGGTAATCATGCTATCAGGTCATGCAGTAGACTCTTAATCTTGCTGTGGCAAGTTTGATCTTTCAAATAGGCACCCCTCCCCTCTGCTCCATGCCGACACACTGTGGGAGTCTGAATCTAATCGCTTTACAGAAAATTCATGTCGACCTAAAATGGCTTGTTTACCCCATATTAGAGAGACAATCGTTACTGAAGTTTGCGATCATTTACGTTAAGACTCTTAGTTCCATGAACGAACGATTCTCTGGTTGTCTCATTAGGGAGATTTAAACGTCGTGTCGCGGACAACGTGTATTAAACAATGATTCTACGTTTTACCTTCAAATCTCGCCATACTCTAATAATGTTTCCTCAGTTTATCACTCTCACAACTGTCACGAAACTAAATTTAAAAGACAGATATTGTCGTGTTCATTTAATCGCGTGTTTAGCTGACGGCACCGAATACTTTTCCATTGTCCTCTTAATGTTGCAAGTTCTCATTAGAGTTTATTTCACTTTGTAGGCTCGATGAAGTAGAGGATGCCGTGAATATTAACGGCAAACTAAACCAAACAGTGAAGAACAAGGATGAGAAAATCGCCAGCCTGGAAACCAGGTCTTTACGATAGTGTGACTACAAACACATCGACGATTGCCTCGTGACTAGTGCAATTCTCATGCCCAGAAAAAACCTGACAGAAAATTGATCCCAAACTATCCCTTCCACACAGAACTACACGTACCCAATGTATATTTTGTTGTTTATGTTCAAGAGAAACAGTAGCATTTATACTAAATTTAGTTTCAATGCATCACATCAGCAGCCTCATATGTGAAATTTTGCTATCCAGACCTGTCTTTTCCTCCTCGCGTGCGTATCTGGGCTTGTCCATTATTAGAGGCCAAACGAAGAGTTAATTAAGTAAATAAAAGGACAAGCTCTAAACGGGATTTTAAGTCTGTAAAGCCCTGGCCAAACGATAGCAATATCTCAACGCAGCATATCCCAGCATTGTTGGCACAGCATTTGAAAGCTTCGGCCAAACGATCGCAACATTTGAACGCAACATATCGCAACATTGTTGGGTGCAACATGTTGCACGCGTTGGGCCGCCCTGTTGCAACGTGTTGCGACATGTTGCGAGTTGAGAATCGAACTAATGCGCATGCCCAGGCGCAATATTTTTGCATGAACTTGGCCAAACGACTACAACACTATGCAACATCCATATCCGTTGCATGAAAAATTTGACCATTTTCAATTTTGAGGCAACAGCACCCAACATGTTGCAAAATGGCGCAAAAGGGTGGCCGAACGCATGCAACATGTTGCACCCAACAGTGTTGCGATATGTTGCGTTGAAATGTTGCGATCGTTTGCCCGGGGCTTAACAGGTGCATTAACTGCCGAAGATTCAAGTGTGACAGCTACAGTTAAGCGGGACAATTATGCATAACTGTCACGCTTTAAATACTTTGAGAGGGTAGTTGGTAAGTCTTCTTCATATGTGTTAATTGCGTCATAAACGACGCTAGGCATCTACACCCCCAACTTTTCTTACATTTTGTTTTGTCAAAGTAAGCGTACCAAAAAAACAAAAGAATTACTAATCCAGAACATGTCTGCGCAACACTACCGCTAGTTAGAAATGGTTTTGCAAGTTGTTCGGCCTTTTCTTAAGCTGTAATTTCTTGTAAAAACACACCTATATTAGAGTTCCATTTGTTTATAGGTTTGTAAATTGTTTATGTTTACAGGATCGGCGAGCTGGAAGAACAGCTTGACAACAAAGACAAGGAACAGCGAGAGATGAAACTTAAAGCAGACGAGCGAATCAGAATTCTGGAGAAGAAGTAAGTGTTTCTATTTACAAATAACATAAAAATGTCTGTGCATTTTATAGCAAATAATCAAACAAAGGTTCAAGAAGGTAATTTCTAAAACTGCAGTTATAGCGTGGCTACTTACTAGGCGAATTAATGTATGAACAGGCAGATTTGTTAACGACTAAGTTGTAAATATTACCTTCAAAATTTAGTTAAAACAGTTTTTCATTCTTTTTTAATATTTACTGAAAAAGTTCTTAATATCCTAACCCAGATATTAATAATACCTTTCGTAAAACTAAATCACTGCTTAACTCGGCCACCAATAGATTGATCAACTACGTTCTCAAGAGATTTATCCTATCGACATACTTGGAATCTGTCTTTTTTTGTTATCCAAAACAGAAATGTCATTTTAATTTTAATTTTTATAGCATATTGAGTATCAAGGATTAATTAATGGAACACCGATTATTCTATCTATACAGTCATTCAAGACACAACACTGAATATGTTAATGGATTTTGATAAACCTTATTAATATATTAATTATCATGTTAACCAGGTATAATCTATATGTACTAATGGAAGATACTAAATCATCTTATTAATTTTAGGAACAAACCTAACGCTTTAATTAATTGTTTTCTTAATTCGTCGTAACTTTTAACTGGGTTTGTGTAGAATTTATAAAGATAAAAAAGTCTATTTTGCGTGAAAGTAGAAGAGAAGGCTTATTGGTCAAGGTAACCATGATGTCACGTAACGTTTCTTTAGTGAGAGAGTTGCGTGACATCCCGAAAAACTGCTGCGAAGGAGACTAGGTAACAAGCGCCAAGTGACTGCCGACAAGCATCACTCAATCAGGAAATTGCACATTCATGTGCTTGCGTAATTACAGACTCTTAGCAATGTCTTTGGTGGTGTCAATCAGTCATGAAGTTGGATGTTCCACCGGAAGTGGTATTTAGTCCCCAGCATATTTTAGTCATGTAACATTGTCCTATTGCTCATAATTCGACAAGGTAGCGATAAGTACTCAGCGAGTAGAGGCGAAAATAACTTGGCTGCAAACAGTCCCATTTTTTCGTATCTTATTGATATCGAGCGCCGAATGCGAGCGACAGAATGACAGCGCGATCTTTCCTATTGAAAAAAAATCCCGTCACGATCAGTGACGGGAAGTGGAAGTGAGACTGGTTGCAGTGAACATTTTAAAAATATCTGTTAACAACTTAAGATATTTTAATTTCGATAAATGATCTAAAGTGATGAGCACGATAGTGTACTGTGCTTCATTTGAACTGACAACTTTCTGTTGAAGTGTTCAGTGTAAACTGCTGGTGAGGTTCGCTAGTCTCGTGTGTTAGTGGTGGACTGACTGCGTTTGCTTGCAGCTTGGACGAGCAAACCAGTAAAAAAGTACAGCGACAAAACAGCGTGAAAAGGAGAGAAGATAAAATTGTAGACTTGGAAAGGAGAAGGACGAAGTAAGTTCTACACTGCAGCTGAAAGAAATAACGCCACTCTTGTTTGTGGACTAAAGTTTTGCGCGCTGTTAAGCTGCTCTATTTTTGATTCTTGCCTATAGCCCAAGAAAACTAACTTGGCAATGCTTTTTAACGATACTTATTTTGCTTTTATTATATGGCTACAATAGTTCGCGGGCTCTGATTGGCTGCTGAGCGGGCGTTATTTTCTTGTAATGACCGGGCATTATGAAATTTTTTCTACAATGGCTCAAAGGCTCTTTTGAGGAGGTGTGAGTAAAAGCCACGAGTGCGTGGGCGAAAACGTTAAAAGCGATGGACAAAGTACAGCTATAAAAGTTTCAATAACTGAAAGAAAAACTAGCATACTTTATTAGTATCAGCGACGAAGAAAGTCATAGCGCGCGCAAGTGGATGTGAAAAATTTCTTCTGGTGTTTCTATTGTATTCTTTTTAAGAATACCGCTAAAAAGGCCATATAATAAATAACTTATTAACCTCGTCCGTTTAGTCATTACAGGGAAACCTCAGACCTCCGCCTTTATGTCAATACATCAAGGCCTCGGTCTGAAATTTCCCTATGATGATCTCACTCTCGGTTAATAAGTAGTATATAATTATTCTGAGAATAATAATTTTGCATAATTACTCGATGGCATTAGGCCGCTTTTACGACATATTAAAATTCAGCTTGATAGTGGGGCCTACAGAGGACACAAACAATAAATGAATAAACATGATCATTCAATTTCCTTAGTTTGTGTCCTTAAAGTCTCACTGCCAAGCTATATTTTATTATATCGATAGTGGTCTATTATACTGTCGAAAAAGATGTGGTATGATTTCAGCTTGGTAATAATTCTTTGGTAACTTGGCATAAATTTAACGGTGATAATTATTTTAATTTTGGTAACTTGGCATAAATACAGCGATGGTAATTATTTTAATTTTGGAAATTTGGCATGTAACCTCGGATAACTATAAGGCCCATAAGGCCAACTATCTGTAACTTTTGGCTCCAATAACCATTGGTGATATGTTGTTTCAGCCTGTCATATCAAGCCCTGCCCATTGGCCCCTGGAGATAGATTGAAAAGTCACATGTTACTCGATATATTACTAGAAAACTGAGTGATTCGTTACAGACCATTCTCTTAATTTTGGCTTGTTCGTCAATCGTGAATGGGAGATAGCGAGACACTGTCAAAAACTCCATTCAATCTCATGGATCATTTCGTTGACAGCTTGATTTTACAAACACTGCAGTAATGCCCGATACTCTAGCATCGTTAGTCAGCTCAGATTTTGTGCGACTTTGTTATTTTGCCTTCCACCCAAAGAGCTGAATGTTTGTCAAGTGCTTTTTAATGCCAGCTTTTTAAAGGGCAAAAGAACAACAGTCTCGGTTATCGAGCGAATCGTTTTAGTGTTAAACGTACGGCCGACAACATGAAACTCCTGATAAGAAACTGGTGAGTAGGTCTCTTATAAAGGCCACTGTACTTGCGGTAGTCTCATCCACAGTGCCCCTCCTCCTGCGTACATGTATTTGTATCCAACAAAATGTTCATAGCATGTTAGCGAGGGGGAGGAGAGAGACGGGCTGTACAAGCACACTCGATTGGCAATTCACTAATTAGGGCTCATCACATGTTCATCTTGATAAAACAGGCTTGAAGAGTACGTGGAAGAAAGAGAAGGCAAAATCCATGACCTGCAATCTAAGTAAGTTGATACTTGTGTTAGAGCATTTGAAGGTTATTAAGGTTACTCCGATAACGCCTTACAACTGGAAAAAATACTAATTAACTCTTTTTGGCGGGGAGAACATCTTGGAAATTTTTTTTCTTATGTTTGGTAATTTCAATGAAGATTATATTTCACAAAATAAAACTTGATCTGAGTATATCCGATAAGTGTAATTATGCTGTGATATTGTCAGAAAAGCTTTTTAAGGGGTGGGTAAAATTGTCCTTTTACTGTGTGTGGCCCTGGATTGACTTTAAGATGAGCGACCTAACAATGTTTTTACATTATGGTTTTGATTTAAAAGGCAAAAGTTGAAATTGAGCTAAATGATGGCTTTCTAACGAGGTCCTTGCTCTTTATTAAGCATAGGATTTTGGAACATTACAGGTTTTATCTGTACACAAATTATCCGGTAGGTTTCTTTTGGTCGTATGGCCTCAGTCGAAATTGACTTGTCGTATCATCAATCTTATCCCTGTGTAGACTTGAAGGCACTGTCAGCAGATATAGAAAGCTGGATATGACTGTTGGAGAGAAAGAGATGGTCATAGCTGAGTTACAAGCAAAGTACGTGAGCTTGATAATACGCGGGTAGCTATGCTGCGATTTCGCGCCCTCCTTCCAATTACGCCTTCATCGTAGTAGAATTTGTTTTGTTAAGGAAGCGCCCAAGTTCTTATTGAACGAGTAACCCTGGCTAATTGTAATCAGCTCCCCCTTTTCCGACAAGCGCACTTTAAATTGTTTCTCGCCTCTTCCAGTAATGCCCTATGTGCGGAGTTTCGTTAGCTTTTAGTCAAGAAATAATTGTTTTGGTTGTTTCAAGAGTCACTTAAACTAAATTAGCTACGTTTAACTAATACGTAGATTGGGCACCCAGGGTACGGTCTGACCACCTCATGCTCTGTTTTTCTCTATAAGGACTACCTAACATCTTAATAACATTCACACATTGTTATATTTTCTTTCAGGCTTATTGAGGCTCAAGAGACCACCCGTGAGATACGAAAACTCAACCAAATCATGAAGACAAAGGATGCCAGAATTGAAAACTTGGAGGTTAAGTAAGTCATCGCTTGGTATTTTCTAACGCTAACGGTTTCGAGACTTATTATAAGAGCCTGAAAATACAGAGTTCTCTGTTGTCGTGCTTCGACA
>CM042750.1:17775977-17791912 GCA_022496165.2 Catalaphyllia jardinei | reverse complement strand
AAAAAAAAAACTATCTAGTGAGTCATGTTACAATTAGCCCATCAAATATTGAACTGATATGGGCGACATGTTTTATTTCTATGGCCGGACGAGCGCTTTTGAAGGTATTGAAAAAGTTTTTGCTTTTGATAGATCATTCGAACTTACCCTGCAACAGACAAGTGTATACACCTTTCAGTCCGGCGCAGCTTCTGCGTAACAATGCTTTCTTTAGACTTAGAACCAGCTATTCGTTTAGCATTGATCATCGTCGAATTTGAAAGTCATAATCAGCCAATCACAGCGCTCACAATCACAGCGCCCCCAATCCCGCTAATGCACCAGAGTCAAGTTGTAGCACTTTTAAACTCACAAGACCCGCATGTAACAATTGATAATTAATCAAGGTGACCTTCACTAAGGGAGGTCACTCCAAGAAAAGTATATTTTTTTGTCAACGGTAATTAAAACCTTGCACTAAGGTTAGCCACTCACCGAAGTTTCAGCCTCCGAAGTGCAGGTTTTCCTTACGAAATTCATCTCCAAAGAAGCCTAAAATTCGAACATCGTTGCCGTCATTTGAACAGTATTAAGCAGTCAGGCCGCGTTTTCCTTGACGTCATTCGGTCCGAGAGATTTCCGTCAAGCCTTTCAACTACCCCTCTAGGTTATTACTGTTCTTGAGCCATATAGGCCAAACATGCTCCAAACTCCGGAATAAAAGCATTGAAGATAGTGAAGTGGATAATCGCTTGGAGAAGATAAATTTTGCTGACCTCGTGACCAAGTCAGCTGCAGGTTTTTCTCCTCCCAGCCAATTTCGAGTGGAAAGGAATGACGTGACGGCAACACGACCTGGCAGCCAAGGTAATTTCAAAATGGCGGCCTTCGAAGTCGCTTCTTTCAAGAAGAATTCCTTCAGGATAGCGAGCACTTCAGAGGCTTAAATTTCGGTGAGTGGATAAGCTGAATGTTTACTTGCTATAGGCGAAGAGAAAAAACTTTTGGGAGTGACCTTCTCCTTTAATAGGCAAATAGGTCATTATTAATATTAAAATAAAACTAACTTGCTACAAAATTACGTTAGGATACCACCCAAAGCTTCAATATTCGCCAAAATGCCTGTTTCTTCAACTTTAGTATTATGCTTCAAATTATATGTTAGCAGTCATGTGTCTACTCGTCCTCTGCCTCTTTTGAGATTCTCGCGAAAACAGGTCTTCACAGTTGAAAAGCAGCCCCGACTAGCACAGTGATGTACTGTTATGATGTGGCCAGTCTAGAGTGACTCACAACGAACTCGTACGGTGGCGTACGTGGAGTTGTATCTAGAGAACTATTTCGACATGAATGAAGCAAACATACTTATCTCGTGGACCGGAAAGTAACGTCACTTATTTCCACTTTACGTTCCACTTTATGATTTTTACGCCTCACCAAATCTACCCTGATTACTGTTTACATATATTTAAAACCGTATTCGACAAAAACAACCTGTGCTCTTCGACCCAGAGCTATTCTCTGAAGGCGTGTGTTACACGGACATGTCATTTTCACACTGGTGCTTTTCTACAACAAAGGTCACAAGACATGGTTTGGTGTGGGGCTGGCGTTTGTTATGTTGCCCTGCTTTGTGTTCCCGTTTGTCCACTACTTTTCAACTTTGAGTGCTGCCCAGAGAGATAAAAATGATCCTCTGACTTTTGCATTTCAGCCTCGCGACGCGCTGAGAGCTTTCGTCTTCGGTTTCAATCCTTTCTCTGCTGCGTTGGTGAGACTACGAGGTTTTTACTTGTGCATTAAGCGTTTTAGAACCGTCTGGAGTCAGTCACATGATAAAACAAGGGCTGTACCTCGCCCGTCTGTTGCCACCGCCGAAAGTGATGGCGTACTGCTCTACAACAAGCTAGCTCCGTTGGTTGAAGCTCTTCTTGAGTCATGCCCCCAGGCCATAATTCAGCTCTATGCCATGAATGTTCAAGAGGAACCTGTAAACATTATTCAAATGATTTCTTTACCTGTATCTTTCCTAACTTTAGCTTGGACATTCACAACTGCGGATGGCGTTCTTCACGATGATGAAATTGGGGTCCTGGACGTGAGAAACAAACTGCTTATCTTTGTTGCACATGTGTTTCTTCTGACCAGCCGACTGTTTGCCGTTGCTTACTTTATAGTCAGCTACAGTTGGTGGATCATCAGCATTTTAATGTTTCATTGTACTGTTATGTAGTTATAGTACTTGTCTTTTTGTCCTTGCTCAATTGGGTAAGAGATGATATGACGATATATTTGTACTTTGATGAAGGACAGGACGATAAAAACCGCAAACAAGGCAAGAGAATGCAAGTGCTTTCTAATATTCTCTTTGCAGGAGAAAACCTGGTCATGATATCGCTTTTCTATTTCCACTCACAACACTCTAACACCTGGTATACGTTACCAGTCACGATTGGCGTGTGTTTGTTGAGTTATGTCGGCGTCTTGTTGAGGCTTGTTCACTTTAAGTTGTTGCGAAAAGCCTACTAACCCATAGATTTGGAGGAGTCTCCAGGTTTGGAGGAGTCTCCAGGTGAAGAATTGATCACCTCTCCTACCTTAAGTGTTCCCCCAATGACATTTTCTGACTTTGAGTTTATTCACGGGTCTCCGTCAGGTTGAGACAAGATACATGCGCCTTATTCGATACGTCTATAGCTGTTCTGCTAACTATAAAGCTGTTTTAATGTAAAAAGATTGATCATTCAGCTAAATGATAGCACCAGTAGACACATTTTGTTACCAAAATAGAAAATCTCTTAGTTGAAACAGAAAATTAGTATTATTTCTAGTCATATTGAAAACATATTACTAAGCATTGTTAATAGCTCCGGATCGAGAGGTACGGGGTCAATTCTTGACCGCAGCCTTGAAGTTGTGTTTTTGGGCATGTCAATGCCTTTTTCAACCCAGGAGTACCGGAGAAGTGTTGGGCAACTGGACAAAATCAGCTGGAAGTTACTTGGGATGGACAAGCACCTTATCCAGGATGAATACCGATGCTCTTTTCACACTGACCAACCTCATATGGCTGCTAGACTTGCGACACGATTTAGGAGTTGGTTTTCCGTTTTACTCAGTGGGTGTTTAGAATTGATAATCAGTCGTAGAAGGGCAAGACTGCCTTAAAAGTTGAAAATCAGTCAATTTTTTCTTCGAGAACCCAAGTGACCGGTCGCGCTTCAAAACATTATTTGCATTGTTGTTAATGGTTGACTGACAATTCTGCTATGAAATTTGCATGCGAGAAAAACAGGAAGGCGTTCCCATTGAACGGTTTTTCTGGGTTCAAACATATAATTCGCCTCGAGGAAAATAGGTTTGGAAACAGAGCTTTATATCTTTTGTTACACCTACCGTCCACCCTATCCGTCATGAAAACGGAGCTTTTCGAAAAAACGCATTTCAAACCGGAGGAATTTGAAAACGCCGGGCTTTCGTTTTCGTGTGAACAGAAAACGTTTCAAGAACGGAGGTTCTCGAAAACGATGATGACACGGTAATCATAGCTTACTGCAGAAACGTGAGAGCACTGGGGCGAGTTTCTTATATTGATTAGATTGAAAATCTAAACATTTCAACTGAAATGTTAATGAATGAAAAGCTACCCAACCAAGTTTAAGAGTTTTGAGCGAAAAATTGTCCAAATGGGAGCCTTGCAAAAGTTGCAAAATTCCATACAAACCCTTAACTTTTTTTCAGCACGTGCATGAGCGGGCGGAATTCAACAAATCCTGCAATCTGATTGGTTCCTAGAGCGGGCGGAATTCTCTCATACGGACCGCTAGGGCGGGCGGAATCCACTTGTTGATCTATTTTCGTGAATGCATTACCGGTTATCGCCAATCTTTTGCCTTTTTTACACTTCCATAGACGATTAATCAACGCAAGTTTATCTGTATTCACCTTTAGCTTAGACGGCAAGGAAAGTTACTGTAAGTAAATTAAATTGAAATTTTTGAAGTTGTGAGAGTTTGCTTGGCTGTTTGTCGCTCGGCGCTGTGATGGCGCGTAATCCCGTGTTTCTCTGCACAATTTTAAGTAAAAACTGAGTCAATTCAGTCGAGTTTCTCACTGTAATCGTTGCTGTATTTGAAAGAATTGTTGTGAAGTACACTTATCGAATTTCTCGCTATCTGCTACTCAATTTACGGTAGAAAAGTCTAATTCAGTCAAGTTATTCGCAATGATCGACAAAAACTGTTTTTGTAGTACAACTTCAAACTTTGTACGAACTTTCACACCGGGAAAACAGTTTTGGAGACCTTAACTGGGGAACTAAATGCACTAACATAAAGTAGATCGAAATAAATCTGTTCTCAGTTAATACATCTTTCTTCGTTTAGTATCTGATTTACTCGCTCGTTCACTCGTTAGATTTTTTAATTTGCGAATGGTTTGTAGACGGCGCGCAAGCCGATTCAGTGGCAAAGTTGCCTAAACAAACCCACTTGTAAGCTAGTTTACGGCAAGAAGAGGAAGATAAAACTGTTATTGGCCGGCTTCGGGTCGGTCCGTATAGGGAAAAACTGTGACCTCGAGCTTTAAACTTATAATGGGAAAAGCTCGCTCTTCATCGCGTGCACGCAGTTATATCCCAGCCGGCCAATAACATGTATTTATAATTTTGTGGCCTGTCTATCCAATCCATACAAACTCTATATTTTGGGTGATATTTGAAGAGCTACCATTTTTGCCATTTTCGTCCTCTAAATACCTCTATTCGCGGTAAAGACTCAAATTTAGTTGATCTTTTATTTGAAGCATACTCTTTCCCAGTCCTCTCACGTTTCTACAGTGGCCTTTGTGATTTCTTTGACCGTGTTATCCAAACCGATCGCTGATTTTTGCCTTTTTAAATTTCTCCGTCGTTCTGTGGACGGAAAACCTCTGATGCGGTTTCAGAGTGAAACCTCTGTTTTCAAATTCCTCCGGCGACTTAGATCGTGTATTTTGCAGAGTAGGATTGGTGGCTTAAGCTGAAAAGAAAGAAATGTTATTGTAGGCTTGAGATATTAAACAGAGCAAAGTTTTTTTGAAAACACTTAGTTATTTGTTAACTTAAAGAGAAGATCAAGGTACTTACATCGATATTCTCTTGTTAAACTGAATTTATTAACCATGCTGCCTTGTTAGATTCCTGCTGGCGAGTTTTAAGTTGTGGGGATTTTAAGGTGAATTTTCTCTTCCCTCCTCTCAAGCAACGAAGAATAATGCTAAAATTGAAACGAGGCAAAATTGAATGGGTCACCGCTCCTAAACAAGCATGATAAGCCCCCTTTTTGATTTAAAAAACTGAAGTTTTCATATTAAAAATATCTAGTGAGAAGAGTTTAAACCAAAATCTATTGTAGGTTATTCACACTTCCAAGATAACGACATCATTGCTCGTGTCGGGTAATGTGTACAGCGATATAAAGACCAGGGTTCGTACGGGTCCTGGAAAGTTCTGGAAATCTGTAAAACTCAACTAAAAATTATGAAGTGTATGGACGGCAGTAAGGAGTATTAACATTGAGATCTTGGTAGTAGTGTAGGGGTTAATGTGAATTTAAGAGCCCTTGAAAAATCAATCTAAGTCCTAAAAAAGTCCTGGAAATTTGTTTCTGAAAAAGGGTATGAACCCTAAAAAACATGGAAAATATCAGTTTATTTTGTTATGCCGTTGTGTTCGTGTCGTTATGTCTCCATTATGTCAGCACGTTCTCACTACAAACATTTAAGAAATAAAAAACACACACCGTGTTTCTGACGAGTTATAGTAACACAAGTGGAAGGATGCGGGAACGAGAACGAGAATCTTCGGCTCGTGTTCCACAGCTTTTTTCCAGTTCTCCCAAACTTTCACGGGTATTTCTATTTAACAATTAGATTATGAGCTCGAGGTTTCTATCACGCATAGAAATCGAGAGCGAATAATCTAATTGTTTTAGTATAAATCTACTAGTCGTTCAAAACTTTATCTAAATCCTCTTCACAGGCACTTCGAAAACGTCAAGAAACGGCCTTATGCCGACAAGGCCGGCCTTATGCCGTTCTCTTATTGGCTACGCTACTCACTATCTATTCTGTGATAGATAGTGAGTAGCGTAGCAGCGTACCGTTGTCGGCAAAATGAAGGCCGTTTCTAGGCGTTTTCGAAGTGCCTGTGTAGAGAGGATTTAGAGAAAGTTTTGAACGACTAGTGGATTTATACTAAAACTATCAGATTATTCGCTCTCGATTTCTATGCGTGAGCGCCCTCGTCAACTATCACGCGATAGAAATCTCGAGCTCATAATCTAATTGTTAAATAGAAACACGATTTCTAACCAATCAGCCCACATATTTTCTTGGGGGTGTTTTCTACAACGACATAACGTCCTTATGTCGTCATTATGGTGATGTGGTTGGTCGCTAGTAGGAACGAGGCTTAATTAATTTGTTTTCACTCTCGTTTCCAGTCATTGTTTTGAATCCGGTTTTGTTGAAAAGAAAACAAAGCCGGTTAAAAACCACGTTATTTTTTTAACAGAAGAATCATCCATTTATTTGTAACTTGTCCTTGGATTGCCTACTTGCAGATTGTCGAGTCGTATGATAAGAAAGCTGAGAAGGAAAAAGCTCAAAAAGCTAAAGGAAGCTCGTCCCAGACAATCATTTTCAAGCCAGCGGATAGCACAAGGTCTGTTTGTCACATATTTTGACACTTTGAATCCCAAGCTCTCTTATATTCATAGTTAAACAAGGTCCCACTTGAGACTTGTGGAATACCGTGCCAGTAAGTACATAGTTATGAGGAGCCTTGGGTGACCAGGCCTCATGTTTAGTGTGCTCGAGCGGTCCTGGTTCGGGCCCTGGGTGGGGAAACTGTGTTGTGTTCTTCGGCAAGACACTTAACTCTCACAGTGCCTTTCCCTACTGAGGTGTATAAATGGGTATCGGCAGACATAGTGCTGAGGGGGGGGGGTTACCCTGCGATGGACTATTATCCTATCCAGGGGGGAGTAGAAATACTCCTAGTCGCTTTTGCTACATAATCTGGGATAAGCTCCAATCTGATGGGCCACTTGGCCGCTATGCAGCCTACGTCACCTTACCTTACTTATATAAGGATCCACATAAGCCACAAGAATCCAGTTTATAAGGAAAGAGTGATCCAATCCTACTTCATCTCCTTACAGTCATTTAAAAAAGTTATTTATCCTGCAAGAATTCTTCCATCTTTCATCCTGATTATTATTCGTTGTTGTTTCTTCCTCATTGTTCCCCATCGCTTTTAAAGTGCTCTTCTACAATTTAATATAATTTTTTTTATGGAAGTACGCTGCTAACGATCTCAAATTCCTGTCCAAATTGTCAATGGCCGCGCCGAGTCAGGAATGAAACGTTTGCTTTTTTGTAGGTCAGGACAGAACACTGTGGAGTTGTTAGCTATCGCGGATAGAAGAGTAGCAGAACTCAACGAGCAAATAAGAATGCTGGAAAAACAGGTAACTAAAACAAGGGCTCGAAGTTAACTTTTCAGTCCCCTTGCAAAGTTTGGCTAGTAAGAATTTTTTCCACTAGCAGACTGACGAGACCACTAGAAAATTGTTTCCAAATGTTTGGGAGACAGGGATGATTCTAACTCGCAAACGTTTGCTAGTGGACATTTTTCTCACTCGCAGCTTATCAAAATCACTCGTATATTTCGAGTTTGCGAGCGTTAATTTCGAGCACTGTAAAACGTCTAACTTTGGAAGTGTTGTTTTTCTCAAGGACTCGTAGATCCTTGTCACTTTCACCTCAGTGCGTTCATAAAAACAACAATGAGCACAAGCAACTCTCCTTTCGTGCATTTGTATCTTGTGTGACAAGACACTGATGATGGAGAACTTGCCAGTATACCTCATAAGAGCAACGACAGAATTTTAAGCTTACTATCAAAACTAACAGTTTTAAAATCTCCCGCCTTAACGCGGACTACTTACGGTCGAAATCTGGACAAGCAAGAAATCACTCACGGAATGATGTATTTTGAATTCCAGAGCGCCACGGTTACGGCTCAGAGCGAGGCAATGTCGGCGAGAAATGCTCAGCTGGAGATTGAGAACGAGTCACTGAAGAATGAATTACAGAACTCCCGAGCGGACTATTCAGCGCTGCAAGTGGATATGAATGACGTCAGAGATTATTATCATCAAATAGACATTGCTGCCTCAAAGATGGGCCACAGATGTGAGGTGAGAAGACGCATACCGGATTTCCTCTCCTGCGAGAGTTGGTGGGGGCTTATTGTAATGATTCGACTTTTGCCCGGAGCGTTAATTTACTTTTGGTAGCTCAACGTAGAGCGAGGGCGAATATTGTGCGAGGGGGAGGGTGGGGTGGGGGGGGGGGGGAGGTTGGGGGCGAAGCATTTCTTTATGCATATAAACATCTAAATATGATACAAAACAGTAAAAAAAGAACCTGCATGTATAATAACCTAATATTTTTGAAAACTCTTTTGGGGTAGTTATTGGAAATTTATCCTAAGTTGGTTCATAATAAGATTCTATGGAAGAGACCAGTTACCAGAAAAATAAATAAACTTGAGGTTCTGGTGATTTGAATTTGCAATCTCAAAGTAACTGCTTGTTGTAGCTTGGCTAAGCCGGGTTGTACTCCACTAGGTTCTTACACGCGGGTGTTTACTCTACTTTAATGAACGAAAGCGAACTCGAGAACTGTAACAATAGGGGCTTTGATAGTCTTAATGTGCATGAGTACATTGAGTTGAGAAAGAAGACTTCATAATTCATTTGTTTAATCAGTGCATTCTGTCAATGTCTTGGAAGTCTTTAGCGCAACTGAGCGCTTATTTAATACACCTCGGCTCTTAATGGGGAGCACTTTTTAAAAAGGAACACGTATTGGAAGGAAGGTGACTAAATCGAATCATTTAGACTTGTGAAAGGACGCATATGGTGGTTTAGTCGAAGAGGTAGGAATTCGAAGTTTGTTTTTCGAAAGGGATAGAAAGGTTGGGGGAGGGTGATATAAAAGAGGTCAAAAGAGGAAGTTGCGATAAAAAGCTAAGCTGGGGAAGTGTTATTCTACTGCAAGTGTTGTTTCATGTAACGATGATCCGTTTCGAGGAACGTTGGGCTACTGAGAAGCATTCATCATCAAAGTAACCTCGCTTACCACTCACTGTTTGCGATTGAAGGGCTCGCCAGATCAGGAAACAGTGCGAAGGTGATATAAATGTCGGCACACACGAGGGGACTAGTCCCTGCGACTAGCCCCTGCAACTAGTCCCCTGAAGAGTATACACGAAGGGACTGGTCGCAGGGACTTGACCCACGAACAGTTCACACAGAGCGTTTTGAGGAACAATTCGCAGGGACTTATCCTAAAAATTCAAACTGCTTTGAATTCGTGGGACTAGTAGCAGGGACCAAACTGTGGGCCCCGCGACTAGATCAAAAATGGCCAGTTCACACGCGATGGGACTTGTCCCCGCGACTTGTTGCAGGGACAAGCCCCAGGGACTAGTCTCTTCGTGTGTGCCGACCTTAACTCAAGCCTAACCACAAGGTGTTTCTTTTTTTAATATCCTGCTGTTATCATTTTGGTAAACAGATGTTGGGCCAGCTGAACGCTACACTAGAGGAAGAAAACAAGGCACTGGTAGAACAAGTGAACAAGCTCGTGGAACAGGTGAATATGAACTCTGTTACAAAGAATGAAATATTTGACCTTCTGTCACTGATCAGCAAAAGGATTCCTACTGTGTTTTGTACGTTTCCTGTAGTTATCGTTGGGATAGTTTTGCCGAGATGATTTGAGCCCGTTAACTCAAGCATTTGGCTTTCCACCGGATTATTCGCTTCCATTAATAATGGTAATTGAACTGAGTGGAGTGCAATTTGGTCTGAAATCATACGCGTGATTTCAAAATCGAACGAGCGCGCAGCGCGAGTTCAATTTCAAATCAGAAATATGATTTCAGACCAAAATTGCGCGACCCGAAGTTCAAGTGCCACTTTATTTGATCCATTTTGAAATTGTACAATTTAAGGACGTTCGCGCCCAAGAACTTCCCACGGACAGATTTTTTTAAAACTTTGACTACAGGTAGAATATGATAAGATTAGATTAAAAACGTAAAAAAAATCGGGAGTCACCGAACTCGTTTTGAAGATAAGGCGTACCACAGACCATAGCATTTCTAGGATTTCCAGTCATTCGAGGCGATTCTGGTCGGATTTATTACTATCAGCATATATTTAATTTGAAGAATCATATCTAAGTTATGTGTGTTTAACACAGCATATATAAGCCTATTTGACAGATCTTTGCTACATATGTCATTAAATCAGCTAAAATTAGCCTTAAAACCCACATATTCTAAGTCACGCACACCTGTATCCTTGTACTAATTCGACCCTATTGAACAGTATATGAGAAATAATTAAAACTTCCCACACACAGATTTTTTTTGTTTTTTAGTATAATGGAAGAATCAGAAAAGGAAGTGATCTGCCGGAAAAAAAGTGGGGGTCACTGAGCATCCAGCAAAAATATTCGCACACCAAGTTAACGGAAAGGTCATCAGCTCTATATTTTGTTGAGTTTTTGACTCGGTACGTGCGCTTGTAAATGACGTGACACGCTCGTGACCAATGAATGGCGTGCGCACTAGAGATGCGCAGTAGCAATTGGCGCGAACGTCCTTCATAGCCAAATTTGCCCAACAATGGCTTTTTTGTCTTTCATTTTCCTGCAATGTGATTGGTTAGTTTAAAAAAAGCAGTAAAATCTGATTGGTTTTGTTTTACTGTCCCATTCTCATTGGCTGAGAAAAAAATGCGGTTTAGAGCATCAAAAGATAGTGCGATTCGGGAATAAATCGCACCGCAGAGAGCCAATCACATTCAGTGCAGGGATAACCAGTGATTTTAAAATGGATTTAATAAAAAACAAAACTAACTGCACTATAGAGACACGACTGATTTATCTGATGCATTAACCCATCCTTTGTTGCAAGGAGTTTCACTGGCATAACATTTGTGAAGCAAGTGTCAACATTTGTAGCTGTATCATCAGCTTCACGTGGCCCGCTTTGTTGCATTCAAGTCATTTGATGAACGAAAGTCAAATGGAAGGAAATCTCTAAATAATAATGTATTCAGGAAGGAAAACAGCAAAGAGCCTTCAATTGAATGGATTATGAACGAACTTAAAGAATTTCGGCTGAGACTGGTCACAAAGTACAGGGAGTGGAGGGGGGGGGGGTGGCGCTAGCGGAGCATTTCGAAATGTGGTGGTTAGAAAACACGACCCACCCCTTCCATTTGGCACAAGACTGAGTGACCTACCCCTCAGTGAAGATTGAAAATCACATGACCCACCCCTCCCCCATAAGACATGACATTTTTGGTTGCATGATCCGACAAAATCACATTTTGTGGATGAAACTGTGGTATTATTTACGTTTTAGATTTAGTTCTTAACAATAATACAAAATCATGCAGAAATAATATTGTTTTCCATTACCCTTGATGACTGTAAACTCTAGGAAAACTTGACCTTTTACGTTTCACACTAGGCCTCAAGGCACGTAAAGCAGTGATCAATCTAGAAAACGGCTGTAGTGAGTCCTGGGAGTAACATAGCCAGACAACTCTCAGATCTTTGTCCGTGTGTCCCGTACCCTTGGGGACAAATAGCATGTAGACACAATATCTTATCAACTCTTCGGTCTTCCTAGCTTGGTTAAAAATATTTTACCACTGATTTTGTTACATTTTTAATCATGTAGACACGAGTTGGCTTGAATACCAGCATGTCAACAAAGCGCAGTATTTTGAATATTTCTTCCCTGGGACTCCTTGCTCAATCCGTTAGCTTTCGTACAGATTTTATAACACATAAATTGTCATCTCTATTGTACACCAGCCAAGTGTATTTTTTCAAATACGGCTTGAACACCAACCCATGGTCTGCCAAGTGCCTTACGCATACAGCCCCCACATGTGTCGTGTGGAGCGGGTGCCTTGGCTGTAAAGGGCAGACTACATAGGGTTCTTTGTCCTATTTCTGCTAGCCTGGTCCAGGTTCTCGGTCAGTGAGGACGCTGGCGAAGGGCGACAAGCAGGATCAGCGGCGAGCGGGATCCGGGAGAGAAAAGGAGAGTGTACCAGACCCCGCTCGTCGCCCGTCGCTCGTCCCGCGCTGCTTTCCGATCGTCCCCACTGACCGAGAGCCTGGAACAGGCTATATTTCTGCCTGTCGGCTATGCCATACTGATGAGGCCTAACAAGGCCGAAACAGCTGTCCATGGCTGCCGCTGCCCAGGTGATATGGCTGTGCGCATGCCAGACCGTGGGTTGGTGTTTGGGTGTGTCACTTGCGTTTATTGTTTGAAAGGAGTTACCTTTGTTGTCGATTGTGTCAAATGTGTGCCAGTTCCCATTAAAAAAACAGGATGACCCACCCCTATGGGTAGCTGGAAATTGAACGACCCACCTCTTACCAAGGGTTCAAAAACTGACTAACCCACCCCCTCTCTACTCCGGCCCACCCACCCCAATACTTTTTGACAAGTCTCTAAGCAATGACTTGATGTACAACAAAGTTCTCATAAATAGCAGTAAGAAATATTTGTCAAGTAGTCTAGAGAATTATTGTTTTGATGTTTGGATTTTAAACTCGTCGCTGTTTGCTACCATTAGAATCAAGATCTTCTTGTGAAGTCGTTAGAAGATAAAGATCAGTTCATGGATGATGAGAGAGCCTTCTCGTGAGTAGCATTTGATAGTGATTTTATTTTAGTGCCTCACAAAACGAAATATATCGGACACAGGTTCACCATTTCAAACAAAACCACTTTTGTGTATGCCTCACTAACCCGTCCATTTCAGTGTTGTATTTCACTGCAAAGTAAAGTAGTATGTTCAATGCTTCGCCTCGGGAAACATTGAGGGTCTCGAGGAAACAAAACTCACTGTTTCCCTTAGAGCTAGTCATTAAGTGCTTACTGAATACATCAAGCTCAAACTAACTTGGCTTAGGGCGGTTAATCGTTTGTTTACCAGGTTAAGTTACCGATCTGGGCGCTAAACGGATTGCTTGTTATATCTTTGTTTCCTCCCAGGGATCGTATCTACGCTCTTCAACGCCAGAAAGAACGACTGGAAGAGCAAGTTGATTTAGCAAACAAAGCTTTAGCAGAGAGCGCGATCAAACCTAAAAAGTGAGATTATCTTTGAATATTACTTAGTAAATTACATTCTTCCTGTTTTAGAGAGGGTTCCATGTCTGTTTACTCCGTTACCTTCGTTAAAATACTGATAATAGTTCTTGTCGATTTACAGAAAACCTAACTTCCTAACAAGGGTCATGAGAAAGGCTGGATTAAAAAAGGCGAGAGAAAATTTCATTCATTTTCGTAAAGTTTACCACTTTTGTACGACCATTTCGGTTTCGCCATTGACCCATTTTCTTATTAACAGTGTTTCGTTTTTGTTTGGTTTTTGAATTTAGCAGAAGAAAGATGAGTCTCCCCAAAACAAACGGCACAGTGTACAGCTTCTTCGCGTCGACAACAGTCCGTATATGGAGGAGTTCGAAACTGGGACGCTAGGGGCCACACCCATTAATAGACGAGACGAGACAGGCAGCGAAGGTTCGCGGGAAAGCTCGACATCCGGGGACTCTAGAGCGGCTACCAAGAGTCTGTTGAATTCCAGCTTAATTAGTGCCCAGTCCGAAGTTATCCTCAAGCGACAGAGAGAGGGCTTCATGTCGCCCTACGTAAGCACGCCCGTTCTGCCACGCCTGGATGAAACAGAGGCCGTGCGCCTCCGTTCAGGTACCCATGACATGTCTGCGTTCCGTGCGCGGCAAGTTCGCTCTGAGATATTTAACGATAGTAACTGGTCGCCAGGCCGGCTCGGTCGGCCTCGGAGCATGGAGTCGCTAGACAGGTTGCCTAGCAGCTCGTCTACTCTGACTCCTGGTGATGGAGAATCGGGGGATGGACCTCCAGACAAGGAAAAAGTGGGATCTGCAGCGAGGTACTTGAAGCAGCCAGGGAAGAAACTTCTCACTCCGTCTGCTTCGCCTTCAGGTATGAGGAAGCATCACTGGGCACGAAGCAGCCCTAACCTCTCACCGGTTGTTTCAAGGAAAGAATATCCAGTTTCGCTTGAGCCTCTACCCCCTTCCCCACCCTCCCCACCCTCGCCACCCTCGCCTGCATCTTTGGCGAGGTCAAGTCCTCACTCCTCGCCTGTTCCTCGCAGAAAGCTGGAAGAGAGACCACCCACAGGCAGCCCTCGCCACAGTCCTGTTCCAGCCAGGAAGGACAATAGTAAATTTTATCCTTCCCAAAGAGACGAAAGAAGATCGAGTGTACCTAACCACAACACGCAAAATCTGGATACTGTACAAGTTCGAGAACGATCAGTGGAATCAGCTAAAAGTAAAGTTTCAGTACAAGTTATAACTGCTGTAAATGCGTCTAACAGTAATGCTTTTCCGTTAGTGGACGATCAGGTGAAGAGAATTCCTGTGGAAGAAGGGGCGAAAAGTAGCCCACATGTGCAGGCGTTTAATGGAGGTATTTCAAGTCCTCATCAAGAGAGACAGCGTAGTAGTTGCGGCGATAGACGCGAAGAACCCAGCCTATCCACTCACCGTGGAGTTCAGCGGCAAGCGAGCTTTAGTGGAGATAAAAACGTTAAGGATGCAGAGCCTGTTAGGAACTATAACGCCATGCCCACGCATGTTAAGCACACAAGAGAAAGGAGTGCCAGTGGAGATCAGAGCTCTGTTGCATTAGAGCCTGCAAGAAATCACAACTCCGTGGTACAGCAGTCAAGAGAAAAGAACTTAGGTGGTGACCAAAACGATGGCCCTCGAATAATCCAGATATCGCAGATGAAAGAGGGGCCCATTCGAGACACTGCTCAAAGGCGCCCGGCCCATTTACGCGAAAGGAGCCTTAGTAACGACAGAAATGAAGGACTCAGAGCATCGCAACGACAAGGTACTCTATTTGCAGCTTCGTCTGGCCCCATGCGACAAAGCGTTCCAGTGACAGCTCATTACGTTACAAGTGGAACTGTTGCCAAGAGCGAGGTGTCGTCCGTGTCGGCAGCTAGTACAGGTGGAGTGGGAACCTCGGTTTACATAGAGGCAACAGGGGTGGATTTGAGTTCAACTCCTGTGACTTCTCGCGGAAACCGCCCGGAAGTCAGCTCGTCATCAGTGTTCGCTATTGTTCGAGATAAACATGGAGAAGAACACGTGCTACCTGGGTTAAACAACACGCCACCTTCACGTGACGTATCACGTGAAATGTCACTCCCTACGGCCGCGTCCGATTCTCGATCGCAGTCAAATAGCAGTACACCCGTGTCGAGAACTCATGTTGATGCAGAGACTAGTACAGCAACACGGTATAGTGCGGCTTCCGTGCCGCGAAACGGTGTCGCCACCAATCCGGTTGAACTGAAACCATTTGCGAACGAAGGTGACGAAAACAGAAATGAAACTGTACATATAACGACATCGACCGTGCAAGAGGCCGCGAAACAGAACGTTTCAAGCGTACGGGCGCGCATTCTTGAAATCGAACACCAGTCTCCAGCGGTCGGCAGTAGAGCGCCGACACAAGCGCAGGTTGACGACGGTGACGACGCGCTTTCCGTGTCGTCGTATAACAGCCGGGATGGCTCCCCCGCGTTTAGAAAAGTGCGAAAGGCAAGGAAGGCGAAGGACAAAGAAATTTTGATCGATTCGCCAGGTCAGTCGGCAGCTGGCTCCCCGGCTTCAAGTCAAAGGTCCAGCACAGATGACAGGTCACGGCCGAGATCAGTGGGGCCCTACCAGGGGGATGGGAAAAAATCCTCGGTTTGGTACGAATACGGTTGTGTTTAATTATCAATCAAATCAAACCAAGA
>CM042750.1:17768477-17770977 GCA_022496165.2 Catalaphyllia jardinei | reverse complement strand
GTCTTTGCCAGTAACTCTGGTCACTTTCGAATTAATGACTTTTTTGCTATTTTTCACTCCGTTACTTTTGTTAAATTATTTTTTGTTTAATTCATTTTTATTCTTGCAAAGAAGTAGGGGTAAACCCTTGAAAACCAGTGCCATTAGATGGCTTCAAACGTTTATGATAATTATATTTTGCAGCTAGTTAGGGTTAAGAATGCTCGAAAGGGTTTCCTTAATTAAGGCAAAACGCCGAGTGTCTCTTTGAAAACACTCGTGCACGCAAGAAAAGAAAATGGAAAATGATCGTATTGGCGCGCGTAGGGTGCTTGTAGCATATTTGTAGGATCAATCTCGTTCTCCTTGACCAGCGGTCGGAAAAACGAGAGCTCTGGGAGCAACCATTTCAGGCATGCGTCATAAATGCAGACTGCGCGGTGAAACCGGATGGGTAGAAGTCATGTGACATCGTTTTTATGAAAATGAAAGTAACATGTTTTTGCCTCCGAAACACTATTAGTGGGTCACCTCTTAAACATAATAATAGTGATCCGCACCATTTGCTCAAAATGCGAAAGTCCGTAGCTGGTCACGTGACCAAAACGTTATTTGGGAAATTATGAATTACCGTTTTCTTACACGCATTTTGCACTTAAACTTCAAGGAAAATGTTAAAAAGATGATGTGGTAACGTTTATAGCACATCTGAACGTAACTATCAAACATTGAACAAGATATAAGTAGAAAGTAGTTTTGGCCGCCATGTTGGAGGGCAAGAGTATGCCCTACAACATGGCGGCCAATACAAATCATACTACTTTGTTGAAAATTCAAATTACCATAAAATATCTCCCTTAAATGCGTTTCCTATCAAATTTCGGGTGTAGGATAATTTTTATGTGTTCTGTCAATTGGCATCAGCAAGATTACAACTCACTGTTTAAGGAAGCATTGGTCACGTGACCTCTTAGTGCAAAAAGGCCTATTCGGTTATTCCCTTTGTTATTTCAGAATGTTTGCTCCCAGAGCTCTCGTTTTCCGACAGCTGGTCAAGGAGAACGAAGACTCTGGGAACGAGATTGTTGTAGGATATGAAGTATATGAAGAATATTCGATGGGTTACACGGGCAAATGCACGGAGAGTGCACTGGGGTAGTCAAGTCCATGAACTGTCCCTTCCCCGGGAAAAAGAGTGTGCATACGGGATAAGACACGTACCAGTATGCCCTTACCCTGCCCGGGGGTTAAACTTTTATATAGAGGGCACCGGGAAGGGAAGTTCACAGAGTTGACTATCACAGGAGATGAATACATTGGCAACTCATGTAGGAACCTACGGCGAGTGCGTCCTGGATAAATACGTAGAGGACGCGCGAAGGGGTGAATTTAACTTGTGGATGAAATGGGGAACGCACAAGGGAACGAATGGTGTCAGTCATGAGCATGTAGAGCGAGTGGCAAATACAACAATTGGAATGCCTGGCCAAATCACTCAGTCCCCAAGGTGGGGTCCTGTATAGTATATCTTTCTTTAAATCTGGGTTATTGCTGCAACAGCTGATAGCACCTCTGGAAGGCGTTTCTGCGCACTTTTCTCCTATGTTTTGCATCATCCTCAAGGAAATGAGAGGACGGGAGATATTCGATCTTCCTGGGTAGACGTCACAACAGCTGCTGGACCCATTCTCCTCAGACTCGGTCGTGCAACAAAAATGGCGGTGTCTTCGGGATTTCGTCGGGGCACAGAAAATCGAGGATTTATCCGAATCAAAAAACAAATCACAGAAGTATTTCAAATAACAAGTAGATTCGTTTTAGCGAAAAAAAAATTGGGGTTAGGTGCACTTTAAATGTATTCTGCAATGTGTATTTCAGTTTCACAGGGTCTTTGTTTCCCGCATCAAAACTAAGACAATAGCATTGTTTGCACGAAGGCTTTACTTAAAATATTTAAATTGTATTTGTTTTGACTAGAACCAAGATTATATGCTCTCAGGTGAGATTGAAACTGAGAGCAGCTGGATCAAACAAACAACGCATCCCTAGATATGACATCAGCAGATTACAAGACCAAAGGACTAAGAATGCTTTTGTCCTACAGCTGAGGAACTGGTTCCAAGCCTTGAATAACATAGACGAGCAAAGCATTGGTGAAGAGGAAGACACTGTAAATCAACAGTGGAAGCAAGTGAAGAACATATTTGATGAAGCAAGTAAGACCTGTCTGGGGATGCAAAAGATGAGAAAGAAGAAAGAATGGATTACACGAGACACGTGGCAGGCTACCGAGGAGAGACGCCAGCTGAAGAAGAAGATAAATGACAGCAAATCAGCCAGACTTCGAGAGAAGTATAGAACGGCTTACACAGAAACCAACAGGCGTGTCAAGAGAAAGATCAGAACAGATAAAAGGGCATATATGGAAGATCTAGCAAAAGAAGCAGAGGAAGCGGCACAAAAGGGAGAGCAGAGAAATGTCTATAAAGTCACTAAACTGATCTGTGGAAAATATAATGGC
>CM042750.1:17763477-17765977 GCA_022496165.2 Catalaphyllia jardinei | reverse complement strand
AAGGAGAAAAATATCAGAAATCCTACAACCGCAGTGGAGTTAGCGGCAGTTTTACGAAAGTTCTACGCCGAGGCGAGGAAAAAAAATGGACAGATGTACTCAAAAAACTCCCTTTGTTCCATCAGATTTGCTTTGGGTAGACATTTCAAACAAGAACTTAATGTAGACATTATAAAGGATGTGGAGTTTAACGAAGCCAACCGAGTTTATGAAGCACAGTGCGTAGAGCTGAAGAAGCAAGGACTAGCGAAAACTGAACACAAACCTCCAATTGCTGACGAAGACATCGAGAAATTGTATCGATGCGGTATCTTCAATACTGAAAACCCGTCCACGCTACAAAACAAAGTTTTCTTTGAAATAATGTTATTTTTCTGTCGCCCAGGTCGGCAAAATCTTCGTCAGCTGAAAAAGACCGACTTCCAAGTAAAATTCAACGCGCGAGGCAAACGCTGTGTTGTGAAAACAAACGATGAACTAAAAAATCACAGAGCACACCACGTTCAAGCTGAAGAGGGAGGAATGATGATAGCAAACGATAGTCTTTTTTGCCCAGTCTCATCCTTTGAAAACTATTTGAGTGTCTTGAATCCAATGAATGAATACCTTTTTCAGCGACCAAGGTCAACTGGAAAGGGAGAAGTTTGGTATGACAACATGGTTGTCGGCGAGAACACTCTCGGCAAGAAGATGAAAGTAATATCACAACAAGCGGAGTTGTCAACAATATACCCAAATCAATCAATAAGAGCGACGACCATAACTATACTCGACAGAAGTGGATTTGAAGCGCGACACATCATGTCGATGTCGGGCCACAGAAATATAAGCAGTATAAAAACACACAGCAAGACCGATGAAAACACAAAAACAAACATGGCGGGCAGCCTTATGGCTCTAATTGACAACAAAAAATCCGACACTGAAACAGTCGTGGCTTTTGAAGCAGACAAAAATGACCGTTGGACTGCTTGCAAATTCCCAAGAGCAACTTATTTTAAGAGACTTGAACGTTCAAACTCACAAACACTGCAACCAGAGCACAAAGCGGTTTACTTTCAATAACTGCACTGCTACAATTTTGTAAACATTGCATTACTGATTATCGTAAACAGCAGTTTGATTTTTTTTTACTTTGATGTCTGTTAAATTTCTGTCGGACAGATTTTATTTATATATTTCACCAAAATTTAGAGTAAAAATAACTTTACGTCCATATTTTTGGAGAGTGCGAAATTTTTAAAAATAAATCTCATTTTCTCCTTTAAGAGTTTGAAAATATTTTGAATGAATAACAAAGCAATTATTGAATTTGGCTTTCATAGGATATGAGGAATTCTGCAGATCTCGAAGGGTGTTATCCGCCTCGGCTGAAGCCAAATTCAATAATTACCAACAGAAGCATTTCACCTGCTTCTGTTGCTAATAAATTATACTGTGCTTGTGAATTTTTTTACTTTGATGTCTGTTAAATTTCTGTCAGACAGATTTTATTTATATATTTCACCAAAATTTAGAGTAAAAATAACTTTACGTCCATATTGTTGGAGGGTGCGAAATTTTTAAAAATAAAGCTCATTTTCTCCTTTAAGAGTTTGAAAATATTTTGAATGAATAACAAAGCAATTATTGAATTTGGCTTTCGTAGGATATGAAGAATTCTCCAGATCTCGAAGGGTGTTATCCGCCTTGGCTGAGGCCAAATTCACTAATTGCTAACAGAAGCATTTCACCTGCTTCTGTTGCTAATAAATTATACTGTGCTCTACAAATGTGATTATCATTTGCATATTTTGGTGCATTATTTTAACTTAGGTTTCTATGTTTTGAAGGCGTTCTTAATAAAACGGTTATTTCCATTGCCCTTGTTAGATGTGAGATAATTATAGCCAGCTTGTAGCCCAGATGAGATCGTAGATATGATAGAAAAGGGGATCAATTGGCTATATGTCACATCATTTGGTTGAGGACCATGCAACGCCGTCCCAGTCAAAGATCCACATTTTACCTTGCTCTCTCTAGCTCAGTTGTTAGAGCACCCTGTTAGATCACACCAGTGTGGTGAGTTCAAATCCCATCTGGAACTCACATTTTCGTCCAAGTTTTATAACATTTCTATCATTTAATGTTCCTTTCCTGATGTTACGTTTTTTAACTGTTTTGAAAGTTAACCTCTTCTTGATACTGTAGTGTTGGAATAACAGTGGCCAAATATCCTTTGAACTAGAGTGATCCACTAGCTGTCTGTGATGCAGTGAAGAATTTGACTGGACACTCCCTCCTACAAGTAGAAATATACACATGAACTCACTGTAAGTTATTTAACAACCATTACAACAAAGATATTAGTATCTAAAGACAACTTCCAAGTCTGTCCATATAAAAAAAAAACAACCGGGTTGCCCATCATACCTTTCAGGGGTTAAAAAGCAGTTTTGGTTCCTCTTAGAGTGTTCAGCCTCAAAAGGTCCATGGTGGTCTCGAGCTTTTGCCTTGCCTT
>CM042750.1:17748477-17758477 GCA_022496165.2 Catalaphyllia jardinei | reverse complement strand
GACGTTTAAAACAAATCAACCGCATGTATTCATTGGCTTCAACTAAAATTAGTATTTGATTCTGTGCATGTAAAATGCGACGTTTAAACCGGGCCTAAGAGATACCAATTATATAACTACTGGTACTCATTGACTGAATATAAACTGTTTTCTTAATACGTTGTGAATCCCCAGTGTAAATTACACAAAATTAAGAATCATCCATACCTCCCCCACGGAGAGTCAATGGAAATTCCTAGGGGTTGGGGGGTTAAAAGGTAGAAATTTCCAAGGGGTGTGGGGGTTGGGCACATGAAAAATTTCCAGGGGGCATAAATGTCGCAAATTGTACTACACAAACTTTATACGGTAAGTATTTTGATTTGCAGTGCTCCAAAACTTTGAAATATGCTTCCTTTTAAAAGGAACTTGAAGATGTTTGCTTCAAATGTCTTTTCCTTTGCTAAGAAGTCACTTTCATCCTTTGGATGATGGATAATCCCTTTGTTTCCGCGCTCTCTGCACGCGAGATAAATCAAGATGGCTGACTGTAGTAAATTAGTACCCAGACCCCTTTATTCTCACCTTGCGTATCCCATACATGAAGTAACAATGAGTTCGCAAAGGATTCTTGGGCGATTTGAAATTCATTTTGTCAAATTTCGTTTTGTCTGAGAACAAACCGTGTCAGAAAAGTTTATAACACTATCAATTTACTAGTGTTCAACGTTTTTTGGAACGCTTAGAGTTATTTTAAAAGAGGTGTAATCAAAAGTATGCTATCTGATCTAGACCCTAGTTCAACTCCTTAATCATGCTTGTAAATAGCCAACTGGTCTGCCTCCTGCCAGTTGGGATTTTTAACCATGTTATGTTCATTTGCATTAGTTGTTTCATCATTTGGTTTAACTGGCCCCGAAAAAACCCATTGGGGGAGTGGTCAATTAAGATATTCATTTATTTTTTTATCTATTATACAGGCAAAGGAAGCAATTATTTTTTACTTCATAGGCACTTTAAATCCCTGGAAGACACTGAGACAATGGACATCTCTTGTAGTTTTGCAAGTTTCACTCACTTGCTGATCTCACCGCCAGTGATGATGTTACACCACACGCCCAAAAAACAGGTATCAGATCTCCAACATCTGAAGGATCCCCAAAGTTTGGGGCATAGATATCCTCAATTCCTATCACTGATGGATCTCCAATATGTATTGGCGCACCATGCGCGGCATCATAAGCAGCTGTGATGATGACAGTTTTTTCAACCAAGTCTTTGGGAATTGGTCTCATTGAGACAACCATAGGAGTGGCAAATGGCCCAACAGGAACTAATGGAATGTTGGTGATAAACATGGACACATTGCAGTTTTTAACAACATTTTGGAGTTGAATACCAGCATCTGTCAAGGCTTCTTCAAATGAGAAGCTGCATCCAATATAAAAGGATGTGTAGTTATCCATTGCATATACCATCAGGTTCCAAGTCTCTGTCACAATCCCATTTTCCGACACACAGTATTTTGGCAGATCAGTTCTGTAAGCATGAAACAAGACAAACATGAGAAACTGAAGTGCTTGATACTACAATTAACATTTGAGTAAGGAACTACAAAAGTTAATTACAGGTATGTGTGGCCGTCAGAGGCAACAGGCATCATTTGCAGTGGCAACTTGACGGCCTTTGACATCAATAACAGCAAACTGCGCAAAATTGTAGGTAACGGTATTGTTACCATTGGAACTGTAGAAAGTTGTCCATAGCAACACCCTAATTTTAAGGTCAAAAACTTCGTCACTGAAGCTTATTTGCAACTTACTCAACTAACAATAATAGTGTTAAAGGCTTCTCGAACAATGAAGCTCTGAGTTAAGTGTTTATTCCAAGAACAAAATGGCCTCACATGATATTTTATGGGAGAATATTTATCGGAACAGTGCTATTCAAATTCTAACTCTGGGCATACATAGGCAAGTTAACCTGCCTAGCCATGGTCGAAAAATAGCCTGCGTTTACATGTGAGCTTACAACCCCAGGAGTGAGGTTTCTAAAGGTTGTTGGGTGGTCGCTATGCACACAAACAAAGAAAATGGAGGGCGAATGAAGCATTTTGGCTGTCAGTGTTCTTTCCCTCTCACTGGCTGCTCTCGCTGCAACATTTCTGTGCTGTGCCTTTTTTGATCTTTTTTATTGATGCAAAGCCTCCGTCAAAGGCAGTTGACTGCTCAGGCAATGCAGCAGTACAATGCTACTGTTGCCATTTGACGCATTCAAAGAACAATTAACCATCGAGGTAGAATTAGGTAGAACAGTGATGGCTCAACTTGGTCAATGGTGTTTTGCCTGAAAGGGAGTGAAAGGAGAACGTAAGGATGAATCGTGCGGTTTTTTGCCTGTATCAGACGAATTGCAATCCTGGATAGGTGGGTTACTCACCTGACAAAGTTTTTATGGCAAAAATACGACCCAGCTGACAGAGGTACACTACCTGACAGACTGGACAACCTGCATAGGTGAGTTACCCCACCTATCATGTAAACATGATCAAATAAAAATGAGATTATATGGAGATGCGGCTTACCCCACCTAGGTGGGCTACCTCACCAACCTGGGGTCCCCCACCTCCAAGGCTTAGGAATATAAACTAGTCCTTACATGCGAGAGAATGCAGGGTGGGGGGACGTTGTTGTTGATTCTCATACGTACCTCACATCAGATTCCCGGGCCAGAATTCCAGCTGACAGTTCACCGCGTTTGCTTCTGTACAGCAATGGGCACGGAGCTTTGTTTAACTCGCAAAACTGTTCAAATTCATCCGCCAACGAAGAGGGAAGAATGGCTAGATTTGCTTGAAGATATCCCATACAGTATCCAGTAGTTGGTGAGCCCTCGAGCTCTCGGTTCGTCCGAAACTCATATCTTGCTTCTGACGGTGTCCATTTACCGACAGGAGGACCTGGTTTAGAAGACATCTTTTCTTCGAACCTTCTACGACTTCTACCATAAATGCAGAGGTTCCACACTGCTTTACTGAGTAGCTCTCATTGCCTTGTCATGTGTAAACATGTGATCACTATCACAGCACGTGACCTCTCGTGGTTCTGGCATGATCTGTCACGCTAAGTCGCAACTCAGTGACAAAACTATGTCCCTACACTTCCTAAATGGGATTGCCAGTCCTGTTTTCTGCAATACATCGCCTTCTTTCAGCGAAACTAAATAAGATTGCAAGCACTGCCATGACAGCACTACACTTAAATGCACTAGGGTCATGTCGAGGCCGCATTCAAGCCAACTTGGTCGTGGTTCCAACAGCAACCAGTAGACAGTTCGAGAGGTTTTGCGAGTTGAACAAAAGAGCATGTCCTTTACTTTACCACAGTAAGCCTGGAGACATAACAGCGGTCAGTCTTGCCATTGATACAGATATTAGGTATGTAGAATTAATACGTTTGATGCGGCCCGGTTTGTAAGTAACGTTCACTTTTCCAAAATGAAAAGAAGCAAATACTAATCCTTCGGATTACTAAGTTTAAGCCAATATATATTTTCTTCCAAGAACGTAGTGTTTTACAAACTTTTAGTCCGACAAGCCTTTTCGGTTTTTGATGGAGCACGTTTGAATTTCCAATCTTTTGCGTTGTGTGACAGAAAATGATGGCCCGTGCAAAAAATAGGTCACGCCGGATAGAAGCAGTCCCCTACACGGGCTGTCGAATAAGAACTTTTCGTTTTAATTAATAGCAGAACTAATTCAGTGACATGTTTCTTTTACTTTACGGCCGCCATATGAAGGGGGGAGGACAACCTGGTTCCTAGGGCCTTTTACCAAATACGCCAAAAATTACGTCTCTTCTGCAGGCTTTCCCCAGGCTTGGGAGCCTTCGGAACGAGTTTGATTTGCCACAACGTTGTCCTTTACTTGGGGCAGTTAAGGAGAAACATAAAACTTTTCGGTCTGAGGGGTGTTGGGCATTAATCAGCCGCTTTCCTTATGTTTTTGCACTCACTGTTCTGTTATTATGAAATAATTAACTGCATGACTGCATCATCTGTAGAACCCTTCTGCCTTCCTACTTCGTTCTTAAGAACGGCCAGCAAGATAGCCGTGTAGCAGACCTCAAGCAGTTCCCCTGGAGTGATATGGTATCATTTTATATCCTATCTATAAGCTCTGATATCGAGCAAGAGCTCCTGGCTTCTGGAATTCCCGTCCAAAGCGCTGAACAAAATCGGGCCGTCTCTCAGTACAAGACAAACATCCAGTGCACAGGCGTTCAACCGTTTAACTGTCCACTGGTTGTGTTTATGCATCCAATTCCTCAGCAGCTATTGGAAAGGACAGTCGCCGTTACCTCGCGTTTGGGAGCCCTGTATGGAACACTGATACACATCGGAGATCCGTCTGTTATTGGGATAGAGGACATCCACAGACCAGATTATGGGGATCCGTCTGAAATGGATGGATGTGTTCCCGTGTTTTGGGCTTCTAGCTTAACAAGTCATTTGGCCATAAAGTCCGCCGGTGAGTTCATTTTGTTTTTTTTGGTTCAGTTAAGGGATGAAAGCGTAGGAATGAAGCCATCTCTATCCCTTCTTGCCGCATTTGTTCACTGCAGCCGAGTTTATTGGCAAGCTATCGGGAGTTCCTTGCTGGCTGGATTAGAAATGTGTAGTCCTTAAGTTGGGAGACATGCCTTAAAGGGAACAAATTCCTCCCAAAGATGCAGAAAACTTTCGTTAGAGAACTCGCTGGGAAATGGCGATTCAGGTTCATTTGCCGGCAATTAGAATGCTACACAATTTTTATTTGTTGGTTAATTTGCATCTATTATGGTCCCTAGCCTTATGAATCTAACAGAGTGGCTCTTTGGTGCCTTGATGTTTTTAACACACCTTTGTCCCTTCTTACGAAACAGTTTCCCATAAACATTTAGGCTTCTATAGATTGCGCTCAGCGGCTCTTTGGTAACTTCTGGCATTGGAGCAACGTTTTGTGGAATAAGTATCCTCAAGCAATTTTTCACCGCCGAAGCATGCAACTGTAATTTTAGAGAATTTTAAGTTTTTCTGTCATATATGGTACCTTGCTCTTCCGATTGACAAAGACAAAACAAAACAAAACAAGACAAAGCATCATGTTTGTCTTAAGGCCCGGCCAAACGCTTTATCGCTTTATCCAGTGTCTAGTCTTTCCTCTTTTTGTGACTCTAGCATCCTCCTCTTTCAATATTTCAAGCAGAGCAAGAGCGGCTAAACACCTCTTCACAGTCAGTCGATTCGCGTGCCATTTTTTAGGCAACCAATATGGCGCGCGTTTGTTTTCTAAGCCGGATTCTGGGTAGATTTTGGACCCAGACCTCTCGAGCCGAAGTGTTGATTACAACATGTTGCATTCGTTGGTCACCTCGTCCAACAATGTGCAACATCTTCCAACATTGTTGGATTCAACAATGTTGGATGATGTTGGATCCGTTTGTTAAATATGGACTGACAAGAGTAGTTCCTAATCCCCCACTAACAACTGAGCTAAAATTTCGCGTTTTCGGTGGGTATTCCACCTACCTAAGTCACCGAGCTACCAAGTTTGAGCTTCAATTCAGCGATGAGCGCTCTCAGTTGAAGATTACAAAAAGAGCTGAGGACAACAACTAAATTTATGCATTTTAGCGGCAACTACTTTTCATTTTCAGAATTGACATCACGGTCAGAGTTCGAGCTCTCGTCAGTATCTGCCGTCGTGTGAATATCGGGGAAATTAATTCGCTCTTGTACGTAGCGAGACTAGTTCCGTTTTAAATTCATTACTAGTAGCAATCTGTAACGCGTCCTCAGCTGTGTCTTCAGCCCTTTGGTAGAAGCCTTGGCTATAGTCTTGATCCCAGCGCGTCTTAAAGAGGTGCATGCTTGATCCTAAAGGCAGCCAGTCGCCCAGTACGCGCTCAACTTTTGCAGCTCCAATACGACAGAATGTCAGCTTCTTGACCTGAACTGAGTCGAGGATCCTTCTTGTTGAAATCAATTGCTTGCTCGAAGTAACGCCTCGCATCATGTCTTGCGTGTTTACGTGGCTTCGCATGCCGCGGGCATCCGGAATCGTACTCATGGTAGCCACCCACACCGAGCGATAGCTGTAGTATAGCTCGGCCCCGTCCTCTGGAACTTCAAGTCTTTTAACACTCGCACGCATTTTGCGGCACGTACATGCTGTTGCGTTGCTCTTTTTAATCCCATGTTAGTGCTTTTCAAGGTATCCTGATTTCTCGATCAAAGGCAACCGTGACTAGTTCGGCATCCAAAGTTCGAGATTCACCGCCCAGCTTTTGTTTCCTTAGAGTCCACTCTTCACATGAACTCCTGAGTGTCTTTGCCATCACTCGTTCCTAATAATTCCGTCTGTTTCTTAATAATTCCATCCAGAAGCTTTGTTCCACTTGTGGTTCGAACCTTCCCGCTGTCAGCAGAATTGGTTTGGATTTGCTGTCCCTGACAGCAGTGATCACAAATGCTATGTCACTGTATTGTTACGGTAGTTTAATTTCCTACCACAATTGCATCACAGCCCTTGAAGGTTAATGCCAGCGTGTTGTTAAACATGTTTCAATTTTCTTCGACAATGGGAGTGGAATTAGAATCGTATAGCCGATATCCTAAACATTGAAGGGGCACATCGAAGACTCGATTGACGACCTGGATCAGTTTGAATTTGGTTCCGTTCCTCGTTTAGTGCAGGCTCCTGCGGGTTCAAGCTTCCCCCTGCACATGGCTTATTTGAATCGTTGCTAGGTAACTCTATTGACATGGAGGATCGTGCGGTAGTTTTTTGTTCTTCAGTGTAAAACCCCCTTAGAAAACCATCAGTATCCTCTGAAACTCTCTTGGTACCCCTAATGACTGTCTCGAGCAGCTATGTTACACACGGGCCTGGTTATGAGTCATGTCGTTTCATTTAAGAGTTTCCAGTGGTTCTGTATCCAGCTGAAGTCCTAACAAATCTCCATATATCTGTAGCGATGAGTAAGATAATAGAACCCCAAAATAAGTATTATTAACAGGTTATGTTTGAGTCGCGATTTTCTTTTTGCTTTCACTGTGATATATTTGGAAGCGGAAATGACCAAAACGGTTCTTGCCGTAGATTTTTACCCTGCCAAATAAATTCAACATCAATCTGCCAAGTTCTGCAACACATCAGTCATCCTATGCTGCAGCGCTCCATAGAACATTACCGGCTTTGGTGAAAACGTATGACTTGCAGAGATCAGACTCCTTAATGAAATCACTTTTCCTCGACTTGCAGTAACAATTGTTTTCCTCAAAAAGCAGTTTTTAAAGAAAATATTAGAAAGAACATTCAAAACATCTGGGAAGCATGTGATTTGTATGCTTTGCTTGGTTAAGAATTAGAAAGAGAAAGTCCCTGAGCTGAATACTAATGAACAAGACAAGTCAAAATGTTTTGGTACACCAAGAAAATATGCTTTTGCTGATTATGTCCTTTCTTTTGACCCCCCCTCCCACCTCCTTGAGCCTTGCTTCTTGGTCGACCATGTGTTGGTATTGAGGCGAGCTTCTCCAGAGAAATTCTGACTTCTCTACATTCATTGGACAATGTCACAATTCATCCATCAACACCTCAGTACCAAGCATACTATGACTGTCTATAATCCTACCTTGGCAGACCCCCTAGATCTTGTACGAAATATTACCATTCTGGGAAAACGATTCTGTTGTGTTCCACTTAAGGGATCGACTTGCATCGATATTCAATAGGACATTACACGTTTCACACTGTTAAAGACAAAAGCGCTTTGTTTTCGTTTTATGAAAAACGTAAATCGGCGAAAGTAACTTTAAGTCAGCGTACGAGCGAGAACAAAAACAACGCCAATAACTTTCCAGTCAAAACATATGACAAAAATATCCCTTTTTATCTGTCATATGATTCTTTTCAGCGTTTCCTGTTTAAATAAAGATTTGCATATTTGAAATTTTAAGATCAACCCGTTACCTAGTCTCAATTGACTTTGAGGAAAGGGAAAGTCCCTGAATTAATAATGAATGATATGCTGTAATAATGTATTTCCAAGTAAGATTTCCTGGAATTATGATAAAATCGTCAGCATGCACGACATAAAACATTACCTGACTGAAAGGTGCTTTATCTGATATTTTATTGGTGTTTTATTATCACATGAGAATGGATGTTTTTTTTTTACCTAAGAACTGAGGTCCGAGGGCCCCAAAACCTACTGATATAAGTGAGTAATTGGTCGCCGAAACTTCGACTAGTAGCTGACATCACAGAATCCCATTCCGACCCCCTTTCAATTTAAGGGTTGATTGAATCTTGTTTCAAACGAAAGATTGACTTATAGTCCTACTTTTTCAATAGCAATGTTGACTAATCTGCTATCGTTTAAGAATACCGAAAACGTCTAGAATATGCAGTGTCTACAGCAATCAACGGTAAGGAACAGACTTACTTGCTTCAAAACAACACCATCAAAACAACAATACATATAATATTGTCAACATCAATTCAACCAGATATCCTGTATTTGCAGCGACAATTTTTTTTTTAACTAACAAATTTTAAAACCTTAACAATTTGTTATCAAGACCTCATGTACATCAGCAAGTCAAACGAATAATAATACATACGTTATTGACATTTATTTTGGGCGGTGAAGCTTGCTAGGAGTGCTAGCAAATTTCATTATTCGCATCAGAGATCCGACGGTAAATCTGCCAAATCAGTGATAAAGCGAGGTACACTGTCAGTGGATTTGTTGCAAAGCTAACAGAAAATGATCGAGTGACACAGTGAAATTCGCACCCATAACAACACTCCTAAATGCCAGTGAATTTAGAATTTAGAAGTCGTTTAGAAGGCTTTAATTTGGTATCCCATCTGTGACTTTATGTTTTCTGAGTGAACACACGCGCCAAAAATGTTCTTGGTCAGTACACAGAAACACTCATAAAGAGTGAACAATTCCTCGTAAGTGTTGCTGCTGTTATGAAAATCTGTATTTTCTGTTGGAAAAAGTCTAAAGAATTCAGTGTAGTGCATTGTTTCCTTCCTAGTTCACGCTAAATTCGAATAATATGGAATTATTGTTTCTTGGTCTACTAGTTTCCTCAAGACAGTAAAGGGACAGCGATTGAGTAATCTTAAGCATGGCATGGCATGGCATTTCTATTTCTTTTCCGTTTCACTGCCGCTTGTTTCACAGCTGGCGTTGTTATCAGAGGCTTCAGCATCACTGTCATCGAGCAGGATAATTCTTTCTCTGTACGCCGCGTCTTCGCACAAGTGATGGAGAAAGTCGATTCGCTCTTGAAGAGAGTCTAGTTCTGTGTTAAATCCAAGGCGACTCGCAAGTCTCAATGCATTCTCCGCAGTTTCCATGGCCAGTTGATACAATCCTTGACGATAGTATTGGTCAGAACGCGTCTTTAGAATCTGCACTCGGGTACCTCGAGGAATGTGGCTGCCAAGTTGGCACTCCAAAATATCCAAATGTTTTACAGCATCTTCGATATGTTTTGAGGGAATGACTTTTTTTCGAATACGAGCGACCGTGGAGGTGCAATCAAGCAATAGCGCTGCGACTCTTAGGTGACCATATATCTGTTGTTTAATCTGCACTCTCAATCTGTGATCTTTCTTGCAGCATTCAATCGTTTTTTCGAAGTAACATCTCGCCTTTCTTCGTGCGTCATTTCGCGCTTGCGCATGTCTTTCGTCATCCGGGATCATGCTCATGTACCCTAACCAAAGAGAGCCATAGTTGTAATACACCTCGGACCAGTCCCCTGGGGATTGGTGGTTTTGCAGCAAAAACTCACTTTTTTCCAGACAATGAAAAAGAACGGATAGTTTCGTATTTTTTCTATATCTGTAGTCTTGTACCAGTCGATAGTAGGCTCTTGCTAATAAAATGTTAGGATTTATTACTTGAGAGACTGCATCGGTTTTTATGACTGAGATGAAGAGGCGCTTGCTTTTTTT
>CM042750.1:17723477-17743477 GCA_022496165.2 Catalaphyllia jardinei | reverse complement strand
CTTTGGCCAAAATATCCAAGTGTTTTACAGCATCATCGATATCTTGAGAGGGAATGACTTTGTTTCGAATACGAGCGACCGTGGAGGTGCAATCAAGCAATAGCGCTGCCACTCTTAGGTGACCATATATCTGTTGTTCAACCTGCACTCTCAATCTGTGATCTTTCTTGCAGCATTCAATCGTTTTTTCGAAGTAACACCTCGCCTTTCTTCGTGCGTCATTTCGCACTTGCGCATGTCTTTCGTCATCCGGGATCGTGTTCATGTACGCTAACCAGTCGGACCATTCCCTTGGGGATTGGTCGTTTTGTAGTAAAAACGTTTTCTCCAGACAGTGAAAAAGAGCGGATAGTTTCCGCAGTTCATATTTTTTCAAGTTACCTGAGAACTTTAGACTGAGGAAAACTCCGTTGCATTTTTTTGTAAGTGTTCATTACCGTTGCATGTTTATGCGAGGGTGATGCCCGCTTTATGTTTGTGTGGTTGCCCCTGCGTCGTGATTTAATCCTTCTTTTCTATTTTAGACGTTTGTGAAATTGTTTTGAATTTATACCAAACTATTTTTGGCATGCATTTTGTCGGAGGAAACCTTTCACCACTCTTAAAAACAAGAGTTCGAAATATTCTTCGCTGTGTGAGGAGCACGTTGAGAAACAGCAACTGAATATCTTCCTTCCCCAATGACGCAAAACATCGGCATTTTTTAGGCCTGGTTTAAATGTCGCATTTTACATGCGCCGAATCGAATTGCCAAATTAAGTGCATGTACAATGCGACGTCTAAATCAATTAAATGCGACATACTTCAATTCGATGCGAGTCAGTCGAATATTCGACTGATCCAGTCGAATATGCGACTGAACTTAGATAGTTGATTTAAACGCCGCATTTTACATGTGCCGAATTGAATTGAAATTACGTTAAATTATTTATGTTTGCTTGAACTGGAATTTAAAACACGTCCCTCGCGCTCAGCAATTTTATTCGATAAAACAATGCGACGTTTAAATCAAATCAGCCGAACGTATTCATTCGAGTCGACTAAAATTAGTATTTGATTCGGCGCATGTAAAATGCGACGTTTAAACCAGGCCTTAGTGAGAAGTAATGTTTTCCTGTATGGAAATTGATTTTTCAAAAGTGTGAGAGGGGAGGTCCCTTTCTTAAAAGCGCGCTAACTTGGAGAATTTATCGGTTTCACTTCTTCATCCACTTCCGCTTTCTCCAGTAATACTGATCAAAAGTGGGAATAGTCTTATTTGCATTATGTTTGATATCGTCGTATTTACATTATTGTTATGCAGTATTGAAATTCAAAATCTTACGCTCGAATGTTCTCGGTTGTGGTCGGATTTGACAGAGTTAATTCTGTTGTAAAAACTCTGCCGTGTTGGCGCTTAACTCCATGCATCGTTAAGCCGTAGCATGAAGCGAGCACCCCATACTGACGTCCAGTCAGGTTCACTGGAAATGGGCGACTTAAAATTTTCAAAGATGCTGGACGAGGCACAGTGATTATTGTTGGCGACATTCGTTTTCGTCGGATGCCCAACACCATCGCATGATTCTTAGTTTGATTACGTGGACTGATTTGACAAGATCTGAATTTAGCTGAATAAGAAGACTCTGCCGCCTCCAATCATGTTCACGGGAAGTCATTGACACGCGTTTAGTTTGAAGTGTGGACCGAGTAGAATTAAAGTGGCAATAAAGTTGCTGTGTTACGAATAAAGCTTGGCTTGATTCTTTTCGGAACTTAATTTTTCATTAGATAATACAGCACTTTAAAATTAACAACAGAACCATTAATTGTAAAACCTTTACTTATTTACGTCTTTTAGATACGCCTTTTTATAGTATCCCTGTATCTGAACACTGTTTCATTTATGTGTACCAATGGGCGAATAATATCGTTACGTTTTGTGTCTATGACTACACCAGGGTTGCAAAGAGGGTTATGTTTTCGGGATCTCAGGTTGATGGCTGGTTTCCATCCAAAACTACATCAGTTAAGCGGATCACCTCCCAGATCGTTTTCTTCCGGATTCTCGTCAGTTTCGCTGCAGCTCGCGTCATATCCGGAATCACTGCCAGAAGTTGAGGCATCACCATCAATAAGCAGCTTAATTCTTTGTGAGCGTACTGTGTCCTCGCACAGCTGATCGAGAAAATCGATTCGCTGCTGAAGTGATTCCAATTCGGTGTTAAATCCATGCCTGCGTGCCATTTTCAGTGCATCCATAACAGTGTCTTTGGCCAGTTGATACCTTTCAGGTCCTTGACGATAGTATTGGTCAGAACGCTTTTTCAGAATCTGCACGCGTGTACCTGGAGGAATGTCACCAAGTTGGTGCTCTGTAATATCAAGGTGTCTTGTCGCTTCCTTGATATCTTGTGATGGAATTACCCTTATTCGAGTTCTAGCGGCAGTTGAGGAACAATCAAGTAAGAGGGCTGCAAGACCAAGGTGACAATATGTTAGCCTCTTGAGTTGAACCCTTGAGCGGGGGTCTTTTTTGCAGATGGCAATTGCCCTTTCATAGAAAGTTTTTGCTCTTTCTTGTATTTCCTTTCGCGCCTTAGAATTTCTCTCGTCGTATGGGATTCTGCTCATGCAACCCAACAAGACTATACCTGAAGTGAAGTACATTTCTGCCAAGTCCTCGGGACAATCGTGATTTTGTAGTAAAACCTCGCTTCGTCGAAGAAATTCCATAATGGCAGAAACCTTTTTGATCTTCCTAGCTCTAGAATTATAGTTGGCCGCAAGTAAAAAGTAGGCCCTCGCAATTAAAATGTTCGGATTTCTTAGCTGGCAATGGTTACCCAGTTTAATGACTGAAGTAAAGTAGAGCTTGCTTTTACCAAGTTGTTTGTGGTACTGGAATGCTACTCCTTGTTCAATTATAAGGGCTAATTCCATGTCAACGTACTCTTTTTTTGTACAAAGACTCGAGTACAGAGAGAGCAGTTGCGCATCTTTTTTCAGCCATCCGTTTTCCTGAAAAGCTTGAAACTTCTTGTGGATCTGATTGCAATGATCTCCATTTGGAATCGGTTGTTTACTTAATTCCTTGTCTTTGTTACGTTTTTCCGCCCATCGTTGAAGGAAGAATGTAAACATACGTTGATGGTCCTGAAACTTTCCACTGTCCTGTAAAAGCTCCAGGGTTTTGAGGATTTCTTCACTTTGGGGTCCGTTAAGGACACCTTGCTTTTTTATCACAGGTAGGGATTGCGCAACATCCAGTAGTATTTCACTAGATGGATTACTCAATTTCTGCTGACTTGCCTCTTCATGAACAGCTGGTTTACTGAAAAACTGCACCGTACTGTCCGCTTCTGCTTCGAGTGGTTCTATTTGTTCACCCTGGCTGACTAACACGGCATTGCAGTTACTGAGAATTACATTCAACGTCTTTGCTTTCATGTGAAGGCTTGTCTCAGCGATGACCGAGGTTGAATCGTGTGGAGTGGACATGGATGACTCGATGTTGAGGGCGCTGCAAGATTGATGTCCGGCAGGCATGGTTTACTTTTAAGGCACCTCAGTGTTGCCGACTAAAAGAAAACTTTGTATTTGTCAGTCAAGATGATCGACTAAAACGGGCATTACAGTTCTTGATAATTTCATTCACGGCTGAGTTGTCAGTCTGCTAGGACTGCAAGATTAAAGTCTGGCTGGCATGGCTGGCTTTAAGTCACCTCAACGCCATTGACTGAAGAAGAGTCCATGACAATCTGTTTGTAAAGGTTCGTCATCGCTCTTCAGGCAAAGAAAGGCCTCTTGCTCGTGACTCAATTCGGCGTTATCCGATTTTACACGTCTATGGCCAGTTGTTTTGAATTAATGTCTAAGAATATTTTGCCTTACACAACCTTACACAACTTTAGAAGCGGCAGGATTTCGAATTATTCCTCGCTCTACGTAGAGCACGTTGGAAACAGCAATGTCTTCTTTCTTCAGTAACACATGATTTCGACGTTTACGAAGCGAAATTTGCACTCTGAGGAAATAAAATATTCATGCTTGATATCTGCGTGTATGTAAATTGAGATCTTTTGAAAGTTTGATAGGGAAATTCCCTTTTCCAAAAACGGGCCAATATGACAGATTTAAAAATTTCACTTTCCTCTTTCTATTTCCCTCAGTGAAACCGATAAAAAGTAGAAGTAAAAGTAAAGCATTTTTCTTTTTGTATTCATTGTTCTTTCTTCGTTATAGATTAGACAAAACTGCAAAACTGAACAGCAGATTAGAGCTTTTGAAATTAAGAATCTATAAATAGATGAATACATATCCATCTATCTATATATATATATAGATTATATACTATTTCACTTGCTGTGTAGGGGTGGGATGTTTTTCAGATGTAACTTTGTACGTTATGTTACGATCCCTGAGCTTGTAGTCGGATTGTAGTCCCCTCTGATAATAGCCGAGGTAATCACAAACTCAAGTTAGCAAGTTCTCCCCCCCCCAAAAAGGAGCCATGATCCTATATTACTTCTGCCATGTATAACTCTTGTATTGTTGAACGTACATTATGTCATTGCTGTATGTGTGTGTAATTATTTATCCTAAGTCACCACGTGCGTAGCGAGTACAAAGGTCCAGGTCCATGAAGCTTGAGGTCACGCACAATTACCTAACGTGTAATAATAGTTCTCAGAAATATAAACAAAGTTCAAACAGAACATCAGTAAGTGTACAACGTTCTCCTGTTAACTACAAAACAGGGGCACCCAACGAGAAACTTCGATGAAATATCTGTTCGGGAGAGTCTACTCCTTCTAAGACATTCGGATAATGCATTGACGAAAAGCTACTGATTTCTTAACTAAAACATCAGCTAAAAGACTCGCAACCACGGATTTCCAGGGGAAATGGTCCCTTAGATTTTCGCAAGGGATATTTTTGCAGGTTTGGCTCTTAAAAAGGTCGCCTTAGGTAAGCAAATAGTTCGCAGAGACGTTCTTCGAAGGTACCGTTCAGCTAGCAATTTCTGAAATGAAGATTTCATTCCCTAAAATTTTCGGGCACTTCTATATCCGAACAGATAAAATTTTTCTAGCTGATCAAAACAACTATTTAAACAGTCATTAAACATCGCAAGGAGCCTAGAAATATCCCTCAAAGGTTTTTTTGCTTGATTTGCTCGTTGGGTGCCCCTGATGTTCTACCTCAGCCGTGACTATTTCGGGACGTGAATTGATGCATGATCCTTGCAACATTTTGGAGGGAAAACTGATGGAGTAAAGACTGATGATCTTGGCTCTTCTTACTTTCCTCTTCCGCGCTGGTTGTTTGGTCCATGTGTAAATTGGTCTGGACCGATGAACTGCGGCAGCTTTAGCCCTAGAGTGCTGCTAAACAGATGATTATTCTTTGCAAGATGATATTAATGTATTTTCGCTCGATATTTTATCTTTGCTATAAGTAGCCTGCGCGGCTTTTCCGCTTTTCTAGCGCCCTCAAATTGCTTAAAGACCGCCAAGCTACGCAGGCTATGTTATAAGCGGGTATGATCTCAGGTGATTTGCATGCGTAGGCGGTCAACCCATATGTCATAATTATTTTGTCACTTCGCGGAAGCGGAAGGAAAATTTCCCTTTTTTTGTTTAGAAAAAAACAAGTCTTTATGTTTAGTTATTTTCTTGAGTTTGGCGTATTTAATTGTTCCCACCAAACAAATGAGTTATGTTAAACCTTTGGTCTTTCAATGGCCTCCCTGTACTGTGTGATAAATTCGTACGATAGCAGCTGATAATATGAAATGTCGGCGCCGTCACGCAACTGTTTTTTTTCTGGTGAGTGGTGCAGATGGTGTGTAATGACCAATAATTTACCGTAGGCTATTGTGAGTACGTGAATTTGATTAGCTATATTACCGTTTTCTATCTGCTGATAAAAAAACAGTTACGCATCAATGCACATCGCGCATCACGTTTGAACTTGATGTAACATAATAAAACAGTTCTTTTCTACGCATTACTTGACATTTTTTCTTTTTATGCAATGCGACTACGGTAAATTTATACTAAAACAATTAGACAACTCGCCCTTGTTTTCTACGAGCGATAGTCAACTCGGCTGAGTATCTGCTCGTAGAAAACTCGGGCTCGTAGTCTAATTGTTAATTATCGCACTGGTTGGTAAATAGTAACATACCACGGAACGTCCGAGTTATTTCGGTCTCCGATAATCTCGGATGCCTGCTTATTAATACTTCTTGAAATGACCTCAAGGATTGTTTACGACACTTGTAACGCAGAGTCTACCTCGTCGACAAGAAAGTCTTTCACAACTCATTTTTCTGACATGGCAGTGGCGGATCCAGACCTTGAGCTAAGGGGGGTCTTAATTTACTTTCCCTTCTGGCCTTTTTCCCTTCAGTCATTTCTTCTTTTTTTACCCAAAATAAGGGGGGGGGGGTAGGGGTGGGCTCCTCCCCTAGATCCGCCGCTGCATGGATTTATAATTCCTTTTTCGCTGGAAGCAGAGTCGATAGCCATAGGTAAAGAAGAGATGTCTTTTTCGCTCGGCGAAGCAGAATATCGATATAGCTCAGTATACCCGTGGAGTTAAAATTTAGTGAGTAGTCCTGATTCATTTTGCATTTTAAATAACTGTGAAAAGAAAAGCAAACAAACATTCAAAAGGTTCGAAAACCTTGAAAGGGATATTTCTTTTTCCATAGTTGAGTTAGTAAGCAAACACCGAGGAAAAGCTGCCAAAATACTTTTGACAGACTTGTTCCTTTGCAACTTTTTTGTCATTAACAACAAAACCGCAGAAATATCCTTACTATATATGCGCGTATTCCTGTATCTGAATTATTGTTTCATTAAGGACCAGAGCTGATTCTCGTCAGATTCACTGCAGCTTGTTTCAAATCTAGAGTCACTACTAGAAGTTGAGGTATCGCCATCAGCCAGCAGCTTATTTCTTTCTCTACACAACGTGTCTTCGCACAACTGTTCGAGAAAATCGATTTGCTCTTGAAGCGCGTCCAGTTCAGCGTTAAATTCATGGCGGCGTGCCATTTGCAATGCATCCTGGGCAGTTTGTTTTGCCAGTTGATACTTTTCAGGTCCTTGACGATAGTACTGGTCAGAACGCCTTTTCAAAATCTGCACGCGTGTACCTCGAGGAATTTCACCAAGTTCGTATTCTACAATATCTAGGTGTTTTGTCGCATCTTTGATATCTTGTGATGGAATTACCTTTATTTGAGTTCTAGCGTTAGTCGAGGAACAATCAAGTAAGAGGGCTGCAAGACCAAGGTGACAATATGTTAGCCTCTTGAGTTGAACCCTTGAGCGGGGGTCTTTTTTGCAGATTGCAATCGCTTGTTCATAGCACGCTTTTGCTTTTTGTTGTATTTTCCTTCGAGCCTTTGCATTTCTCTCGTCATCCGGGACCATGCTCATATAATTCAACCAAACTATACCTAAGTTGTAGTACATTTCGGCCCAGTCCTCGAGGGATTCGTGATTTTGTAGTAAAACCTCGCTTCGTCTTAGACAATCCAAAATGGTTGAAACATTTTTGGTCTTCCTAGCCGTAGAACTATAGTTAGCTGCAAGTAAGAAATAGGCTCTGGCAATTAAAATGTTCGGATTTCGTAGCTTGCAATGCTCGGCGAGTTTTATGACCGAAGTGAAGTAGAGCTTGCTTTTCCTGAGTTGTTTCTGGTATATGAATGCTACTCCTTGTTCAATTATAAGGGCTAGTTCCATGTCAGCGTGCTCTTTTTTTGTACAAAGTCTCGAATACAGAGAGAGCAGTTGCGTATCCTTTTTCAGGCATCCGTTTTCCTGAAAATGTTGAAACGTTTCGACTGCTTGGTTGCAATGTTTTCCATTGTTGGAATTGGTTGTTTATTTACTTCCATGTCTTTGTTGCCTTTTTCCACGCATCTTTGAAGGAAGAATTGAAACATACGTTGATGATCTTCAAACTTTCCATTGTCCTGTAAAAGTTCAAGATTTTTGAGGACATCCTCACATTGTGGCCCCTTAAGGAAACCTTGCTTTCTTATGGCAGGTAACGATGGCTCAACATCCAGTAATATTTCACCAGATGGATCGCTCGATTGCTGCTGACTTTCCTCTTCAGAAACAGCTGGTCTTCTGAAGAATTGCACTGTACTGTTCACCTCTGGTTCCACTGGTTGTATTTGTTCAACCCTGCCGACTAAAACGGCATTGCAGTTCTTTAAAATTACATTCAGCGTCTTTGTTTTCGTCTCAAGGTTTGTCTCAGCGATGACCGAGGTTGGATCGTCGTCTGGAGTAAACATGGATGACGCGGTGTCGAGATGGCTGCAAGATTGATGTCCGGCAGGCATGCTTTCCTTTAAAGGTACCTCTGTGCTGCTGACCGAAGAAAACCTCGTTTCAGTCTGTGAAAGATTCGTCATCGCTGTTCATGGGAAGTAATGCCTTTTTTCTGTATGCGTGGTTGCCACTTTTCAGCGTTAGCCGATTTTAGACTTCAGTGTTAACAATTGTTTCAATTGAATTAATTCTAAAGTATATTTTGCGTCTCGTCGGCGAAAACCTTTCACTTTGAAAGAGAAATTCGAATTATTCGTCGCTGTACACAGATCACGTTGAGAAAAAGAGATGTCTGTTTTCCGCAGTAACGCAGACCTTTGACATTTACGTCGTGAAAACTTACACTCTGAGAAAATAAAATATTCATGCTTCATATCTGCGTGTATGTAAATTGAGCTCTTTCGAAAGTTTAATTCTCGGGAAAGTCCCTTTAATAAAAGCTGGCCAATAGCGATCATCAATGTTTACAAACAAGTCTTTTGATATTGAAATTTTGCCAACCGCCACAGAGGAAAGAATCCTTTCTTTCGACAGCCAATAAATTAAACCTATGGTTGGCACATGAATAATAGGGAGTTTCAGCAAACCACGACAGCGACGGCAACGAGAGCGTCACCAAACAAAGGGTTTAATGAGAAAAACAATAGCTGTGCACGTGCGTTTTGAATCTTGGTACATTTCTTTGCCGTCCTGTACAAATGACTAAGTTCTACGTATTTTAAAAAACGCGAACCGCAATAGTCTCCTTCGCAGCCGTTTTTTGGGATGTCATGGGGAAGCGTTGCGTGACACCCCAAAAAACGGCTGCGAAGAAGACTAGAACCGCAATGGCTGATTTTTCGTATTCTCCTTTCCGTATCAAACGCTGTTGGTGCATGTTTAGCCTGAGAAAGTTTTTAGACCGATAGGCGTACTGAACCGATTTACAAAGTTGCGACATTCGAAGGTGAAATATAAATCATTTTTAACAAGGGTTCGTCCCTGCCGTCGCCGTCGTCATTGCTAAAACTCCCTTGACAATAGGTGACGCAACGGGGCCAACTGGAAAGGAATGAACTCTGGACTGGACTTTGGACTAGACCCTGGACTGAACTTTGGACTGGACTTTATTAAACGAAGTTAATATTTAACTAATAATATTACGACTAACTATTTCTATTTAATTATTAACCAGCGGGAAAATTTTTCAACACTTTCGACACGTTTTGAGAGTGCATGCTTTTTTTAAAAGAACAGACGAAAAATCTAACAATGCTGTCCAGTAACTTTAAATCGAATCAAGCTACTTTTACGTGAATACTGTGACAGTACGACGATATATCTTAAGCGTGCGCTGTCTAAAGAATGTTAGGAATGTAGATACCTCTTACTAACCGAGTTCGAGGTCTGTACTGTAAGTTACGGATCCTCGTTTTTTCCCCTACGATTTATGGCCCGCGCGCTTCGCGCTAGGGGCCATAAATCGAAGGGGAAAAAACGAGGATCCGTAACTTACGGAGGTTAGTAAGATATTTATTATATCTCTGTTTTGTGTCTGACGAGTTCGGGAACGATTTTTATCAATGAGGAACGGCTTCAAATTTCTGAAGCAGGTCGAAAGCAAAACGAGTCAATTTGAAATCGTTTTTAAGTCGTTACTACGCTTTAGCACACAATTTGGGGTAAAAAAAAGTTTTAAACCTTTACTTGCTAAATAAGTTAAGAAATTTTGGCGATAAATCACGCAACAGTTTGGCAACACAAACAAATTTAAATTTTAGCGGGCCGTGCGGGAGAGTACGGCCCGCTAAATTGACCAATTACAGCGCGCGTGGGAGGCAGCGTGGCCGAGTGGTTAAAGCGGTGGATTTGAAATCCGTAGGTCGCGGGTTCAAATCCCGTTCTGACCGCTTGCTGATGTTGTTCTCGGAAGCCCCGAGTTCAACTTCTCGGTTACGCTTGTAAATAGCCAACTGGTCCGCCTCCCGCCAGTTGGGATTCTTAACCTGGTTATGTTTATTTGAATATTAATTTATCATTGTTTGTTTGCATTGGTCCTGAAAAGCCCCGAGGGGGAGTGGCCAATTACGTATATTATTATTATTATTATTATTATTATTCCAATTTAATTTACGATTTGAGAGCCATTGAGATGTTATTGGAATACTTGAATACGATGCACAGATGAGTATGCTTCAGGGAGGGAGCCACGACGCCTTAAAATTCTCTTGCTTCGAGATATAAGTGGCCTGTACTTTCCGCTGAAAACAACTGAAGTGTTTAGTTTCATAGTCCTATCTGGTTCAATTATAGTAATAGTGTGTAAAGCGATCGCGCTTAACATATCGAATGTATTGAATTGGACTACATTCCTGCAATTTGGAATAAATAAGCACGAGCAAATTTTTCAAAGATTACAAAAAATTACAATTTGTAGTCTTAGAAAATTTACGAGTTCTTATTTATTTCAAATTGCAAGAGACAAAATCATTTGATTACTTGTTAATAATATACAGGTGACAATTCCTGTCACGCTTCAGTATTTACGTGACAAATTGAGGCAACAGGCAACTTCAACTTTATTACTATCCGCGTTAGAAATAAGGTTGAAATTTTTGTTTTCTTTATGGTAGTCGCAAATTGTAACGCAAGTTTTTATTGGCTGGTTCACTGATGAACTTGACGCTTAATATGCTCCCACATACATCTTCAGAAGTATTAAACAGTTACCTAAACTACAATTAAGTTTTAACACGAAGACTAGGAAAGTAATGACGATGAAAACGTTAATGACAATGAACAGACTTAGTTAAATCTGTTGGAAAAATATAAATGGCTAGTTGAGAAGGAGTTTCTCACTGCCAACATTTTCATTAAGCGCTGGTTTTAAATCGCGAATCAACAAGGTTTCCTTAATTTTACAATGTATATCAGACTGTCCAGTGGCTAAAATGTCAAAGTGATCCCATTTAATCCTGTGACCTGTTAGGGTCAATAATATTATCAGCAATGGTAGAAGAATGGCTGTTACTCGTCAACGCTTTGAAGTGTTCCGTTTTCCAGTCATACAATCGACGTTATAGCAATCATCACAATCCCAGCAGCTAGCCTTTTGAACTACTTTAGACTTAAGGGAGCGGCTGAGTCTGTCTTTATAGGGGAAAAAGACTTAATTCGGCGAGTGTTTCTGAAAATAATCTTAGGATTAAATCAACCAAAGAACTTGTAAATAAATGATTTAAGCTGTTGTGATTATCACTGCTCTGTAATTATTATGAGGTCTTGATCACGGTCACTTTCCACACTTACATTGCACTTTTTCGGGATTCCAGATTCTCTCTTTCTCTGCAAACTATCTCGTGTTTCGTTGTAAGATGTTCCTCAGTTCTGATTCCGAAATACGATTCGTATTTGTTCGTTGAACGCGAAGTAGCTTCGTCGTTTGTTAGTTAATGAGAGCACAGCTTTGTCCGTTCGGGACACCGACTGGCTGACCAACGATTACGACATCACAATCTTTGACCGTTAATGTTATTGAGTTTGTATGATGTTCTACCTTAGCCGTGACTATTCGGGGACGTGAATTCATCCATGATTCTTGATGACAACTGATGGAGTAAGACTGTTGAGCTTCGCTTTTCTTACTGGTTTCCTCTTCCGCGCTCGCTGTCTCCTCCATCTGCAAACTGGTCAGAGTTGATGAGCTGTGGCATTGTTCGCAGACTTTAGCCCTAGAGGGAAGGGAAAAAATTGTTAAAATTGGTTATTACAGGAACCGTTTTTACCACTCATCTGGAAAAAAAACAGTCGCGCAGCGGCGCCGGCGTTTCCTATTATCAGCTACTATCGTAACAACTACTTAAAAAGCATTGTAAATGTTCACGTCTTCAATCTCTGTATGTCTTGTTGTAGTTGTAGGTATGCACATGAGATAGCAAAGACTGTCTTAATCAGATCAGCATCATCATGCAAGGAGAGATCATCTGTTTAACAGTACTTTCAAGGGTATAATGGATATTTTCGCTCTGGTTGGTCATCAGCAACATACCATGGAAGAGGGTAGTTAAGGGGGGGGGGGGGGGGGGGGGGGGGGGGAGTCAAGATCACGTCTCACGGAAAATAAATTGGTCCTTTCACAATTCGCTAGAAATAAAATCGGCGGCTCATGTCATTTTTGTCACGAACTAACGTAACTTATGATATTTGAAGTTAGTCCCAAGCACAGCCTTGTTAGATGTCTTTATCATCCGTCCGCTTCTTTTTCTGCGCGCAGCAAAAAGAAATCCGAGCAAGAGCACGAAGTCCTCTCACGGTCAAGCAATGTTGTTAACTACTGTCGAAAATAATAGAAGACGCTTGAGTAGAATTAAGTTTTAACGAACTTAGGCCCGGTTTAAACGTAGCATTTTACATGCGCCGAATCCAATTGCCTAGTTAAGTGCATGTAAAATGCGACGTCTAAATCAATTAATTGCGACATATTTTAATTCGATGCGAGTCATTCGAATATTCGACTGATCCAGTCGAATATACGACTGAAGCTTGACAGTTGATTTAAACGCCGTATTTTACATGTACCGAATCGAATTCAAATTATGTTAAATAATTTATGTTTGATCGAATAGGAATTTAAAACACGTCGCTCGCGCTCAGCAATTTTATTCGGCCAAAAAATGCGACGTTTAAATCAAATCAGCCGAACGTATTCATTCGAGTCGACTAAAATTAGTATTTGATTCGGCGCATGTAAAATGCGACGTTTAAACCAGGCCTACTGTATTCCCGAGCGCATTGGTAAGGAGCAAACACCGAGGAAAAGCTGCCAAAATACTGTAGATAGATTTTTCACTTTGGAACTTTACTGTTTATTAAATAATACAGAACTTCAAAGTTAAGAGAAAAATTGCAAAAATTAAAACCCTTGACTTACTATTATCTAAGTGTTTGCTACTTACCAATGCACTCTGGAATACAGTAAAACTTTATACTACTCAAGCGCTCAAAACTTTATACACTTCAAACGCGTCAATGACGGAAAATATCGTTACATTTTGTGTCCATGATCTAATATCATTCATATTTTCGGGACCTCACGCGGATTAATTTTCGTGGCTGGTTTCGGCCCATACTTACCGCGAGTTCTGATTCTCGTCGGGTTCACTGCAGCTCGTTTCGAATCTGGAATCACTGCTAGAAGTTGAGGTATCGCCATCGTCAAGCCGCTTTATTCTTTCTCTCCACACTGCATCTTTGCACAACTGATCGAGGAATTCGATTCGCTTTCGAAGCGATTCCAGTTCGGTGTTAAATCCGTGGTGGTGTGCCATTTGCAATGCATCCTGGGCAGTTTCTTTTTCCAGTTGATACATTTCAGGCCCTTGACGATAGTACTGGTCCGAACGCCTTTTCAGAATCTGTACGCGTGTACCTCGAGAATTGCCTTCGCCGAGTTGGTATTCTATAATATCAAGGTGTCTTGTCGCTTCTTTGAGATCTTGCGATGGGATTACTTTTACTCGAGTTCTAGCGACAGTTGAAGAACAATCAAGTAGGAGGCCTGCAAGACCAAGGTGACAATAAGTTAACCTTTTGTGTTGGACCCTTGATCGGGGATCTTTCTTGCAGATTGCAATCGCCCATTCATAACAAGTTTTTGCTTTTTCTCGCATTCCCTTTCGTGCCTTAGCATTCCTCTCGTCATCCGGGAACATGCTCATGTAATTCAACCAGACCATACCTAACTTGTAGTACATTTCGGCTCTGTCTTCTGGAGACTCGTGATTTTGTAGTAAAACCTCGCTTCTGCTTAGACATTCCAAAAAAGTTGAAACTTTTCTGGGCTTCCTACAACTACAGTTGGTTGCAAGTAAAACATAGGCCCTTGCAATTAAAATGTTCGGATTTCGTAGCTGGCAATGCTCGGCGAGTTCTATGACTGAAGTGAGGTAGAGTTTGCTTTTCCTGAGTTGTTTATTGTACATAAATGATACTGCTTGCTCAAGTATTAAGGCAAATGCCATGTCAGCATACTCTTGTTTTGTACAAAGTCTGGAGTACAGAGAGAACAGTTGTTCATCTTCTTTCAGCCTTCCCTTTTCCTGAAAAAGTTGGAACTTTTTGAGTACCTTGTTTCAATGTTCTCCTTTTGAAATTTGTTGTTCATTGGCTATTACTTCCATTCCTTTATTGCATTTTTCTACGCATCGCTCAAGACAGGAATTAAAGAGGCGCTTATGTTGCTCAAACTTTCCATTGTCCTGTAAAAGCTCAAGCTTTTTGAGGATTTCCTCACATTGCGGCCCGTTAAGGAAACCTTGCTTTTTTATCACAGGTAGTGATGGCTCAACATCCAGTGATATTTCACCGGATGAGGTGTTTCGTTTCTGCTGACTTTCCCCTACAGAAAGACCTGGTCTATTGAAAAACTGCACCGTACTACTCGCTTCTGCTTCCATTGGTCGTATTTGTTTAACGCAGCAATCTGCTCCCCTCAGATCGGCTTCTCCTTGACTTTTTCGAAGCAAGTGAGTATCAGAATGATGTACAGTGCTAGATTGGCCATAAACAACAAAGTTGCAGTTGGCAAGGCTTAAGTTCATTGTTTTAGAATTCGTGTCGATGCTTGCTTGTGCAGATGTTGAGTAGAGGCCTTTGTCTGGAATACTGAATAATATCTGGTCACAAACAGCAGATTGGTGACCTGTTGCTCCAGTCTCGTTGGGAGCTGAATCTGTCACAGTTGCTGAATGTGGAGTTTTGGGTTGTTCGTGTTTGGTTGTCATATTCGGACAGTTCTCCTTGTGTCGCGTCGCTAAAAAGCTTTCTGAATCTGTTTCTCCTGTCCAGAATGTAAAATGAGATATTTATACTTCCTTCTAGTGACAAAGGCTTCCTCTCAAAAAATAAAGAAGCGGTACAGAATAAGTCTGTTGATGAAAATTTACCCTCAAACCGGAGGCGAGTATTCTGTCTGCTGAAAACTGTGATCTTTGCTTTCGATTTCATTTATGCTATCAGCTTGTAATCTCTGGCATTGGACACGGTTCCTATTAGGTTTGATAAAAATGTCTTCAAGTTATAGAACGTGTCCGATCATGTCATTTGGCGGGTAATGAGTGGAATTTCGTGTATGTGCCTCATTGTTGTTTGTTACAGTCACAATTTCCAGGATGTGCTTTAAGCTACAACTGAAACTGATCACGCTTCCTCGACATGTATTACTGCAACAAACAAGGGGATTTTCTTTCAGAAGAACGATTAAACGACCTTCGTTAAAGCAGCATTTCGTTGTGAATTAAAAAAATTGACACACGTGAAAGATTGCTTTGTTTGGATGACTTGCAACGTTTTTAACTTGAAATGGAAATTTCTAGAATACTTATTAGCAACCCCAGTCACAATAGTTTTTCACATCAAGACAATATCCTCCTGTTGACGAATGTCTTTCTCGCCACCTTCCTTCTTGATTGGGTACTTGTCTTGACATTGTTGGGTGCAGTAAAGTGGCATTAATCGCGGTATATAGCAATACGAGAATGATTCTTTTGTCAGTCAGTCGATAAGGTTCTCGGAATCAACATTCCGAGTTCTCCGAACAGAATTGGAACCTATGCCCTGCTACACAGTCGCCGGACGTTCTGACCATCTGTTTAAGTGCCATCTATATATCTCACGTACTAGGGGACTATTACTAATCTTACCTTGTTAGATTTCTAACATCTTTCCTGTAATATTTTTGTTCGATACGATCGATGTAGTTGTCCATTCGAGATCGACTTGCGTTAACATTTAAGTCCCTAAGCTTTCACATTAAGGTCCTCCATCGATTAAAATAAGCGCTTTCCGTACATACTGCAAAGAAGCAAATTGGTTAGACTAATTTATAGTTAACTATGAGCATAGACACGAGCGACGCTACGAGCTTCGCCGTGGAAACACTTATGAAGTTATTTATTACTGTCTGTCACATCCGACGGTGTATGTTATGTTTGGTTCACCTATTTGATTGTTTGAAACAAAGGCTTATGATGCGTCACATATTTAATTTATAATTTCAATATATATATGCGTCCGGCGTACCAGACAGTAGCGATGATTAAGATTTTCGTTCTAGGAAAACCTAATTGACAAAATACCACTGTGGTGAAAACTAATTGAAGTGGAGAATAGGGAATATTCGTGATTGATATTTTGTTTATGTATTTGCACTGTAAAAAAACAGGAAATATTCAAAGGGAAAAGTCCCTTATAAATATATTAGTTACACAACCACTTCATTGATGGATTTGAAGTGTCACGGAAGCTAATGAAATTACAGAAATACTGAACTTACTGAGAGGGAAGTGTATTCTAAATTCATGTGAAGGTATTCAAGTGGGAATCACCAAGAAGAAGCTGCTAAAAAATCCAAATATATCGCGACAAGACCTGCTACAAATGATAGTTTCACTCTTTGGCAAGAAACTGCGTGGCGCAGAAAATGCTGAATTTTAGGTCCTGTGATAATAATCCTTATTCATCCATCGCTGTACAGAATCTTTCGTTATGAAAATAGTTTATAAAGGCAGGAGATCTTAGCAAGCTTTGCAGTTACTTACAATATGATGATGGCAAGAGAATTTATTCTAAAAATGGTATTGTGTGGTGTAGGGCTTGAATATTGTCGCGGCCGTTTTAAAGAAACCCTTGAGATGGTCTCTGAGAAGAGAAGGTTCCAAAGGCGCCGTCGTTTGCTTTCGCTGAGTAATTTTACACGCTGAGGCTTTGATAGTACAACGCGGAAAGAATTTTCAGTGAAGATGTTATTTCAATACAATGATAACCGAGAAAGTGAGCTCAAACTTAACTCCGGAATGTACTGCTGCTGAGGCAGTTAGCACAATCGTTTTTCCGAGAACTGCGTGGCGAATTTCACGGTAAGCTATGTATAAATTTCCCTGCTAGCAGAGGTCTCTCACGACGAGGCAAAATGAAACGACAGGAGAGAGACCTCTGCCGGCTTCCGACGAGTTTCCTATCACGCATGCGCTCGCGGTTCCTTAACAACAAGTGACGTTTTTGTCACGTGCGACACAATCAGAGAACCGGTTTGCGTGCATGTCACGTTTTCGATTTGTTATGTAATCAAAGTTCACTTACTCTCTTTTAGACGGATTTACCGAAGATCCTGAAGTTCTCTTTCCAGTGGTTAATATTTCGATTCCTAAGATTGTGTACATTCAATTTCATTTACAAAAACAACGAGTTTCGATTCGAAAACGAATTCAAAAGAGAAGCACACATATGCAAATTCGCTACGGACTCGCTACGCCATGGATTCCCTGCTGGCAGAGGTCTCTCACGACGCAAAATAAAACGATCAAAGTGACTTTCAACCGTAATTTCCGTATTTTTTTGCTAAATGGTAAGCACCCTTCGAAACTCGCGGATCTCGTGGAAGCCGAAATCTACGGTGGGCTCTATAATTATCAGCGTACAGTCTAACAAGGCACACGCATTACACATTAAACGTACGTTTCGACCAGAAATTTGGTCGGCGGCTTCATAAAACAACTTGTCGGAAGCCGGCAGAGGTCTCTCTCCTTTCTTTTCATTTTGCCTCGTCGTGAGAGACCTCTGCTAGCAGGGAATGTATAAATAGAAACACGCACTGACAACAGGAGCGAAATCTATTTTGGCCGTACGTTCACAGATGAAAATGGTCAATGTATAAATGAATTTACCACCGTTGCAAATGTAAAATCTAAAGTAAAGCAACATAAAATTTTCTAACGATTTGACTATTTATTGCAGACACCTCAGTAGCGAGCTCACAACGTACAAGTTAAGATTTCATTGTTTTGTACTGGGCGTTTGATTGGGTGTATTTGAAAATGTTTGAATCAATTGTTTCGGTTCTGCCATCTGATTGGTTTTCACTGTCTGGGTGGCCCCGGTTTCAGTAAACGCACTGTAATTCTTGTTTAGGGTAAGGACAGAATATACTGCTACGTTTTGTGTCTACAGCCTTATCTCGGGTTGCCTGAGGGTCATATTTTTGGGACCTCGTTGTGATTAATAATAGCCACTGAGCGGATTAACTCGCAGATCAACCGTTTTCTGACGGATTCTAGTCAGATTCGCTACAGCTGGAGCCACTGCCAGAATTCGAGGTATTGCCATCAACAAGCAGCTCAATTCTTTCTGTGCTCACTGTGTCGTCCCACAATTGATCGTCATAAGCGATTCGCTACTAAAGCGAATCCTGTTCTTTTTTAAACCCGTGGCGGCGTGCCATTTGCAAAGCATCCTGGGCAGTTGATAAATTTCGGGCCCTTGACGATTGTATTGGTTAGAACGTGCTTTTAAAATCTTCACGCGTGTACCTTGTGGAATCTCACCAAGTTCTATTCTATATTATTAAAAACTGGATCATTGGACAAAAATGGCAAGCGTATGCGTGATTTTTTTGGGCCTTTTTGTTTTTATTGTAGTCTAGTTTTCTATATTTTGGGGGCGTTTTTAATAATTAACAATTTTTCCACTCGCGCTTGTTGGATATGAGATGATTACAGTATGTTGCCCAGTATCCGGACACTTAAGTTTAGAAATGTTGTAACTTTCCTTCCTTAGTCGCAAGAGTTCTGACATTTGGCCCAGAGACAATCTATTTAGTCTGTAATATGACGAAAAAAGATTTAAGTTTTTTACCTTCGTATCCGTCGTGAAATTAATATTTTTACATAGCTCGAATGTTGCCCAGTATCCGGCCACTACAGGAACAACGTAATTAAACATAAATTTGGACAGGAAAGCGACTTTCAAGCCCATCTTGCTTTTTCGAAGTAGTCTGGCTTCCGATTTCAAAACTATAAATCGGCTCGGGAACCAAGCATATTGAAACAAAACGTAATAAATTACTAGGGTATGGTGGGGAGAACTACGCGAACGGCTGATCAAGGATAGTCTAGGGCTGTGAAGAGAAAAGACGAAAAAGAAACTAACAAAAGCGATTTATTGTTGTTCTTTTCCCTATAACATAGTTTTCAAATATTTATTTTTGATAGGCATTAAATTTTAATGACACTTTTCTCAGCTATTTCCTCTACAGCGGCACGCTCTTTTCCGAGGACTCGTTGATGATCACTCTTGACTTGTATTCTGTAAGAGCATAGTATAACCGCACCGCCTTCAGGGGATTGATAGTGTGGGCATGGAGAGAAACTCTTACAGGGAATACCGGTTTGTTCACTGAAACGCAAGAACTTTTAATTAAAATTGTATATTCAGAGAAAATTTAATAAAAAGGAAAGGAATATAACTGATTAACGTACCACTCAATACATTCTACATTACTGGACCCCAGAAGCTCATAAAAACATGAAGACAGTCCTTTTGGAACTCTTCCTATCGGGAGGCCAGCAATTTCTCCACGTGTCTCACCTGTTACATGGTTCCATAAAGAGCTAGGGATTTTCTCGATTTCTGGTACCCACACCAAACATGCATGAGGATCATGCCTGTTTCCGTGCTCTTTTGTGACCGGAAGTAGTAACGCGGGGGCGGCCTTATCTGGAATTCCTGATATCCTTTGATGACAGCGTTTTCGATGACAATGATGTGCATTCTGCAAGGGAGTAGACAACAAGAAAAACTTTCGGTTGTTTTTATTTTGACGTGTTAAACTTATGTCATGACAAT
>CM042750.1:17700118-17720118 GCA_022496165.2 Catalaphyllia jardinei | reverse complement strand
GCTACAGTTGCTCATTCTTTTTGGCCGTCCGTTTGCCTGAAATAGTTAAAACTTCTTGAGTACTTGATTGCAATGTTCTTTGTTCTCTTTTTCCACACATCTTTGATGGACGAAATTAAACATAGCTTGATGGTCCTCAAACTTTCCACTGTCCTTTTAAAGGGTCAAGGTTTTTGAGGATTTTTTCACCCGGCATCGCGGTCCGTTAAGGAAACCTTGCTTCCAGGTAATGGCTCAACATCCAGTAATATTCCACCCGCCGGTAAATTGTTCGGTTTCTGCTGACTTTTCTCTTCCGAAACAGCTTCTCTTCAGTAGTGAAACACTGCACTATACTGTCCGCTTCAACTTCCAATGGTTTTCTATATGCTCAATCTGGCCGACTAAAACCGTATCGCAGTTCTTGAGAGTTACATTCAACGTCTTTGTTTTCGTTTTAAGGCTTGTCTCGGTGATGAATGAGATTGCAAATCACCTTTCTTCTACTTTTCTTCTAATAATAGTTACCTTAAGTTATTATTTACCTTCCCTGTCGTAGACAAAGAGTGATAATTGAAGAAGTTCATTCCGACTGGCGTAAAAAAAAAGCTGGTGTCCCCCAGGGATCGGTTCTAGGTCCATTAATGTTCCTTGTTTATATCAATGATCTACCAACTAATCACTATTACTTCTAATTGTTTTTTATTTGCCGATGGCTGTTTCTTGCTGGAAAAACTCGAGTCTTTTAGTGATTGTGCTTCTAAACGTAATAATGACTTGAGATCGATATCTGACTGGGCTGAACGGTGGTTGGTAACCATGAGAGAAACTAAGACTAAAGCAACTGTTTTTTCGGCCAAAAGAAACAAACCAGTTCACCCCCCACTGATCTTGAACAATAATATTATCGAGGACGTGACAGTTCATGAACATCCTGGCTTGATTTTGTCTTCTAACTTATCGTGGCGAGCGCATATTTTGAAAATACATCAAAAAGCTTCCAAAGAATTGAACCTCCTTAAGCCATTGAAATATAACATGAGCCGTTATACACTGGAAATCTTCAGGTTCAAATCCTTGGTACGCTTATCCTAAGAACACGCTGATGTGGTTTGGGATGGATGTTCTGAATCTGATAGTAATTTGTTAGAAATTTTACTGACAAAATCGAAGGCGCAAGGCTTGTAACCGGTGCATGAAAAGGAACAAACCGAATATCTCTCTTAAATAAACTTTCTTGGGTCGATCTTAGTGTTAGAAGAAAACTCTCTAAACTTAGCTTGATGTATAATATGGTTTTTAAGCTAGCTCCGCCTTATTTGTGCGATCTATGTCCAGATTCCGTTTCTGACAGATCTTGTTTTAGTCTCCTTTCGGAATCTTTGCTTACCTTACGTTCGTACTGATAGGCATAAAAAATCGTTTCTCTTTTCATCAATTAAACGATGGAACAGACTTTCGTTAGAGATACGTGCATCGTCTTCTTTAGGCATTTTCAAGCACAGTCTCTTAAAGTACTTGCAATTTCCATCCCGTAACTACCTTTTTTATATTGAGGATCGTTCAGCGTCAATATCTCACACTCGCTCTCGACTTAATTTTTGTGCCCTGAAATACCACTTTTTGTAGAAAAATTTTGTCTATAACCAGCCTGTCCTCTTTGCGATACACCTGTTGAAGATCCTAAACTCTATTTTCTGTACTGCCCAAGTTATGCTGCTCTGCGTGAAAGTTGTTTGCCTCCGCTGGACAATTACTCGGAAATAAATGGAATTGTGCTTCCGATAAGAAAAAAATCGATTGGTTCTTAAATGGTATTTCTCACGATGATTTTGACACTAATGTTATGTTTTATCAGTACGTTCAATCGTTTATTTCCTTTTCTAACCGTCTCTGTTAACTTCTTTTCTTTTGTGTATGTTTTGTTCGATTGTCACGTGTGACATGCATTGTAAACAGTATAAGCTCTCTAGATGAGCTTTTTTTGCTCTTAGAGCAAATGTAAGAAATATTGTTTAAATAAAAAAGTAAATAAATAAAAAGGGCTATTTTCGTAAAGACGGAATAAAAAGTCTCATGATGAGCAGTATTTACTTGGCACGCATGACCTGCACGCTCTGGATGAATTGTTTGCGTCATTTAACTTGTTTTCGTGGAAACTACACGAATAGCGATTTACAGCTGAAGTTGCAAGGTTTTTGAATACCAAGAAAATATTCCCCAGTTTTTGATGAATTTCTTTTCTTCTCGTCCGCTTGCCTATTGACACTACTTGTCTTGACTTTGCTTTTGAAGTCAAGTGATGTTAATTGCTATTACGAGAAAGGCGTCTGTCTAGCACAGAGACAAGCCTTTCGAATTCCGAAAAAACAGACGTTTCGAGTTCTCCGAGCAACAGTCGAGCCCATGGCCTGCTGCACAGTTGCCGGACGCTCGATCTGTATACAAAACGTACCAGACGTACTTATAAATAATAATATTAATCCTACCTTGTCAGATTTTTAAGACGTTGCAAGTAATATTGTCTTTCGATTCATGATCATGGGATGCGACGTAGTTGATTTTTAGGTATTGACTGGCGTAGTCATTGCAGTTCCTAAGACTTCACATGTACATTTACGTTCCTTACCGAGTAAGGCAACCCCTTTTCTTGTATGCTATTAACGCTATGAGTATTAACGAAAGGAACACCACGAACTTCGCTTTCGAAACACCTGTCAATGCATGAGTAATTAATGTTTGTCACATTCGAGTCACATTATACTCGCAAGCATAAATTATGTAATATTTGAAACAATTAGTTCTTATCAGAACTGCCACTCCAAAAGGCGATCTAGTCGCCGCCACTCTCGCCTTAGTTGATAGCAAAACTCTTTATGTTCAAAAACATTACAAGCCAACATAAGCGTTTCAATATACGCACTTCTCTTCAAGTCACCCTCTCAGTGTTAAGGAGGGTTTTATATTAAAGGGAAAACTTTGCGTTCACTGAGAACAAACTCGGTTGAGGAAACCTTCGAGCTATAATTTCTAACTCGCCTACTCGAGCGAGACAACTCGCCGAGAATATTTTAGCCGAAGTTAAATTCTCATCACGAAACCAGGCTCTACAAAACAAAACACAAACATCCAGAAATGTTTTGCCTTTATCACGACTTAGCTTTGAACCCAGCTACGCCTAACCCAAGAAAGGTTCTTATGAAACATTATAACTGAGAACGATAGACTCGGTCAAATATATTTTGAACCTGCAATTGTCGCCTACAGGAAGGACAAGTCTCTTTAAGACCTTCTGGTCAGAGCTAAAATTCCTTCGCACATTTAACAACAACATTTTGGAGTTATAAACGGTAAGGGTCAAGTGACAATATCACAAAAAAATGATGGCAACCAGTCATAAGACACTTTCATAAAAGGGAAAGTCCCTGAAGTCACAAAGAATCATCTTTCAAAGTGTGTTTTTTCTTGGAAGCGTTCTTGAAAATTATTTTCAAACATTCATGTTAAATCGAAACGCCCGACACGCGTGTGTTATTCAAATAACTTGTTAAACATTTTAAGTAGACCTTTCTTCAAAAGATAAGATTTCTGTCGTGCAATACGCAAAATGGGGAGCTTAAGCATCAACGACGACGCCAAGTTAAAACTGAAATTATATTTTACAAGCGAAATTCGCGATGATTTGGTTGGAACACCAATGGCTCTGGATATTAAAGCTAAATATGCAACGACGGCGTTCAATTCCAAATGGAAATACGAAAAATAAGCCGTCGTCGTCCACGTTCGTTTTACGACGCAGAACTTGGTCATTTCACGCAGAGGATGGCAAAGAAATCCACAAAGATTTATAACGCTCGTGCACAGTATTGTTTTGTATATGTTATCACATACGGGGCAAAATTACTGAATGCTGATTGGCTGAGACAGAGGGCATTTTTTCTTAATTTTTGTAATTACCCCGGGCAAAATTGCTTGATGCTGATTGGCTGAGCACGCCTGCATTGAGTTGGTTTCCCGCTTCAAACGGATTTTGAAAAGAAATTTCAGAAACGCATCGCTTCTGAGTTTGATCTAAACACGGTTATTTCATCTTAAAGTGAAAGAGAATCAACATGCAAAAACCGCAGTCTTTTGGTGGAAAAGCAATAGGACTTTTCCGACTAAAAATGCATTGATTCGAAGCCTTAAAAACGTTTGAGTGGGGACGACTGGTGTTGCACGAAGCATAGAGAATTACAGAACTTCATGGCCGCCAAACTGAAAGTTAACTTGGAGTCGCCTTATTAGTATTACAACTCACCTTATCGGCGTAAAAACAGCGTAAATTGTGTTGGTACGTGAAGTTTTCACAGTGGAAAGGACAGTTTTGGATTCAAGAAGTTATTAGAGCTCGTTTGGGCACTTGTTTACGTCTATCATCGATCGGTGAAGTAGTTTCACGCCGTTGCAAACAGATGAATAAAATTAGATTGCTTATAGTTTTGTTTGTAAAGAAATGGCTTTGAGTGAATTGAACCAAGTTGCTGTGTTTTGCTTACTATTATAGTAGGCTTTCACCGTGCCACTGCTAGCCTGTTAAATAATATGACAACCGGCAAATCTGTTTACGCGACGGCAAGACCTTGAAAGTTGTCCTTTGTACAAAATTTTGCCCTTTATGTGATAAACAAGTAATCGCAAGTGCCCTCGGGCAATTAAGGATTAATTTCACTTGTATTTTCAAAGTTTTCCAAATTGCCCTCGTCGCTTTGCGACTCGGGCAATTTTGTAAAAACTTTGAAAATACTCGTGAAATTAATCCTTAATTGCCCTCGGCCCCATGCGATTATACTGTCCTTTCCACTGTGAAAACTTCACGTACCAACACAATTTACGCTGTTTTTTTTTTGTCGATAAGGTGAGCTTTGATACTACTAAGGCGACACGAAGCAAACTTGACGAAGAAATTAACTTTCAGTTTGGCGGCCATGAAGTTCTGTAATTCTATGTTTCGTGCAACACCAGCCGTCCGCACTCAAACTTTTTTCAGGCTGCGAATCAGTCCATTTTTAGTCGGAAAAATCCTTTCGCTTTTCCACCAAAAGACTGCGCTTTGTTGCTTGTTGATTCTCTCATAGCTGCCAACCCCCAGAGTACAAAAATCTGGAGATGTCTAGAAATCTTTGCATTGTGAGAATGTCATTATGGACAATGTCCAGGAATAACCTCCAAAACTCAACCAAAAGGCATTCCGAGAGACCGGGAGATTTAATAAAAAAATTGCGACTCCCGGGAAAACCGGGAGAGTTGGCAGGTATGTTCTCTTTCACGTTACCATGAAATAACCGTGTTTAGGTCAAACTCAGAAAGCGATGCTTTTCAAAATCCGTTGAGTTGAAGCGGGAAACGAGCTTAATGCAGGCGTGCGTGCTCAGCCAATCAGCATCAAGTAATCATGCCCTCTTGATTACCAAAAGTGCCCTCGTGATTAAGAAAAAAATGCCCTCTGTCTCAGCCAATCAGCATTCAGTATTTTGGCCCGTATGTGATAAGCTCATTAAACCTTTGGTGACGTTTTCGTTTCGATCGTCGTCGTCGTTTGTTTAAGCTCCATAATCTGACTCCACAGCGAATGTTAAGCTTTTGGTGTGCTTCCGTGTAGCGCTGACTAACCAGCTCCTTTATGTGTAACGTTTTTGCTAAAAAAAATAATGAAAGGTTAAGGAGGAAAAACGAGAACTCACCTGGTGGAAGACGGGACTAAAATGAAAGGAGAAAGTGAAAGGATATCAAGATAATTCAGTAATCCTGACTCATAGCGGATATATTGCATATTTTCATTTATTTTATTTTCAATTTCATTGTCATTTTCGTAATTCCTAATCAGAATCGGCAGATTCACTGGGGCATGTTTCGCTGTTGGAACTGGAGACTTCATTTACATCAATAATCCTTATTTGTTCTTCGCACAGCTTTTCGACAAAATCGATTCTTTCCTGGAGATTTTCTCTTTCAGTATAAAATTCGTTGGAGACGGCAATGGTTAATGCATCCTCGGCTGTTTCTTTCGCCAGTTGGTATATTCCCTGGCGATAAAATTGATCCGAGCGAGTTTTAAGAAGTTGCACACGTGTGCCTAGTGGTAAACAAACGCCGAGTTGGTACTGGACAAAGTCTAAATGTGCTTTAGCCTCTTTGATGTCATCAGATGCAATGGCTTTATGGCGAGTTCGCGCGGCAGTTGAACTGCAGTCGAGAAGCAAGGCTGCAAGTTTGAGGTGAATGTATGTTTGCTTCTTAATTTGAACTCTCACTCGGGAATCCCTCTTGCAGAAACAGATCGCTTGCTCATAATAGTGTCTTGCATTTTGTCGAGCAGTGTTTCGCGCTGTCGCATTCCTCTCGTCATCCGGGATCATGCTCATGTAAGCTAACCAAACTGAGCCATAGTTGTAGTATAATTCGGCCCAGTCCTCTGGCGAATCGTGGCTTTGAAGTAAACACTCGCTTCGTCTGAGAAATTCAAAAAGCGGGGAGAGTTTTACGAATTTTCTATTTCTGTAGTCGGCCGCAAGTAAGAAGTACGCTCTTGCTGTTAAGATGTTCGGATTTCTAAACTGGAGTTGTCGATCTTTTTCTGAATTTATGACCGAAACGAACATTCGTTTACTGTTTTTGAACTCTTTATGATAAGAAAACGCTACTCCGCGCTCTATTTTCAGGGCTAGTTCTAAATCAAAATTCTCTCCACTCCCACATCGTTGGAGATACGACGTAACAAGACTTTCGTGCTCTCCAAATCTTCCATTGTCCTGTAAAAGCTCAAGTTGTTCCATGATTCGCTCACACTGCGGTCCGTTTAGATATCCTTGCTTCTTGATTAAAGGCAACAACGGCGCCAAGCTCACAGTAAACAAATCACTGGAGTCTGGCTGGTTGAGGTTTTGTGCTTCATGAAGAAGCTGCAGTCGGTAGTCGCTTTTCTCCGTTGCTGTCTTCTGTTGTTCAAGACTGCTGTCTGGCCGAACCTCGCTGTTGCTTACACATTCGAGTTCGTTGTCATCTAAATAACAATTGGCTTTCCTCGACCTCCCGACTGTCACGAGATCACAGTTTGCCAGCAGAATATTCAATGTGTTTGATTCTGTGTCAACGTCTGCTTCAGCTATTACGGAGGTTGTATCGTCTAGTGGAAACGTGAAAGTTTTGTCGAAATCATGCTCGTGGCAGCACTGCTGCCCTTCAGATTCTGGTTCTCTTGCAAGTGCTTCATCGATTTCGTTGGATGAATAGCGCTCACTGACTTGTGATGCAAGGTCACTCATTTCAACAGATGAAAACAACTCTTCACTATGATGGTCTTTGGTTCTTGATTTTATCAATTAATTCTAGTTCAGTTGTTTGTACGGGCCCTTATGGTTCTTTGTCACTCATTGCTTCAACAGAACATATTTTGCGTAATAGTTCAAAGGAACCATCGGATATTTTTACCATGTGCTGAAGGAACCAAAATAGCCCCAGTAAAAGATTCAAACGCGTACCTTGGACTTTCCGATGGCCTTGAATAAGCTGATTCGTCGCGCTTCGGGCGAAAGATAATTAATTTTCATTTAGACAAAAATGTCCTCGCTGTAAAGTTTTCAGGGCTGAGGGAAAGATATCGATACTTTTCTTTCTATACACACTGAGGTCTGTGCAGTGACGACGAGTGTCGATTAAGACGTGGGTGTAGAAGAAATGAAATATTCATGATTCTAAGAAAGTAAACGAACACTTGAATATTTTGAAAAGGGAAAGTCCCGTTTTCTTTTTTTTCTGTCAAAAGGGCTTCCACAAAGTAAATAAATTGATATGATAATTTCTACAATTACTTCCGTTTTGTTTCCATGAAAGTACTGACGTGTGGACTGAAAAGAAAGTGAACCAGACTTATTCGTAAACAGTTCCTTTAGTGTTTAATCTACTGTATGTATACAAATGACAACAAAAAAGCATGAAAAGTGCTCACAAAATTACCTTTAAATTGAAGGAAACCTGAAAATAATACTTTACAAAGATAGAAAAACACCAAAGAGATTAAACCGTAAAGAAACAAGGATTACAAACGATGAACTTAAAAAATTTAGGCTAAACGTTTCAAGATGCACAAACCGAGACGAAGGCCCAGTAATTCGAACTTTTGTGATTTGAAGATTTTATGCTAATCTTCGCTTTTATTTTCTAGTGCATGGATCCATCATCCATTCTGACAATTTTTGATAATGAGCTTTTTAAATAACTGACACTCGCGTCAAGATATCATGACATTAAATATTTTCAACGATTGCGCGCGTTCTTTTTTTTTGTGAATGTCACGTTGATGGCGCCTCACTATTTACCAAATAGAAGATGCTGTTACATCTTCGAAGGAGATAATGCTCGGTTGATTTCTGAAAAAAAATGCCGCTGTGTTCGGCAGTTTTTCTAGACGTCCAAGGTGTATTTTTCAGTACATAGAAATACCATCCTTTAGAACAGCTTGAAAAGCGAAATGGCTGCCTGGTGATTGCGTCAGCAACACAACATCCAGCCTTGCATCCGTTTAGAAAGAGAAAATATGTACCGTGTTTCTGTTTAGTTTTAGAAACACGAGACGAAGTTTGGGAGAACGCGAAATGTTCTGGGAACACGAGCCGATGGACGAGTGTGTCCACAGCTTTTTCTAGTTCTCCCAAACTTCTACGAGTATTCCTATTTAACAATTAGATTATGAGCTCGAGATTTCTGTCACGCATAGAAATCGAGAGCGAATAATCTAATTGTTTTAGTATTAATCTACTAGTCGTTCAAAACTCTATCTAAATCAAAAGGTCGATACAGCAGGAAGTAAATCGTGATTTTTAAGAACGTTGCGACATGTTTTAATTTTAAAGACATGTTTCGATGTTGCCAACATCATCTTCAGTTACATAATATTTGAAAAACCGTTGGAGTTTATGACAACAAGGCGAAACATACATAATTAATTAAGATTAGTGACACAAATATTTGAGTGAGTCACAAAGTGGGAAAGAACATAAAGCCTAAAGCGTAAGTGTCAGGTTGACGTGATGAACTTGTTGGTTTAAATTAGGCTTTTCCCAATTTATATGCATAGCCTCCCTAAGTTTGAGTTGAAATTTAGTAGGGGCGGAATCAAGAATTTCGAAACAATCCGTAGAGCAAGAAAGGCGGCAACGTTCTGAGCTTAGTAAGTGTTTAAAAATGTGTGAGGACTTGTCTGAAGAGAGATGCTCACGGACACGTGTGGAAAAATGACGACCAGTTTCGCCGATATAGCAAGCATTACAGCAAGCACAAGTAAATTTGTAAATCACACGTGAACGGAGTTCTCTAGGGACAGAATCCTTCACTGAGAAACGATTTCTTAAATTAAACGTGGTAAACACTAGTTCGATGTCAAGATCATTACAATAACGATTAACAAGGCGACGTATTTTGCTTTGAGCTACAGTAGAAAAACGGCCTAAATAAGGTAACTTATAAAAGTATTGGTTACCCTGTGAAGTGATATTAGAGGAAGGAGGTGTTCGAGTGGAGCCATATCGGTCAATGTCTGTGTTCAAATATCGATAGACTCATTTATCGATTAGATGAACGGGGAAAAGATTCTTGCGCAAAATGAACACTAATTTCGCAATGTCCTTGTGGAAGCCCAACCAAGTATTGTTGATTTTAAAAACCATATCAATTAATGTCCTGATAAGACCAATTTTGTAGGACAGAGGTGTGAAACTGAAGTAATCGATGAGCAGACCCGCGAAGGTCTTCTTACGGAAGGTACTAGGAGTTTCAATGTGAAAGTAGGTGCTGGCATCAGAGCTTGAAGGAAATACTGAAAATACGATTTGAAATCAACGGTATAATAGGGGTTGGTGTAGCTTTCTGAGAATTACGATTTTTCCAGCTAGTTAAGGTGATTCCCGAGTAAAAGAACCCGCCATAGATTTCCGATGAAACTTGACATGCTGTTGTTACAAGACAAGGAGATATTAAAAACGTAATAAAAAGAGGGGGTCACCGTGCTTGTTTTCACACCACAATGCTGACAAATACGGTTATTAAGGTGATTTTTGGTGATCTCCGTGCGCAACAAATAAGCGCGATTATTTTCCAATGCAGCGTGTTATATCACACAGTTTAACTTTCTTTGATTGTTTATTCGTCTACAGAAAAAATGTCTTCAAATGCCCTGTATTATAAATCAATAGTTTTATCCTTTAAAGGAAACAATGTGGACTTGCTCTGTTGGGCCCGTTGCGTTGCCAAAAAAAGTAGTCCTAGATTTCCCAATTTTTTTCTCAGTTATTGAGGATATTGTTCTCATTGAATTTATAAAATAAAGAGTGGGCGTCACCGAACTCATTTAAGAGAAAAGGAGCATTTATCTCGCTATCGAGCATAGTTTGAGGGAAATCTCTTACATTTTGTGCGCGTACGCGCTCATGTGCGCGCGCTAATGACCCAAAAATCGTGTGCAGTAGGTATGCGCAACCAGGGAATCACCTTAAGGTGGCTCGATAGGCTGAAGGGGACCAAAAACTTTGTTTAAGTATGGCAAAAAAAGGTCAATTGTGTGCGATTGCACTCATGAAGAAAAGATATTTTTTTAGGTTTGACTCAAAATGGTTGCTATGGCAACCAGTCACATCCTTTTGAAGCTCTAATTTAAAGCATTGATAGCATTGACGCCAGCCGTTCCTGCTCTTTGATAAAACAAGATTTGACTTTCAAACAAGCACATCTTCTAAGTTTCTGTTTCGTTCTGTCGAGTGAACCAAAGTTTTGACAGTTAACTGCCGTTTCCAGTGCTTTTTACAGGTTTTATCTGGAAATAACCTTTTTTTTGCGACAAACCCAGTCGACAAATTTTCTTGTGTCGCTTGACAGATGTCTAATTTTACGATTATTTTGGCAGGTTGCCTTACGCCACTATTGATGTTTGCTTACCCCGAGTTTCAGGAATTTGCTTTTAATACTTTCCAACGTAGAACGTTCCTCATGAAGTCAATTGGTACAAAAAGTAGACTTTTGAGAAAAATGCACTTAAAGTTTCTTAGTCGATGGATTAAGCATGTACCAAGCCAGGAAGCTGTGGAAGGGGTGCGTTTACAGGTTGCATATTACAGGAGTGTAAATGTTGTTGTATTTTGTGAAAAGGTACTGCAGTTGTAGGAAATATTACTTTCTATAAGGGAAATGAATGAGCCTGTGATGGGGATTCAGTTGGCACTTTTCACACGTGATTATAATTCTCGAGTTGTGTATGTCTTAACAGCCTTCCTACAAAGTATTGTTCATATTTATTGAACCTAATCTCCATTTGTGGTCACTTTCTGACTGTAAACAACCGTTGCTATGGCCGTTGCCGCGTAAAAAGTTATACCACTGTGTACTTACCTTGAATGTTACACGCATCTAGAGGTAATTTCAGCAAAATCGTTTCAAAATGCTTTTTATAAGTGTTCAAGGGCTTTAAATGTTATGTTAAAAACATCGTATTTTTGATAAATGTCAATTTTCAGCCTATCGAGCCACCTTAATAAAGGGTTTTTGTGAAACAACAGAGCCCCAAAATATTTTTCTTGAGTTAAGAAAAGAACGTAACAAATGCAAGAACTTGGTTTAAGAGACCCAGGGAACCTTTAGTAGGTGGATTTCCACAAGGATTCTTTTAAAACGTTACCAGTAAAAGTGAAAATGAGACGTTTAAATAGTGAGTTTACCGAAACTTGAACGTCACGCAACATGACATCAAAGGTCATATCAAATCGCATTACATGTAATTAAAGCAAGGAAATCAAAATCCACAGAACAAGCGGCAAGCTTTTCTTTCGACTCGACGGCGCATGTAACTCAATGGTCGAATTATTTAACTCAACGGGCAGAGATTTTTACTCGACGATCAAATTTAACGCCTCGACGGGCGAAGGACACTGCGATTGATTGGTCTGTGGAACCGAAGTCGCTTTCGACATAAAGTATGTTGGCTTCACACCTTCCTCTCTTTTCTTCCCGAGAGCAAGCTACAGTCAGCAGTTTACTCCGAATAGAAGCATTTTTGTGTGACACTCCACTGCTGTTGAATACACTGAGAAATAATGATCTCACGAAGTAGGACTTGATCGATATCTCGGCACCTCCATTCACGAATCGGCAAAATTGCTTACATAATAGAGCAAGCAAACACATTAAAATCTCTTGTCATGTTCTCCTCGAGAGTCATCACTAAACCATTCATGACCTTGATTAACACTTCCACAAGTAATTAGAGACATTCATAATTCACCTAGCCTCCCACGCAGACGGTCTCAAGCCTAAGAACGTCTGCGTGGGGGACTATATTTCACCTCGTTTGTCGTGTCCTTGATTTCTAGCTGAGCGGGACTAATGCTCGAAATCAATCGATTTTTCCACCTGCATTCACAAGCACCCCGCAATGGCCGTATAGAAAAAACACAATGGATTACGCATGTCTCCGATCTTGCATCCGACAGATTTTGGCTTTTTTTCGTTATTGCAAAGAATAGGCTGCTGTCTCGCTATGGCTCGTCAGCAACTAGTCAGCGCACATACTTTCTTTGGGCTATTTTCTAAATATGCTAATGCACGCTCAGCTCCAATAGCAGTTATACAGCAGCTGTATTATGAATAGTGTAAAACAGTGATTAGATATGCGGTACGAATAATTTATCTGCATGTAAGTAAGTTTATGGGGTAAATAAATTGTTGTTGTTGTTGTTGTTGTTGTTGTAAGTAAGTTTATGAGGTAAATAAATTGTTGTTGTTGTTTTTGTTGTTGTTGTATGTAGAATGACCAAGGTCTCGTTACGTGTCCTAGTTTTGATAGTTAGGCTGGTTTAGCAAGGGAACGGGAATGTCACTTGACGACGGCGCGCGCAGGACAAATGCCCAAATATGGTCAAATTAGAACAGAATCCAGGTTATTCCGCGCGCCCTTCAGTCGTCATCTGAAGTTCCTGTCCTGTTGCTAAATCAGCCTATTGGATGTAACAGCAAACAAGAATAAACTCTTCATTGTTCATTGATAATCCTGGTCATCTTTTGGTCGTGGTCACTTGTCTTCTTTTTTGACAATGATTACTTGTGAGTTTTAGTGGTTTTCCACATCATTATGGATAACTCGAGAAATTTAGAATGGCGGATCAAGATGGTGGCGGTTTCGATAATGAGATACTGTTCCCATTTTGTGATACACTTTCCGATTTTCATCGTCGTACTCTAGTTATGCAGTAAACGAGAGGGGAAATCCAGTTCCTTTTCCCTGTCCAAAACCCAATGACGCGACCAGTCCACATTGTTGGTACCTTACACTAACCTTGACTCTTTCCTCTACAGAGCTACCACTGGCCTTTACTGACAATACGGATCAACTAGTTGGCTGCGATGCAATAGTCGAAGATTTCCTTGACAAACATCCGTTTGTTAATACGGATGCCAAGCCACGAGTAGTGACTATAAAGGAATCACCTTTCACTGCCTCTTTGTTGTCTGAAGAAGCCATGAACAAAATCCGTTGCCTAGAGACCGAGATTCAAGAAGACATCGGAAAGAGAGGTATTGCGAATCTTCACATTGCTGACGAGCTTCTGAAGGCGGCACTCGTGTTGTCCCACAGTTCATTCGTGGCTATACACTTCGGTTTCCCTTGTAACACCAATGAAGAGTTCCCGGATGAAACCGATGGACCTCTCGGGGCAATCGTGTTGGGCAAAGCCCTAAAAGCTCTTGGAAAGGAAGTGACGTTTATTGCAAGTCACTACCACGTGGAATTAGTGCAGGAACTTGTACGAACCTTCTTGGGGAATAACGGATCTGTTGTAGAGTTCACGCCACAGCGGACGCATGGCTCAGGTGGGATTAGAATGGCTGCGAATAAACTTTTATTCCACGATGCAGCTCATCAAATGAGTCCCAAGTTTGACGTTTTGGTCGCCATAGAGGCGGTTAGCAGGTCTTCAGAGGGGTGTTACATGACCATGAAAGCAAGGGATTTATCCAACATCTGTAAAGTCAGCCCAGTTGATGAAGTTTTCATTCAAGGTACCTGTGCATATTTTGAGAGTTGCAATGACTGTGGGCCCTGACGTCTAAGATCCAGCCCTGGTCATTAAAGTACAGCATCGCCGAATCTTCATGCCATTGTCACAACCTGTAGCTTCATATGAGAGAGACAAGAACGAGCGAAGGCGCTGAGAAAGAGACTGATTTGAAATGGGATGATGTCAATCGTATTTATAAGTTCCCAGTCGTTTTATCGTGTTCTTGAGAAAAAAAGCATAGTGCCTCGCTCCATTCAAGGCTATGTCCCGTGGGGTAGTTGGAAGTAGACTGAAAATTTACTACACATAACATGCACCACATGTGTGACGCAAATAACGCAATGGACCAATCATTACTTGCAGCAATTGGTAACGCAACTAGCAGCATATATTACGAGAAAGCGTGAAAATGAAATGCATTATTTGCATCACCAATGCAAAACCAAGTGAGACTATTTTTTCCCTAGTTTTCCCTGATTATACCTTTTAATGCTACTTTTTTGTCTTTTCAGCCAAAACGTCGGGGAAGATTACCACTATAGGTATTGGTGATGGTGGAAATGAGATTGGTATGGGAAAAGTTCACCAGCAAGTCATTGAGCACATTCAAAATGGACGAAACATAGCCAGTACGGTAGCCACTGACCATTTAGTCACTGCGGGCGTATCCAATTGGGGCGGATCGGCTTTGGTGGCAGCACTGCGGGTCTTAAACCAGTGCCCAGTGCACTCGCGGTACGCCAGACGTGGCACTGGAACAGTCGGAGTTAGTATTCCTAAAGAGGACGTGCTGATTGCAGTGGAAATGGTAATGGTCTTAGTTAAACCGTTAATGTCCTCACGAGACATCATGTCAATTCTCTTCTATACTGGAAGCACGGTAGGCTAATTATTAGTGCGCTTGATTCTGGGTCGAGGGGTCTTGGTTTCGAGCCCTGGCAAGGGTTATTGGGTTGCGTTCTTGCGCAAGACGCTCCTTTTTTACATTGCCTCTCTCCCCCCAGGTGTATAAATGGGATAGCGGCAAATTTTATGCTGGGGATAACCCTGCGATGAACTAGCATCCTATCTAACTGGGGGTAGAAATAATGTGGTTTGCTCTATTTTCAGGAGGAAGAAATACTCAAATTTATCGTTCAGCTTGGAGTGTGTGATGGTATATCACAGAGGAGAGAAATGTCAGTGGATGGTCAACCGTTTCACCCCGTTCACAAAGATAAGCTGCAAAAACTGTTCACTTTAGCTGCGTCGCCAAAGATTCACTAGATACCACCAGTTGCTCAGAAGTGTCTCGACTGTAACCAGATTTACTGCAACTGTTTTCTTAGTCGTCAAATTATCATCTTTATCATAACAATTACATTTTTTAAAATGTAATTGATGCAGATAATTCTCTGTTGTGCATGATTTAATTTTATGTATTTATTGATTTGCTAATTTATCGATTTAATTATTTCTTTATTGTCCACAATTAGCGTGCAAGGCTAAATCTCTTAGACACTAACATAACCTTTGCATAAGTGTATTCTGTATTTTGCACGAATTAATCTGCTGTAATCGGACAGTTGACTGTAATCTGACACTCGTAAGCGGACACCTGTAATCGGACAGTTACACAAGCCAATCATAGTCTTTTCAACTAAATCATTCATTCAAGTGAAGAATGATCATCGCAGTTAATTTTCCAATTGAAGCAATTGGAAAGAAGAAGCCTGAAAAAAAATCAGGGCTTCAACGGGATTCGAACCCATGACCTCCGCGAAACCGGTGCGATGCTCTACCAACTGAGCTATGAAGCCACACATTGGGAGCGAGGTCAATTTATTGAGTTCATATCTTCCCGTGCAGTGAAATGATGTGAAGTATATATGATTCAACATTGATTTCAATCACTATAGTAGCCAATTCAATGAAGCGACTTGGTAAAATTGTTGAGGTGTATCTCCGGTGGCTGTTTTCGAAGGAAGTATTCTCCATTTTTTTTCCGGACATTATAATTGTGTGGTCCAATTCTGTCTGTAATCGTATCTATAACAAATTTTCAATATATAGTGACTGGCTCTCTGCGCCCCTAATTGTCACGCAATCGTGCGCGATAACTTTGGTGTCCAATTCCGGGTATCTAATTTGAAGTACGTCAATTGCACGCGTTTTAGACGGCTTTCTTCAGTGAAGTGAAGTGCGCCATAGAGTCGTTTTCGCTCCAGGAATTTTTTTTAATTCCCAAATTTGTTATACCTACGATTAATTAGTAATTGGACCTGTCTTTCGTACAATTCAAGATGTAATCGTACTCGTAATTTCAAATCGGCCTCGCACTTTACGCTCGTCCGATTTTAAAATTACTCGCGCAAGAAAATCTGCTGCTTAGTGATGCTGATTACCGATGACTGGAGTGGAGTAACAGCGAAAGAGTGGAAATGCTTAAAATGACAGGCTTTACATGAGTTCAATTCCTTTTTGAACAAAAAAAGGCACGTCAGAATTTCGCTTCCTCCCACTCTCCTCCGTCCCTTCCTTCTACGACTGCCATGAACATTAAAGCTCCAAGAACTAGGAGCTGCTGCGGGGGAGGGGGCGGAATTAACTAATTAACACAGTACTCCAGTTAAATACACCATTCCATTTATTGTTGTGCGAGTTCGTACAGTTTTTGTATCAAACTACGACAATCTCAGATATTTACATTTTCCAAATGCCACATTCTCGACCCCTCTTTTCTTTTGCGAAGGTTTCGGGGTCGAGAAAAGCAAACGCATTAAATACAGTGACAAAAATTCTCACATTGACAACTAGAGTTTTATTTAGGACTATTTTATTGGAGATTTCAGTGCGTTACTATCCCCCGCTAGTAAGGTTCTGCAGCTCGAAAACTGTAGCTCTCTCCGAGGCACTAAGAGAATGTAAGGCAACTTGGCTTTGTGTGGTATAAAATATGATTTGACCAAATTGAACTTTTAAATCTTAAAAACTATCCGCGTGTCTCTAGTATCCTCGCGCAACCTTTGTAATTGACAAGGTTATGATTTTCACTAGCACGTTACCGAGTTACAGTCTCTTGCCCGCTATCGTACCTGAAGGCCTTTTGGATTAAGCATCTTGAACAGGATATTGAAATTACATAATTTAATGCCTTTCTGTATCAATGACTAGCCGGGTTGTTGTCCGAGAAGTCTAGTCAGGTGGTCGTGGGTAAAGAGCTAAGCGCAGCACACTTCAGATAAAATATTTCTTTTTTCAGTCGAACGTGGCTTTGGCCAAAAATAACTAAACTGTTGTAACAAGAGATTTTTGGTTAAAATAGGTTACAATTCCCTAGTTACGTTTCGCGTGAGTCAAACCAATATATAATAAGTAGATGCATTTTTGCAATGTAGGTTTTATTAAGAAATAAAAATGATGATGATGATGATGATGATGATGATGATTAGGAATTTTTGTTAATGTACTCGGAGAAACAACAGATGCAAGTTAATGGCGAGTTCCGTTTGATCGAAATTGATGGCGTGGCAACTTTTTGTAGTCTTCGTGGTATTCTAAATGTAGAAAAGTCCACGAAACTAGTCCGTGCTGCTATCACCCAGAAAACAGAACCCCGCCTGCTAATATAAGCGCAACAATTCAGGTTTCCCCCTTCCTTTCGCAAAGTTACGTGGTGGTAAATTGTATCCAATTTTTTATCCACCCGCCTCAAGGTATTACATCCACTTTGGTGAATTATATACTTTTTGTTGTGTGATTTCGTGCCTAGGCTCAATATTACCTTTGCTGAGGCAGTAAGTGGCTTGCCTACATTATTAGTGAAAATGATATAATATCAATAAAGGAAGATATTTAAACAACATCAATTGTACCATTGACTGAATGAGCCAACAGCCGCCTGATAGTAAATCAGGAAATCTCTTCCACACTGAGTCCCCCATTGTGGTGAACTTCCTTCTCCTTAACCGGGATAACTTTTCGCCTTCTTTGCCGCAAACGGATACAGAACCGGACCAGGAATACCACAAGTATAACCAAGACCACGAACATGACAACACTGACCGCTATTAAAACATTTCTCACGGTGTTGTTTGTTTCAGCCTCTGTTACCGTCGGTCCTTCTTCTTTTGGTACACACTGAAAGTCTTTCACGCTTGCACAGTAATCCGAAGAGAAAAAGACGTTTTCTGGCACGCTTTTGAACCCAGTGTTCAGGCGGATGATCTTGCTTAAGGTGAGAGAATTGACCTTGTCTATTTCCTAGAAATAGTATAAACCCAAGATTAAGTCAGTGTTGTTGTTAGAAAGATGAAGCATACAATAACTACAGTGGCACCCCGCCATAAAGAACCCCACTATAACGAGCACCGCTATAACGAAGATCCCGTTATAACGAACAACATTTGAAAGCCCGGCAGAATTACAGTAAAATGTGTGGAAACAAGCCCCGCTATAACGAAATCCCCGCTATAACGAATTGATTTTGACGGTCCCAACGCACAATTTACCCCTCTACAACGAATATTTTGTCCCGTCGCACGCAGTCAGTAAAACAGATGAGGTACAAATCGTTAATAAGCCAAACACGACTCCTTTTGCTCAAGATAGGGAAACTTTGAGCTTCAAAGCTTTGCTTTATTTAAATGTAGCTCTTTACGCGCAAGTCTGTAGATTGTTTTGCGTGATGTATATCCCATTGTTCAGCTTAGTTCAGCTTAGTTACCCCGCCGCATAACAAACATTTTTAGGTACCTTGACACCGTTCGTTTTAGCGGGGTGCCACTGTATACAAGTCGCTTTCAAACACAACGCCTAGAAAACGCGGAATTCACTTTTCAGTGAAACAGTAGATATTACTGAGCTACACTGTTCTGAAGAGACCAAGGAAAAATGAAACAGCTGTTCGGGAGGACTCATAATGCAATTATACAGAAACTCTAAAGCCTTGAGGATTGTATAAAATTTTATTGATGATAGAGCTTTCTCCGTTTACGAGCAAGGATTATTTGGAAAGCGGAAGGGGCTTATAATGATAGTCGGAGCCCATGAAAGTGAACCTTTGAAGTTTTTGAACCAAATATGTGCAGATTAATACCTCTGCAGAGAGATACCGCTCGTACCAGAACCTATCACCGTCTCTGATTCTCAAGAAATTACGCATCACTATCCTGCAAGAGAAAAAGATATTGTTGACATTGTTGAGTTCAGCACTCCATTTACTGTGACTACAACAAACTCAGTACTCAAATGATTACAGTGATCCTATGGGGCATTAATATCTTATTCAGTGAGGGTACCAGAGGTTAACACAGAAGTCGCTGATGGCGATGAAAAATGGGTTATTGACAATGATTGAAGTCAGCTAGGTATTGAACAAGTTTTTTTTGCGCGCGGTTATGGGCTGAGACGGAGTAAAGGTCCATAAACTCGTTCTTTACTGAACAAGCTTAGTCAATTTATCATTTATTATATGGAAAACAGAACACTATTTTCCTGCGGCTCACAGCGGGTAATTCCGAACGGGCAAGATAGCTTCATATTGTCCGCTCGGGTAGCCAATCACAGTGCAGGATTCGGTCCTTCTTGCACGCTCACGGAGCCATATAATAAAACGGCATATGTTTTGGCCTGATAAGCTCAAATGCATAGTGTTGATTCTTTGACGTTGTTTCACTTACGTTCTAAAAGTCTCCCCCAGTTCACTGCCGCTCTCGTGGTCTTCGGCCAATCCTCCTACCCATAAGTCTATATTGTTAATGTCGTGGTAAACTTTTTCCATCTTCTCAGCAGTCTTGGAATCTCTCGTGATCTCTGAAAAACTGCTAAATCCTTCAAGAAAAGAAAATGTCTGTACTTTAGACAAAGAAAAGCTCAAGGAAATACATAGGTTGAAGTAAATTGGAAATCTACCGTGGCCCACAGGGGACACCGCTTTAACAAAGAGAAAACACTGCAAAT
>CM042750.1:17677162-17693576 GCA_022496165.2 Catalaphyllia jardinei | reverse complement strand
AAAGTCATGTAAATCAACAAAGCAAATGGTCAGCTTATATAACATTATGTGAAGTATTCAAAGAACAGTCAAAGTCATGTAAATCAACAAAGCAGGTGGTCAGCTTTTATAACATATGAAGTATTCAAAGAAAACTTTCTAGAAGCTTTCATTTAATTACATCACCGTGACTCTCAAATAGAGCTGAAATATTGTATTGTAATCCACCACCTGTGCCGTTTTGTGCTGTTACCTTTGTTTGACAGTTTCTGCAGTTTGCTGTTGTCCTTAAAATGTGTTCATTTTGAAATACAAGTTCTTGCTGTTTGTGGAATGAACCTTGCTGGGTTGCATATAATGTTGGTACCTGGGTATTGTGTCTCTCACTTTTAAACTCTAGTGAACGAGCCTCTCAAATGAAAGCTCTCAAGCTTTACTTAAACATGTTAAATACTATATGTAAATTTGCTAAAGAACTTAGTTTTTAAAATTATATTTTATTCTTTTACTTATGTAGGGTTAGGGTTTGGGGAAGGATTCAAAAAAAGAATAGAAACAGTCCAAGTCTAATCAAAACTTTGCCACTAACGATTCAGATGTTGGAATATAGGATCTAAATTGTTGAGATTATTCCCATATATGGGCAGAGAGTTTCAAGCCGCACCATTATTGCAGTGGCCGAACAATGGTTTGATTTTTCTAAGTGTCTTGTTTGTTCGAAACAACCCAGATATTTTTAGCCCGGTCCTAAGTAGATTATGCGATACTGAACAAGAAGGCCAAGACATAAGCATAAGCAAAAGTGTTCTTCTCGAGCTTATATTTTTGTTCGGTGAGGACTGCATGGTTGACAAGAACTTATAGCGCTCGCTGATCGGCTGATAGGCTGGGGCTTATGCTTATGCCAGCATGTCCTCATCACTGGACACAATGGCGACATTATGCTTATGTGCTTCTTTTATGCTTATGCTTGCTTTGCAAGTGAGGACCGGGTTTGATGTTTGCACCGACAAGATAACCTTTGGAACGCATAGATTACTTTGGACCATTTTCAAAGCGTTCCCGCCTTTTCCCGTGGGCTATATACATTGTCTTGGAACTTAGTAAGCGTAACTTTTAACCTTTTGCCCAAATGAAGTGAAAGTTTTCAAAAGAATAGTTAATCGTATACAAGAACAAATGTTGCCGCTTTTAGTTTAATTAATCCAGTGACGGCTACAAGCTTAATTTGCCAGCAAAACAACTTTCGTATGGAAAGCTGCTTCTTGTGTAGGAATTAAGCTGAAAAAATACACCGTGTAATGTCTAGCACAGTTACACCAAACCCGCAAAATACATACGTGCATGGCTTTCAGACAACAGACGAACAAATCACATTCTACTTAACTTCCATACTCTGTCGTTTCTCTTTCGCGTCGCGTTCAAAGATCAGTTCTATTAACAATATTTGTTTCTTCATTTATAACGTCCGCAGACCGCCCCAATAACCATAACTCTTATATAAAGTAATTTCTTTACTTTTTTATTCCACAAACTACGTTGTATTTTCTCCGAGAGCAATGAGACAGACGTCCATAAATGTGATAAACCCAATGGACCTTCTATAACTTTGCAAAATCATGCTTTCTGCCCGATTAACCCGCAACAAGAGATCATTCAGCCATACCAAAGTAAATGATTGGCTTCATATCGGTTGGATTATGCGTTGCCGTCCAAAGGTTTCGAAACCTACAAAGGAGCTACCGCTTTGGATACCGTCTATCTTTAGGCTAACAGATTTTCGGAAGTTAAACACACCAGCCTGTGTATATCACAGGAAACGTCACTCCAGAGAATCACAGGAATAAACCACGCACCTTTTCAAGTCATTAACTTGGAGACCTTTTGGATACGATTGCTGACCTCGAAAACCTAACCCTTCTAATTAAATATTTTAAACTCTCTTTGGTACAAAAGAAACAGAGAAGCCAAAAAACATCAGCCTTATCCGAATGTATGTAAGTGTTGTATTGTGCATATTTCTAGGTTATTTCCTTCTTAGAAACGCAATTGAAATGAATTTTATGGTTGAAAAAAAAAAAAACATAAATCAATTCCTACTATTGATCATGTATTATTAATGCCCGTGATAAAGTTTACCGAAGTCGCTTGTCGAAAGCTAAAACATGAAACCACTCGAAAACGTTAAAATGATTTCAACACTTGCCCTTGTAATGCAATTTTGCTTTTGCTTGAAGATTGGAATTTACGAATCCGAGGGTACCACTGTTTTCTAGGTTTTTACTTCGAGAATTGTATCTTACAATATCATCTGATGAAATTTCATGAATTCAGAAATAAGAGGTCTCCGTGACACACATCCGCGCCAGTGACCTGAAAACGTACGCGAGTCGAATATAGATGAATTTGCCATCGCCACCTAAATCATCATCGTCTTTTGTCAAGCCCGACTTCTGATTTGGGTTCAATGACGTTTTTGAGTGGGGGTTTCCTGTGAAATACAAGGGTCTTCAATTCTATGAATTCGGACTGGAAAGACAGCGATTTTTTTTATTTGCATGTTTCCGGCATAGCCTAAATTCGACAACGCACAATTTAACTGAGGTGACGTCAATAGCATAAAGCATAGCTGTGAGGAAAACGTTTCTCGCTGCATTTTTTAAGAGACTTGTGCCCTTCAGCTCCCTTAGGCAGAACAGAATGCTAAACAGTATCGAGATGGAAAAATTAAAGGTACTCTCAAGATGTTTTGTGTTGTTGCGTGGCGCAGCAGGCTTATCCAACATATGCAAGTTACTACATGGCGCAGCAGGTCCAACGAATGCAATGACGTTGCAACGTGTTGTTTTCAAATGCTACATGAATTCGGCCTGGTCTTAATTGTGAAGGTTTCCTGGACCGTGTCGTGTTTTTGGAGTGTGGAGCCTGTTGTGAAGGTAATCAGAGTTTCACATTTGATACCACTCCTTGACATTCAGGTACCAAACCATTCTTTAGTGAAGACTCTTAACAGGTTCGTCAGCTTTTGCAAATTAAAGAAAGATTCATTGTAACATACACGTCTTGCTGTTTGTGGAATGAAGCTGCTGAGGTTTATGGTTTCCCTCCTGGCGACTCAACTTATTAAATTTGTGCAATATGTTTGTAGGATTTAGTCTGTGAGCGAAATCCGCAATTATGGTCATTCATATGAAAGCTCTTACTTGCGTTTCAGTAAGATATGATGTGAACATTTTATAACAGTTGCCAAATCGCAGGTTTTCTGTTTTATTGGTAGCAACTTTCTGTTTACCAGGGCCGATTCTACTTACAGAATTAAAATGTGGAACTATCGAAATCGCCTTTTTTTGGAACTGAATAGCTGCAGGCATTTTTGATCTTCGGTCTGGATAGTTTAAAGATGAATATTGATTATTTCTAACGAATACATTAGACAGTACAACCGCATGACACTGTTTTAGATGAGTATGAGTTGCTACAAAGTACTAAGTAAATTGTTCATAGTTTACTTTTTCTAGATTAACATTATCTCATTTTTGTCGTGGGCCACATAAGAGCATTGTCTTGAAAATTAGGTGGCGAATCTTTTCTTTTGTTCAAAATGAACTGGAAATGATCCAGACATATTGCACTGCAAAGACCACTCAAGGGCAGATTTAGTTTTAATTTAGCTACTGTAATGTTCTTCCACACAAAAAGACGAAGTTTCCTGTGTTAAAAAAATATTCAGGTGAAAATACAAAGGCTTAAAACTATTAAAGAAGAAATAGATGCTTAACGCTCATGAATTGTATACAAAAGTTATCTTATCTGAGAACAATAAATAACATAGAACAAAAGTTAACCACAAAGCATATTGAGATAAGTGTTGAAAGAACCTCGGCCTTCTCATGTGTAAACCGTATGCCCTGTTTCTTTATTGACGTTATGGGTTTCTTTAGAGCTCCGAGGCTTTACGCTGTATGTTTACTATGGCTTTACAGGAATTAACATTATATTATTTAATTAGGGACATTGAAAAGACTGGGTCTCTCACTGAGTTCACGTCGTTTTTTCATATTTCACACACAATGTAATTAAAACCTTCCCAATTTCGTGGCAATGATTTAGCTAAATATCGCCCTTGAAAATGTTTTCAATATGAAAGCGTCAAAACGTCTATTGTACAACATTACAAGGTACAGCATAATTAGGTGAACCCGCATTTCCAGACGACCCAGCCCAAATATCAGGATAATGAGTGGGCAGAAAATTAACTGATAACATCTAACTTCCTCTGTTTACCAAAGAGTCTAATTTGCTTGTAAGGCAGGATCCAAAAATAACCCGAAAACCGCAAAACACTATTACTTAATAAACATCATCAAATGTGGAAATAATTGTGTTCTTTTTAGACAAAATGTTCCGACTGCTTTCATTTCGTGACCCATCTTTTCATGGATGACAAACCATATGAAATGTGCTTAGATGCCACTTTCACTCGCTGTCAAAACGCCTAAAGCAAGTCTTAGAAATACAATACACATTCAATAATTCATCTTCAGCGCTCGCTACAGGCGGCTAGAATCGTATGAACTTTCTACTGATTTTTAAAACCCACTGAACAGAACCAGTGGGAAGGAAATCGCTGATGTTAATGAATATACGTCGTAGTGTCAACTATTGAAATTCAGCCTCAGAACATACCTCCCTGCCTCTCTCGGTGCTGTGATCATAAGCGTATTGGTATGTGTTGTTTGCTTATTGTTCTTAAACAAACGCGTAAACACAGGAAAAAAAACAAGTTAGGGAGGTTGCACGATCATAGTTTTAACTGCAGGGAAAGGTACTGCCTAAGTGAAAGGGAGATTGTGTTTTTGGTTCCGCAGTCCAGACCGTTTTCTTGTTGGTTCTATCGTCGCTTCTGACGGCTGTCTGCGTTTCAGTTTTTACCACAGGAGCACATCTGAAAAAGAACTTGGTTTTAACCATGGTAAACAAATTTACCTGCAGTCTCCTCCTACTTATCTTTACGGGCATTTTTACTGCGGCTCCCTCGCCAGCGGTAATTTCTATGCCAGACCGGTACGAGGTTCGAGATGGCATTTTTAAACTAGCACATCGTGTGGACGATAACGGTACACAGTGGACTCAAAAAGTGAGCTTGGAGAGGCTTGAAGTTCTAGCGAATGACAGGGCTCTAAATCTACCTTTTGCAAGCTGCACGGAAGAGAAATTTACAAGGCAGAATAAATATGCAGATCACCTTGGACAAGACTCAAAGTTTGAAGAAATACACCAGGTACCATTAAGATTTTATTTGCTGATAAAATGAAAACGACATCGCTTACCGGCATAGTTGGAGTGGGGGAAGGAGAGAAGGGGGAAGTGGGAAAGGGGGGGGGGAATAGGTAAAGGGGGAGGGGAAAGGGGGAGAGGAAAGGGGGAGGGGAAAGGGGGGAAAGGGGTTATGGGAAGTACAATGGATATAGTGGGATGTTAAAAGATACTTGGCCGGGAAAAATTAAAGTGCCAAAGATACGAAGATTAGAATTATAACTGTTTTTAAAAGAATGAACGTAGCTCTTAAGCTGTACAGGATCAAAGGAAATGCGTTATTCAAACAAAACGTAATTTGGCTGTACAACAAGTTTTGCATGAATATTTAAAGTTATTGGAATTGGTTACATAACGAAAATATAAGACGACTGAAGTTTTTACCTATAAGCTTACGAGGCGTCGGAGTAGACGAGGATCTTGGAATTTTATCATAGCTGGAACTGGTTTAGTTTTTCAGCCTGGATACAAGTTACTGGCAAGTGTCTGAGAAGACATTTAGGGCGCCGAATTAATGATAATCGAGGAACGAATGAAACTCAACGACAATTCCTAGTAATGCAGAGCTCGGCGGAAGCTAAGAACGAGGCGTGTTACAATTAGTAAACAGATGAGGATAAACAGATATGCAAAATCTTGGCTTTCGTAGCAACAGAATTTAATTATGGAATTACCAGCCATTTTGTAATTTGAGAGTAGACGTTCAGCTTAACGTATTGAGAAACTAGCTGGTTTTACAGCTATACGTAACTGAAATACCTCATTCGTCTGCCTCATTCGACTGCCAGTTGAGAGCAGCTAGCTATGTGCACAACTAGTACTCTATATGACTTAATTAAATCCATAAACTAAGAGAGCTTTGGAATAATGCAGAGTGAAGAATTTTGGATTGATGACGAGCTTGCCAAAATAAAACGCATTTGAGGAATTTTAAAAATCTTAAGAATTTGAGAAGTAGAAAACATTTTTTTTGTAGTTTGTCTAGTTGCTTCAACACGAATGATAGTTTGAGAGTACAATGAGAAATGCTTCGCGAGTGTTTCACAACTCCATAAGGACAGGGACATTTTTTTTTGATGTCTTTCACTCAGAAAACAGACAAAACAGTGTGGTAAAAAGATATGGAGACTACTTGTTTATTTCATTTACCAAAATGTCAATTTTCTATGCTCGCACCATCGTCTTAGCTCATGCTAAGTAAGTAGTAAAAGAACGGCCTTTCGCATTTGCTTTCTTTCAGAATGTTTACTAATTTTTTAAAATTTCTCTCCTCTCAGCAAGCTGGCTTTAGCCATGTTCATCGCGTCCGTGGTGCTGTGGGTCCCCACTGTGTGTTTGACGTGGTAATACCTTATCAAGACTCTTCTCAGAAAGAGAGGATTGTGGGACAATACTGTACTCCTGAACAAGCGACTGGCGGGGCAGCGGTTGGTGATTACGATGGAGACGGAATGGAAGATATTTACTTTACTGTGTTTGACGGCAGGAGCGTGCTATACAAAAACAACGGCGAGTTTAACTTATCCACTTAGTATTATTATCTTAGCTATTTTTTTAGTTCCAAACAAATCGACAAATTTGGCCCTATCATTAACTGGTTCGGTTAAATTTTCATTTTCTTTCTTTTATCATCATTCACTCAACTATTTCAGTGTTTGTATCTTGTTTTTATAAGTGTCTTTTTCCTCTTTGATTATACATGTTGCAACCAATGGAAAGCATATTAGTTTTCTTCTATCTACTCACCTTGTTTAGTTTTTTTACTACTCTTAGTAGTTTTTTTCTTGCATAATTAAGTTAATTGGTTTTACGCTGTTTTTATCTTTCCTTGTAAATCAAGCAGAATGTAACTGCTGGTTGTTGTTGTTATTGCTAAGAATTCTGAAATTTAAAAGTCAAAATTTGAACTGTCAGCTGAAAAAAAAAGCCTTCTGTAACTGATTGGTAATATCTGAATTCTACGACTTTACTGATGGATTGGGCCGAAATTTAACTGATAACAGAGAAATCACATTAAAATAACTGATAACCCATAACAGCTCATGCAGACTCTTCTAAGCTCTTTTAATTGAGCGAACAATTGAAATTTAAATTCTTTGTCTCTAAATCTAAATGCTTGTCTTATTCCTTATCAACCTCTACTTTTCCAGCAGTGGAAATTGACGGACAAGAGTTGTTATCTACATCACAAAAACAAACACCCACATATTTAAGTTCATCAACTACGTTTAGGCGTACTGGGTAAATATTACGAGGTTGCAAATTTGCTCTGATCTCATTGCAGTCGTTAGAGTGTGCTTTGTTACCGTTTACTACCACGTCTTGCTAACAGCGACCCCCTTCCTCTCCTATAAAGATCACTTCTTTACAAATCTGTGTAATTTTACTATCTTCATCATGTAAGTAAATACGCATTCAGTTTTTATTGATATGTCTTTATGAATAAACAAACTCCAACTTCAACTTCACTTTTGTAAAAACCGAACGGCACATTTTTTACCGCACAGCCAACAGCCACAGCCTAGGGCAATTTTTTTGAAACCATTTCACAAAAACTATATTATGGCAAAATGCAATAAAAAGTTGTTTCCAGTGATGTGACTACTTTTTAACAACGCCCTCTAATTGTTTGACATCTCAGGTGATGGAACGTTCACTGACGTCACAAACGACGCATATATTGGACCTAGTGCCTTCGCAAATGGTGCAGTCTGGGCAGACTTTGACCAGGATGGAGACTTAGACCTGTACGTCACAACAGTCGGGGATACCAGGCATTACCTGTACATTAACTATGGAGGTCACTTTAGAGAAGAAGCTATGCAGAGAAGCTGTTCAATGGAAACCAGCGATAAAAGAAAACTTTCTGGAATGACGCCAAGTGTTGGTGATTTTGATAAAGACGGATTTCCTGACATTTACGTGACAGAATGGCTTCCCCACTCCCTGGGAAAGGTGATCTGTGCAGTATAAATTTCGGAATCGATTGATCTTTTAGTGTGTTTTTTTAGCTGTGATAGAATTCCATTTCCAATACACCACCGTTTCCACCACAACCTTCACCATCAAAATCACCACCACCTTCACCATCCTCACTACCACAGCCAACTATCACCAGCCTCTGTACTCCTAAACCCCCTCCATCAACATAACTACGTCATCAGCATCATCACCATCACCCATTTCCGTCATTGCCAATACCATCGCCACTGCGACAACCATTCACCATCACATCCAACACCAAACTTGAACTAGAGTTAAAATTAGGAGACAAGTGAGGTTTTGATGATGATATTATTATATTTCAGCCGTCAACTTCCAGGCTTCTCAAAAACAAAGGTGCCGGGGAACCTGGGTAAGTTTGGATGCTTTTCAAGTAGCTGAGAATTGTTTTGAATCTTGGATGTATTTTTTAAATGTCGAGTTTTCTTGCATCATGTTTCTAAAATTTGTATTTCTTTCAGCTAGGTAAGCGACTTATAGTTATAAACCCGTAACAAGAAGGCATAGAAGTGTATAATAAATTTATGAGCAAAATTTGGAACAGTAAATAAGGCCGGAAAGATGAACATGACTAAATTACATTCTTAAAAGAATCATGACTTTGTACTTCCCTTTTCTCTCATTACTGACCTCAAAGTACCCTACCAAAAGGCCAAGTATGTTCTTCACCTTTGCAAGTATATAAACCAGTTTTATATAGAGCGGTTTTCAATTGAGCGTTGTAAAAGCAAAACCAAACCAGTTGCCAATCATTTAGGCTACTCGTCCAATTTCAACTGCAGGGAAACCAATGTCATATTAACTAACTGCTTAATTATTTTCGACATTAACTTGAAAACCGCTTTACGGCTCATAATTTACAGTTAATATATGTCGTTATTGATCATATATATTTTTTAGTTATTTTGAAGATGTCACGTTGGATGCTGGTGTGTATATGGATGGTTACCGTAATGGCTCGGCGCTCAGTCAAGGAACTTACACATTTGGCTCTTCATTTACTGTGAGTTATGTACAATTGGCAAAAAGAACATCTTGGTAAAATCAGAGTATTCTTCACATGATCGAATTTTGTTATCGATTTTGGATTCTTTCAAAAATGTGAAAGACTGTATACTTCTTATCATGTCACTGTACATTTTAAGGTTTGATGATTTGGTGTACACGATTATTGGTAGCATTTCTTACTTATAGCAGTTGGTTGTAAATGCTATTTAACTAACACGAAAAGATGACTTCCGGGATTTATTAACGAAGTTTTGATAGTGTTGCTACTTTTTGGTAAAACATTGCAAAATTTTCCAAATTTTCGTTTCTTTCAGAAAACTACCAAAAGACCTTTATAATTTCTTTAAAGCGAGTTAATGTTAGAGCAAAAAAATCAGTATTGTATTTTTCTTGATGTACAGTTACATATGGAATTTGTTGTTTAAAACTTCTCCTCCACTAGCACTTTACAGCTCCGCAAATGATCCCCGACCGCAAATGATCCCCGACCGCAAATGATCCCAGACCGCAAATGATCCCCAAATTGGACCGCAAATGATCCCCAAATCGGACCGCAAATAATCCCCAATTTAGACCACAAACGATGACGACCGAAATTGATCCCCGCCGGAAAATTAAATGGCATGGAGTTTGGTTTCCCGGATTTTTTAATTTTTAATTTTTGTGTTTATCTATTTCGTCAACTAAATGGTGAATTAGATAAACATAAAGAAAAGATATTCTCACAACATAAATTATAATTCAAATATAATGCTCTTGGCAAATTCATCTTATTTTCTCTTGACAATTCTTCAGAAAAATTGCAAGAAATAATCAAAACTCGTAGACAGCAATACCATTTCTCAACAAGCTCGATCTATAACAATAATAGCTTAACGCTACCATAACTAAGACATACAAATCCTGTGCAGATTTTATTTGGATGCAATTTCCAAGTTAAATAATCTGATTTCTCGCAAAAGGCGCGAGAACCAAATACAAAAGCCAGTGTTAACATCAAGAATAAAAGCCGGTTCGCGACATGTTAATGACCTTTAAGTTCTGCAACGAGCTAAAAATTCTGCTTCCCAACACACCAAGCCAGTTTGGTTTTCAGTTCACATCTGCAATGTGCAGCCAGAATTCGAAACCCCATACTAGCAGTATATTAACGTGTACTGAGTCTGATCAGGAGCACTGTTTGATCAACTTACATACTATGTTGAGCGATGTTACACTTACCTTCATTTCCCGTGGGAAAAATCCGAAAAACCGAAAAGCTGCATATCATTACAAACTAGAAGTAGAATAGCAGCCGCAAGCTGTTTTCGTGTGAGATTCTCAGACTGGAGCAGTGGTTACACCACTACAACCACGAACAATATCCGTTAGAATTCCTTGCTAAAGACTTTCAACATCGATGACAAAAGTATTTCACTTCGCGTGATTGACCAAAACCGGAAACCACACATGAAAAGTCTGTAGCACCCAAGGTATGACCAAAAGTGCAGGACACGAAATAAGACACAACTTTAATAGTTCAGTAGATTGAGATGCAGGATATATATTGAGTGAATGAACTGACGTTACTAATTCGTTAGCAAATTTTGGCTTTGGTTAAATTGTTGTGAAATTTTATGGCTCTATACTATATAGACAAAAGCCGATTACAGTCATTCCACAGAGCTTTTACTGTAATTATCGATCGGAAGAACTCTCTATCATGGGAATTCAGTGTGTCCATATAGAATATGGGTAGTTACGAGTGCTTCTGTTTATGTTAAAAATTGAAACCTCGACCCGAGGAATGAACTCCATGCCGTTCCCCGCTTTCCGGCGGGAATCATTTGCGGTCCACATCGGGGATCATTTGCTGTTCAGGATCATTTGCGGTCCAATTTGGGGATCATTTGCGGTCTGGGGATCATTTGCGGTCTGGGGATCATTTGCGGTCGGGGATCGTTTGCGGCGCTGTACAGCACCATGCAATGTCGCTGTAGAGAAGCGTGGGCTTTGAATTGACTAGATCAATGTAACATTGAGTTAAAGCCACGCGGAGTATTTTCGTTATGCCCCTGGTTATAAATAATATATTCTGTTTACAAAATTGACAATCTTTGAATTGTTGTTTTTTTTTATCTCAGTCACAAGTTATGAGCTGCACTTCTATATCACAAGTTGTAGCCACAGCATCTAATATTAAATGAGTCTACCTTGTAGGACTTTGACGATGATGGCTGGCCAGAGTTGTTAGTGACGGCAGACTATGGTGTTAGTCGAATGTTTTGGAACAATCAAAACGGCAATTTTACCGAGTGCACGGAGACTTGCGGCCTGGACGCCATGCAGGTATATGAGCGAATTGTTTGTTTTGCTACAATTTATCCAATCCGAAAGAAGAATTCCAGACAAGAGAATTTAGGATCAACACAAAACTAAGTAAAATTCTGATGGTTATTTAACTTACTTGTAACTTATGAAAATTATAAGGCAGAGTTTCCTGTATAGTATTTATATTGTCCAAGCAAAAATCTCTTTCCCTGTGAACATTTGGGCATGCCTCTCATCATTTTTGCATTTCATTATTTCGAAATTAGACAGCATGTGGTCCTGGGCAGGGTTGTTCAAAGCCAGATTAAGCTAACTATACAGGATTAGCAAGAATTTTGATTTCATTTTTGTAACTTTTCAGTAGGTTTTTTCTGTTTATTTTCGGTGTTTGTCCTTCAGTTTTGAGCTTGAGTAATGTCAAGCTAAACAAAACTTTAGCAGAGGAAAACATTTATTTAGAAGACAAATTGGTACGCCGGTTAACTCTTAATCCTGGGTTAGCGCGCGTTAACTGCCTTTCGAACAACCCAGCTCTGTTGTATATAAAAATACAAGTTACCTTGCAGAAACTGCAACAAGCTACGTACGATTGGGAAATAAAAAGAAAGTACCGAAATGTCCATTACTGTGTCAGCATTATAATATAATCAACTCTTGCTTGTGTAAAATTACTTCCACAAATTAACAAACCATCTGCTAACAGAACGCTAGGGGTCATGCGATAGGAGACTGGGACAACGATGGCTACCTCGACTGGTTTTCCGCCGCCATGTATCAGAACCGTAGCGAATGTTCAATGTCTGGTTGTATGCATGTTCACAGCGGAAACGTGCTGTATCGTAATCAAGGAGGAAGGCAATTTGAAGACTCTACAGATCAGGTGATTATCGTTTTTTTTTTATTAACAAACAGCAAAACCGACACTGTTGATCTGTAATGTCCTCTTCATTAGTTCCCTCTGCTGTGCTGAGCTCTTCTTTTGTTATAATATTCAGTCTAACGTAACAAAGAAATAAATCAACATTTGATTTTCAGAACCCATGACGGTGATTTGCTCTTCGTTATTCTTGCTGGAAGAACTGACGCAGGACTAATACTGTTTTCTTTTTTTGAAATGGTTAAGATTTTTAACCTCCTATCTTACTTTCCAAAAAACGTTTGATACCATTTACTGCGTTCAAAAGTGTTAAAATCTGTCCAAGATTTATGAGTCACAGTCGCTGGTTACAGTGCGAAAATCGTGGCTAAAATCATGTGATTACTCTACGTCGACTCATTACCACGTATGTTCCACCGCCAGCCCGGCATGATTTATCTTGTTTATTATTTTGTTCTCTAGGCTGGTGTGGAGAATGGAGGTATGGCATGGGGAGCAGCATTAATTGACTTTGATAACAATGGATTTGTGGATTTTATCTCGACTAGTGGTAAGATTGCACATTTGTAAGTGTAATGTGTGTTGCGATTTTAAGTATTGTAAATGTATTTACCGTCAAGCGTATTATTCAACAAAATTGCATAAAGTTTGTTGAATTGCCTAGTCCACGACATTTCAGAAGTAATTTTACGTATTAATGAGCCCCTCAACTTTAATGATTCTGCATGTGCTTTTTTTTGTTCAGGAAATGACTTCAACAAGATGCATTTATGGCAAAACCTTGGTGCAGGCCAAAACGGAAAAACTCAAGAGGTACGCGTTAGTGGTAATTCACATGATGTCACGGTTCCATGATAATTGGCAGCCAGTTATGAATAGGGTCTATTCCTAAACCGGATGTATATAGCAGTTAAATGTGTAATTCTTCTAACAGCCCTCACCTTTTTAAAAAAGTCAAACTTTTTTTTTGGTAACCCAGGTTGAGATGCAAACGGTTATATATAACTATTTGCAACTAACTATATTAGGCAGCCGAAGGTTGATGTGAACCTACAAGAGAAGGAGGTGATTATAAAACAGAATAAATACAAACAACTAATGGGCATAAGACCTTGCACATTCTGCGATGAGAAATATATGCCATGGCTTCTGGTTTACGATTTTGTACTATTTGTCAGGTGGCTGCTGTCTATGGATTGAACGGTAGAGGAAAAGGACGGGGTCTACTTAAATGGGATTATGATGGTAATACAGTCATGATACAACTAACACTGAACTTATGCATACATTGCACTGTTAAAATATTATTGCTTTGAGTTTGTCATCATAGTGGCATGGCTTTGCAGCAGTAAGGAGAAGCTACAACTTATCTTAAGAGCTCTTTTAGATGTTCGTTTGTGTTTTGTTTCACAAAATTGATTTAAATTGGACCAATTGGAGACAGTTTTATTGTCGTTACTAATATTACACGATATTGTTTAGCTGAGCCGGAGGCACAACTGAATATTGATCCAGCATTCAAAAAATGTTGTAAGATGCTGGATTCACAAACAATTCGTTTTCATGTAATACGTAATTAGTAAGTTAATGATTGGAAGAGGTGCGTTACATTTGAAAAAAATATTTTCGCAGCATTTCAAGCTTAAACCTATTACACCCTCGTGTTAGGGTACCATTTCGTTATATAGAGGTTAACCCACTCAGCGAGTGAATTATCGGGATTTACCTGCGCGAGTTCACTAACAATGAACGAGAAATTTCAATACCGCACGAGGCCGCCTTGTGCAGTATTGAAATTTCGAGTTCATTGTTAGTGAACGAGTGCAGGTAAATCCCGATAATTCACGAGCAATGAGTACGTTAACATTTTTATTATTCAAATTGAATACTCTGCAAACAAAAATCGAAGCCATGCCAGCGGTGAATTGAATATTACACCACGATAATGACGTCAAGGAGGTTGTTTCGTCACAACCCAGTGTCACGAGGCACAAATCAACCAATCAGAAGGTCCGAATTCGTGCAGTGTATGAAATTTGAATAACGAATAGATTTATTCCACGGTATAGACGAAATGAAGTTCTTCAACATGTTCTGTCTTGTCTTCAGATGATGGTGATGAAGACGTCATAGTGTGCAATAATGTCGGAGCTCCATTTTTCTACCAGTATCAACAGAAAGAACCAAACAACTGGATAAGAGTGCGTGCTGTTCATCAGTAAGTTATTTCACCGCCTTGAATCGTTTCTTTTAACGGATTAATTTGTTTTAAGGCATTCCAAATTGTAAGAGTCAAAGGTTTATACTAGGAAAAATTTTGCATTTTTGCTAGGTGTGCCAAGAATCAAAATAAATTATGTGACAGCCTCGGTGCCCGCGTGGAAGTTACCATGGCAAATAACCACAAACAGGTATTTTCTCATCTTGTCGTTTCCATTATCCGCATGGTTAGTAGTGTGCCGTGCCATATGTTTTCTCCTGGTATTCACTGCTAAGCGCAAGCACTACACGTTAACCGGCTCTTTTCACTACCTGTGTTCAACTTGCTTTAAATCTTCTTTTGGCTATTAAAGAAGTGCTCTCCTTGAACGAATCAGTCAGCCATGTTTGAAAACTTTCTGAAGAAAAAGAAGTCATTATTCGTTATTACTATTACTGCTATTACACAATACATTACTTTTTTTTAAAATTGCAACACAAAGGACACTACCAACAAAACAAGACAAAAACTACTTACAACACTACTAACGATACGTTACTTATACTACTTACTCATTCAATACTTCCTTAGAGCACAATTCTTACACACATTTTACAGTTTGTTTGTTTGTTTGTTTTTTCGATTACACACTTACTATTACTGTATTTAGCAGCAGTGTGATATTCAGTTTCATATTTTCTTTTAACTAGCTCCTTATAGGAAGAGAAAAAGGGCAGTTCCATAAATGTAGCTCACCTAAAACAATTATGTAGTTAAACAGAGGAAATTTAGTATCTGTGACACCGATTAAAATAGCCTTTAACTCAAATTTCCTTATTACACAATACATAATTCAGAGCCAGGCTTTCAGTTGTCATTAATGCAATTTACTATCATCTTCGTAAACGTTGTTAGTCCTTGGTACCGTTTTACCAAATTTCCGACTGTCTGTGAAGTACTTGTCTACGTTTGTTTGCTTTGATCCAAGCATAATTAATAAAGGTGAATGGTTATGAAGCCCGGCAAACATCAAAGGAGCAAACAAAGATGCCAAGATTTAGGTTGGAAGGTCCAAGACCGTGCACAATCTTTTGTTTTGCGCTCATACACTATGCATGAGTTACGTCACTAACTTGTTTCTATTGGTTAGATCCTCAGAACGGAGTAAACAACTTTTGTGTTTCGTGCACGGTCAAGGCCAAAAAAGCGAACAAAAACCTACAATGAAGTTTGTCGAGTTTCATAATCATTCCCCTATACTAACTATGATACAAACAGGTTTTTAACTACTAGTAGTCCCTGTAACAAGTCGCGAGGACAAGTCCCATCGTGTAAACTGGCCATTTTGGATTGAAAATCTAGTCGCAGGGACCGACTTTGGCGTCTAGTTCAATGAATTCAAAGCAGTTTGAATTTTTGGAACAAGTCCCTGCGACTTGTTCCTTCAAACGCTTCGTGTGAACTGTTCGTGGGACAAGTCCCTACGACCAGTCCCTTCGTCTTGAAGCTCTTCAGGAGACTAGTTGCAGGGACTAGTCCCCTAGTGCGTGCCGACCTTAAATCCCGAAAAAGCCAACAATCCTCTGTAGGGAAAAAGATGGCGGCTTACCTTTTACCACAACACCATGTGAGCCTTACACAGCCAAAAAAGCACAAGGGCTGAGCCATATTTTTTGCAATGTTTGTCCCTGTCAACATTGTGTATGCTGAGTTTGAAGATT
>CM042750.1:17657323-17667323 GCA_022496165.2 Catalaphyllia jardinei | reverse complement strand
AAACTATGAATGACCTTGCTCCGGAATATCTACAAAGTCTTTTCTCTCAGCGTCACTCTGCTTACAACTTAAGAAACTCTGAGGGAAGGCTGACCCTGTCCAAACCAAGCACCAATTATTTGAAACGAAGCTTCTCTTACAGCGGGGCCATGCTATGGAATAACTTGCCCAAAAACTTAAAAAATGCTGCATCCGTTGAGCATTTTAAGCGAAATATCAAGAAGGTAGCTGATATATCGGATTCCCACACGGCAATCATGTAAAGCAGTTGTAATTAGTCTTAGTTTTTAACTTAGCTTAACTGATGATTTTCCGTGAATAAATAAAGATTTACATACATACATATAGACCTCAGTCACTATTCTCCCATACAGACCTCCTGCTCGGTTAGTAAGAACTTAGTCTAGAAGTGAGCGCCAATGCCCATTGTATGCTAGGACTTACACCAGGCTCTGTCACTGTAATGTTAGTGGCAACCCCTGCTGCACGGGAAACATTTCTGTTATGTAATTTATGAACAGTGTTTGAACTCAAAACAAGAGATTGCACTGGATCATGGGCCTTCAATCTATGATTGCTCCAGTGGAGGCACGATGGCCTGATGGTTAGCGCGCTCGACTCCGGATCAAGCGGTCCTGGCTCGAGCCCTGGGCCCGTTTCTCGAAAGCCCGGGAAACATTTTGGGCCCGAAAAGCGATTTTCAATTAATCTGTATCTAAAAACACAGAGGTATATACGCGTGAAACTTCTTGTATGAAGAGACGTTCTGTTAATATTCATACTATGTGAATAAAACAGCTCTGTAATCATAAGGTTCGAGATTTTACAACGGCTTTTCGGTGCGAAACCTTTTCCGGACCTTCGAGAAACGGGCCTCAGGCCAGGAACATTGTGCTTTGTTACTGCGTAAGACACTTTACTCTCACGGTGCCTCTCTCCACCCAGGTGTATAAATGGGTACCGTCGAATGTTATGCTGGGGGTAATCCTGCGATGGACTGGCATACCATCCAGGGGGTGCGAAATACTCCTAGTCGCTTCACGCTACAGAAACCGGGATAAGCTCCAGTCAAGTTGGCCAGGGTTCACATCTATTAGCTTGAGAAAAGGCATGCCAATTTAATATGTGACGCAATTTGAATTAACTCATAAGACACCCGTCTTTTAATTATAATAGTAGAATCAAAATTTGGGCATTGGAGTGGTTTTCAACTTAGTGTCGTGAAGCCAAATCCAGATAAATTACTTACCAATTAGAGTACTCAGGCAATCTGAAACCCTCAAACCAAACCAAAACAAAAAAGAATTGGGAGGCAGCGTGGCCGAGTGGTTTAGGGCGCTGGATTTGAAATCTGGTGGTCCCTGGTTCAAATCCTCCACCCTACTGCTATCTGGATTTGTTTTCGGTAGTCCCGAGTTCAACTCCTCGACCGCGTTTGTGCAAATAGCCAACTAACCGGTCAGCCTCCCACCAGTTTGGATTCTTAATAGTTTATGTTCTGTTTGATATGTTTAGTTATTTATTTACAGTGTCCCCAATTAGCACCATAGTGCTAAATACACTCGACACTTAAATACAATTATTATTATTATTATTATTACTATTATTATTATTATTATTATTATTAGTCCTCGTGGAAAACCTTTCAGATGAAGATAAGCTTGATCTGTATGAAAATGAACTCTGTAAGGAAGACACATTTTTATGTGAATGGTTTTGCCACGGTTTTAAAAACTTTGAACACTTAAGAGGCTGTCTCTCTAAAAACCGACCACTGATTTCACTTCGAAAATTCGATTTTTTTCATAAGCTAGGATTTTAAAGCCCTTACCTAGTCAATCACTAAAATGAGTTTTATTTGATTAAAAATTATAATTGAATTTCTCTAGGCTTAGTTGAAGTTTGGTCCGTTCGACGCAAGTTGCATGCCTGCCGAAACTGAAAAAAATGCACATATTGCTGGCGCTCTAAAAAGATTAATATTCGCTCAAAAGTCCCAATTCTTTTTTTCAACTATAGATATATCACAGCAGTTTGTTTAGCCATGTTGCAATTATAATTCAATGTTGTTCCTTCAACGGTCAAAAGCAGATTTTCTACCCGTTAAATCGAGTTTTGAACCGGACACAAAATAGCGCCACTTTGAAGGCACATTTTAAAAATGTGGCACCTGTTTAAAAGTGCTGACTACAGGAATAGAAAGCATAAATGACACTTAATTCAAAACAATAATAAAATTTGTCTGCCCACTAGGCTTTCAAAACTAACGACCGCTTAAAGTTCAGGACATTTTGAAAATATTTCAGTGAGTAACTGCATACTCGCCTTCGTAAAGTGCTCCGATAAATTCGCGTAAATCTATACCTGCCAACTCTCAAGCCTTAGGCGTGAGTCTCACGCCTGCGGGTTGAAAACTTCGACCTCACGTCGGCTCAAGCCTGCGGGCCAATTTCTCACGCCTGATTGAAAAATGTGAGTTGTTGCCGTCTTGCTTGACACAATTTCCAAAAATATTTTAACTCAGACTCATGTAAGGAACGAAAACCATGTGTAAAATGAATAAATGACAATACCTTCCTCGCGATCTCTGATTTTTGAAGTGAAAAGCACTATGAGCGGGCTCGGGTTTGTTCGCGTCTTAAGACTTCGGAAGACTTCGGGCGTCGTCGGAGGACGTCGGGCTTCTTCGGAAGACTTCGGACTTCTTCGGATTTCTTCTCAGAAATGATCGTGTCGTCTTCAAAAATCCCAGCACTCCCAAGATAAAAATCTCACACTTATATTTCGGAAAAAGTTGGCAGGTATATAAGACTAGGTTTACACTAGAGGAAATTGTTCCGGATTCGTGATGAATCCGGAACATTTAAGTACCGGATTGGTTTTGCCGTTCCCACACAGGAGGACGAATCCGAAATAAAAACATCCCGGTTTGGTCTCGTCTCCGGAGATTTTGAATCCGGAATCTAAGACTAGGTTTACACTAGGGCAGATTTTTCCGGATTCGTAAATGTTTCCGGATTCATCAATTTTAGAGTATTTGGATTAGTAGGCGTTTATACTAAAAGGATGTTCGGATTCCTGGCCGTTTACACAGGACGACAACTCCGGGAACATTCACGATAAAATGATCAACAAGTTGTTTGTTGCCTCGACGACGAGAAACGAAATGTCACCAGAAAAAAGCCTAGGGGTACGTTGAGACAGTCTGAAGTTTTCATTCCACTCGCTGATCACGCTATTGTTGCCCATCATGTTGTCCCACCAGGCATTTGTCCTGGTCTTATCCAGAATCATCCAGCGATCGTGCCATCGTCATTTCCGATAAAGTGAGCTCAGGAGGACGTCAACATTGTTTGCGTCGCCTTTTTGGTTTCTGAAGAATATAGCACCACCTATTACAAATTAAAAGACTGCCTGGACCAGTCACAGAACAAGGGCGCTAACAGCGACCGCTATCTATGGCCATAAATACGACTACGACTTTGGATTACTTTTGATTGCTGCATCCGCCATTTTAGTTATACCGCAAACTCATAATATCGCTGGCGGAAAGATATCCGGATTCGAGAGAAAAGCGTTTACACAGCAAAACTTTCCGGATTCAAAAGTTTTCTGATTCAAAGTTCCCACGTAAACCTAGTCTAATTAAGTGGGAACTTAAGTTTTGGTGTGTAAACGCTTTTCTCTCGAATCCGGATATCTTTTCGCCAGCGATATTATGAGATTGCGGTATAATTAAAATGGCGGATGCAGCAATCCAAAGTAATCCAAAGTCGTAGTCGTATTTATGGCCATTGATAGCGGTCGCTGTTAGCCTCCTTGTTCTGTCACTGGTCCAGGCAGTCTTTTAATTTGTAATGGGTAGTGCTATATTCCTCAGAAACCAAAAAAGCGACGCAAACAATGTTGACGTTCTCCTGACGATGGCACGATCGCTGGATGATTCTAGATAAGACCAGGACAAATGCTTGGTGGGACAACATGATGGGCAACAATAGCGTGATCAGCGAGTGGAATGAAAACTTCAGACTGTCTCAACGTACCCCTAGGCTTTTTTCTGGTGACATTTTGTTTCTCGTCGTCGAGGCAAAAAACAACTTGGTGACCATTTTATCGTGAATGTTCCCGGAGTTGTCGTCCTGTGTAAACGGTAGGAATCCGAATATCCTTTTAGTGTAAACGCCTACTAATCCGAATACTATAAAATTGATGAATCCGGAAACATTTACGAATCCGGAAAAATCTGCCCTAGTGTAAACCTAGTCTAAATCTCTCGCCTGGCTTCAAGATTAAAGTTTTGGTCCTTTGTAGCGATCCTTGAATCCTAGGCAGCATTAAAACTGCCAGCTTTTCCTTCCAGCGGTAGGTTTCTATACAAGATACATTTATACGTTCCTGATCGATTTGTGTCGAGCGTGACGGTCACATACTTCCATGTTCTTTGGTATTACTGACCATTGTTTTCCTCGAAGTCGGTTTAATCATGTAGAGTCCCCTTAAAAGGTTTGTAGAAGCACTTTTTTGGACAACTCTCGGCACACATACAAGTATGAACAGTAAACGTTGATCAGGGGATCCACAGAAGGATTGATAAATGCTACGGCCATTTTGTGTTTACAACGGGTGTATTCGTTCCCAATCTTCGTGTATCACACCCTGATTCCCGTGATACAGATTGGGAACTAATTTAGGGTGCCTGTCTGATTGGATTCTTAAATCCGGAAGAACCCGAAAATGAATTTTGTGGATCTTTTTTAAACAGATCAATTCTATATCTCTCAGATCATGGTGCGTCAAAGAAACAGAAGAATCCACTCTGGAGGGTAGTACAGCGGAGACTCTGTCACGGTTAACAAACGGAAAAATAGAGGATCACGGATCACTGATATAAATATGTCGTTTTTCCGAATCATGAAAATAAGCACATGAGATACTCTTGATAATGACCTATCTAGAAAGAATGTTTGAAGAAAGCAAAATACTTGAAGGCTTAGTCAAGGCTCCATATTGCAAATCGCATACTCAAGTCACCCTCGACAGACGACCCCGACCATTCGGAGGAATTGCGGCTCAAAATAGAGTGGTAATATCATGAGTATCGGTTTGTACTCCAAGTTCTTCAAGGTTCATGCAAAACCTTCAGGTCACGAATCACGAAGAATAATTTTCTAAATCCACGTTTCACGGAAAATAAAATCAGCTAATCATGTATCACGAGAATACCGCTGTGCGACCCTCACTCCGGGAGTGGATTCCTCGGTTCTTTTGACGTTCCATGATCCAAGAGATATAGGATTGATCTGTTTAGTAAAGAAACGCAAAATTCATTTTCGGATTTTTTTTAGGTTTAAGAATCCAATCTTGGATTTTCTTAGAGAAACTCACCCTTAGTCCCCAATCTGTATCACGGGAATCATTATGTGATACTCACCCGAAGATTGGGAACGAAAACACCCGTTGTAAACACAAAATGGCCGTAGCATTTATCAATCCTTCTGTGGATCCCCTGATCAACGTTTACTGTTCGTACTTGTATGTGTGCCGAGAGTGCTTCTACAAACCTTTTAAGAGGACTCTACATGATTAAACCGACTTCGACGAAAACAATGGTTAGTAATACCAAAGAACATGGAAGTATGTGACCGTCACGCTCGACATAGATCAGAAACATATAAATGTATCTTGTATACAAACCTACCGCTGGAAGGAAAAGCTAGCAGTTTTAATGCTGCCTAGGATTCAAGGATCGCTACAAAGGACCAAAACTTTAATCTTGAAGCCAGGTAAGAGATTTACGTGAATTTATTGGAGCACTTTACGAAGGCGAGTATGCAGTTACTCACTGAAATATTTTCAAAATTCCCTGAACATTAAGCGGTCGTAGTTTTGAAAACCTAGTGGGCAGACAAATTTTATTACTGTTCTGAATTAAATGTCATTTATGCTTTCTATTCATGTAGTTCAGCATTTTCAAACAGGTGCCACATTTTTAAAATGTGACTTCAAAGTAGCGCTATTTTCATGTCCGGTTCATAACTCGATTTTAATTAACGGGTAGAAAATCTGCTTTTGACCGTTGAATGAACAACATTGAATTATAATTGCAACATAGCTAAACAAACTGCTGTGATATATCTATAGCTGAAAAAAGAATTGGGACTTTTGAGCGAATATTATTTTTTTTAGAGCGGCAGCAATATGTGCTATTTTTTCAGTTTCGGCAGGCATGCAACTTGCGTCGGACGGACCAAACTTCAACTAAGGCTAGGAAAATTCAATTGCAATTTTTAATCAAATGAAACTCATTTTAGTGATTGACTAGATAAGGGCTTTAAAATCCCAGCTTATGAAAAAAAAAAATAGAATTTTCGAAGTAAAATCAGTGGTCGGTTTTTAGAGAGACAGCCTCTTAATTAAAAATCCGCTCCTGTTCTTAAACTGTACTACTACTTTCTATGACCAGATGCACGGGCCGCGTTAGCAGCACTCCTAGACAACAGATTAATATACTAACCTCGTACATCGATGGCTCTGTCGTGTATGGCGAAACAGAAGAAAGAAGCAATGCACTGCGAGAATTTATAGATGGCAAGTTGAAAACCGGACCTGAAGATCTGCTACCGGTAAGTCTCTATGAAGAAAAGCTCTTTAAAAATGTAGTTTAAACCAGGAGCCATATCAGTAAAGGGTCCATTGCTAATTGAGGGTTGCTCACTTGTGATATCTTTCTCCACTGAAGAAAGTTAAGAGAAATTTAACTTTAAGTCGAACTTTGGCAAGCATTCACCAATATAACCATGTCGTTTTGGTCACTGGTAAAATCTTAGATACGGAGCGAAGCAAGAAAAAAAGCAGAAAGAGAGAAGAAATACGAAAAACAAAGAAACAGCCAAAAAAAGCAACCAACAAAGTGGGAAAAGAAATAAAGCATAAACACCCCTTAAACAAAACACAACATATTTTTCTTTCACCAATAAAGTCTTCCTTGGTATCTAAACACTCTTGTGTTTTGTTCTATTTCGGACAGCTTTGCAGAAAAGTCCACCTTAAATAACTGAACTTTTATTTCTGAACAGTATCTGTTTGTCATATTCCCATTTAGCCACGGTTTCTGACACCTTAATACAATTCTATTCATAAGCTTTCATTTTTTACACATTTAAAAGTTTTCGTTCTTTAACACACTTGAACTTAATATTTACATTTCTTGTTGTGCAGTTTTTGGATATTTTAAGTAAACGCTCTTTTTATTTTGTGTGTGGTAAACAGGAAAACACAATTTCGGTTTCAAATGACAACCCGGTTGGTCGCGAACCAACTCAACTGTTTGCTGCTGGTGACTCGAGAGCCAATGAACAGCCGGTACTGATTGCACTTCACACTCTTTTTGTGAGAGAACACAACCGACTCTGCGACGAATATAAAAGGGAACATTCTCAGGTAAATAAATAGTCTTAGTATATACCACACAAGCGAATAGTACTTTTCGCGCGCTGATTGGCTAGCTCGGAGGTGATTAGCCAAGTACTATTCACCTCCGAGCAGCCGAAGAAAAACAAAATGGCTTTTGTCCGTATATTTTCATAGATAAAGTTATTCTTTGGTCGGCTAGTTATTCAGCTTATTTGGTATATACTAAAACAATTATTCACCTCAGTGTCGGTGAAAGTGGTGGATATTTACCTCCACTTTGGCGAATAATTGTTAATTATTTTATTAGAAATATTCATTAAAACTTAAACCCCCTTGCTACAGACTCTTGTTTACACAATCTACCCTCCACTGATTGAAACAACGATTCTCCGTAATGATACTCTCAAAGCCAGAGCTTGTGCACTGGGAGAACTTCATGACTCTCTTCAGTCTCGGACCTCAATAGTTTGTATACCCTGTAGGAAAAAGGCGCGCATATTTACTCTTGCCAAACACAAGACAAGGATTACTACAACTTGTGACAAGGATATTTAGACTTATGACTTCCTGTTCTATTCCCCAGGCTTCTGACGAGGTGATATTTCAGGCCGTGCGCCGCCTGGTAGCGGCAGAGATCCAGGCCATCACGTTTCGTGAATTCTTGCCAGCCACATTGGGGGGCACTCAACACATTCCTGCTTATCAGGGGTACAATAACAGTATCGACGTTGGTATGAGCAACATGATGTCTACAGCGGCATTCAGGTAACCAGACACGGTGAAATTCCAATGTAACTTAACTACTGTTAAACAGTGGCCACGCAAAATTATGGTTTACCGCCATTTTCTTTGCTTAGATACACATGAGAGTCCAGAGAGGTTGAAGTGCATTGTAATAAACTTGAATAAGTGGTTGGTAAGGAATTTTCGAACATTGGTTATAAAACTTTCTGTTTCTTTCTTAGATTCGGTCACAGTCAAGTCAACACTCACTTGTGGCGGTTTGAAGAGAATGGCACGATGTCTCATTATGGTCATATCGCTCTTAGAGACGTTTTCTTTTCTCCTGAAAGAGTGGGGAGACAGGGAGGAATAGATTCCCTCTTAAGAGGAGCAGTCAAACAAGTCGCACAGGAAGTTGACTTAAAGGTTTGGAGCCTGATAAACATTCACACTTATCTACTCCATATTTGCTCACTCTGGATCTATCACTGGGGACGTTACTTGTTTGTTTCAGTTCCACATATTCATTGCCTGTTGTCTTTTGCTTTGTTCCGCCGAACCTCGCACGAAGCCAAAGACAATTTTAATATAACAGAAATGGCCAGACTAATAAAATTGTTCTTTTTTGGATTTTATTGATGACGTAGTCAAGTTCCAGGTTTATCTTGAATAAAATTCCGCTTTATAACGTTTTTATTTTTTCATCTTCATTTTACTAAATGATTTTAACCCTGGCGTATTATATTAGTAGTTGGTACAAAAGAACAGCAGTACATATTTCTTCATTTAAAAGAACAGCAGCACATATTTCTTAATTGAAAAAGCCTAGGAACGAGGGCTAAGTGTCTTGTGACCCGTTACGTCATTGGTACTTGCAAAGATTAACTGAGAATGGCCACGAGATTTTCGGACCTGCCATATTGTTTTCACGCACTAAGTTTGCGCTACCTATTAGCCTCTGGCGTTCGTTTAACGACTTCAACACTTTTAGTTTTAGTACAATTTAAAAAAATTGATCAATTTTTCTTTCTGTGCGATTAGATGGTGGATGACATGCGGAACGCTCTGTTTCCGTCTGGTCCTAAACTTGGTTCAGATTTAGCGTCCAAGAACATTCAGCGTGGAAGAGATCATGGCTTACCAGATTATAACTCTGCGAGAAAAGCTCTTGGTTTAAGAGGTTGGTGAGGTGACCGACGCGCAATGCACAGTGCACAATGCGCAATGCACAATGCTCAATACAGGATTTGACAAAAGCATTTGTGATTTTACATTACCTTTTGCAATATATTTCACACAAATTTCCAAGGGGGTCTGATTGAATTCACTTTTCCCTAACTATAAGGATGAAGCCTTACAGTTGTTTTCGGTCTCAGTATTGAAACAACTTCAGCTGCTCTGTTGGTCAGACTCTGTGGTACGGATATTCGATCGTTTATTTTTAATACCTGCACTTTTGTTCACTCGTTCGATGTTTTATTGTTCAGCCCGTTTGTCAATCTACCCTTTCGTTGTTCCGTTCCTCCAATCATCTCTAAACTTCGCTTGCCTGATTTTCTCGACGATGCCACACATTTGAGCTGAGCTGTCAAATTATGCAGACAGAATTCAGTAAGGTCGGTTTTGACCGAATTTTAATAAGCAAACTGGACATAATTATTTGATCATTTTCATGTTGAATGGAAGATATTTTGTTCTTGCTTCCTTGAAGGGCTCAGCAGTTTTTCAGAAATCACTAAAGATTCCAAAACTGCTACAAAAATGGAGGATCTCTACCAAGACATAAACGACATCGACTTATGGGTAGGAGGATTGGCCGAGGACCACGAGAGTGGCAGTGAACTGGGACCGACTTTTAGAGCGT